>JAODJX010000020.1:5272508-5292037 GCA_026776945.1 Isichthys henryi
GCTTCCAGGATAGGCTCCGGACCCCCCACGACCCAGTAAGGATAAGCGGTTTGGAAAATGGATGGATGGATGGATGTTTCTCAATGTATTTCATGTGCGTTTCACAGCCCGTCGGATAAGGATGCGGCTGCAGAAGGAGATTCCAGGTAAAACTAATTTTCAGACTGAACTTTTTTTTTTCTCTGCTATGCTGCAGTAAAATACTAAGCTCTCTTTCCCAAAAGATATGAGCATAATCCAGGAAGACTTTACATAATTCAGTGTCAGTGCTTAGTTCAAATCATTTGCGCCGATTCAGCGTTACTCAAGTCCGTCATCTTACATGGTTCGACTTGCCCGAAATCTGCCACTGTCGATACATCAGAGGAGGGTTCTTTCTGAATGCTTCTGAACTTGCCAGCTCATCATTTTGAACTTCCTGGTGTTGTGTTTCTTGCTGACAGGAAGAGAGGGTCTGTGGCGTACGCCTCCCAGAAGCCCTGGCTACTGAACGCCACCCTTGTGGAGAACATCACTTTCGAAATGCCCTTAAACAAGCAGAGGTAACCAGCGCCTCACTCTAGCCAACGCTCTTGGGCCAGACAACATTAATCTGACATTTTGCTCCCTGCTAGAGTCACAAGTGTGTGTAGTTCAGGGATTCCCAGTTCTGCTTCTGCAGTGAATTCTGGCTTTAGTCTCATTTAAGCCATTTATTTCAGATTAATGACACAGTCAAATCATGTCCACTTTGAATTTGCCCAGTGTGTCTCAGTGTGAGAATTTGGAGATCAGTGGTCATTGTTGACACACCACAATGAAATGTGTCCTCTGCAATTAACCTATATGTGACATAGCAGGGGGCAGCTAATTCAGCACCCAGGGAGCAGTGCTTGGGAGCATTATCTTGCTCAGGGTACCTCAGCGGTGCCTTGTTAGTCAGGAATTCAAACCAGCAATCTTTCAATCACAAGTTCACTTCCCTAACCATTAAGCCACCACTGCTCACGTTTGAATGCATCTCTACGTTTTCTATTTTTGCTTCTAAAGAATGAATTACTTAATAACAATGATTATAGTTAAATACACCTGAAGGCAATGTGTGTACACCATATAATTCCCTATGTTCAGTGTGTATGACTAATGAAACAAAACTAAGTAAATTAGTATACGTTACTCAGCCACTGTTTTAAAGTGGTTTAATATCTAGAGGCTGAAACACAATGGTTACTTACGATTCCTTCACACGTTCTGCTTAATGTGACTATAATTGTGTGATTCATTCAGCCAGCAGTTACATTTGAATCAATTAAGGTTTATGAAGCCCATAAACATTGGCCTGCCAGATCCAGGGTGGTGAACACTGAATAAAACTACATTTACTGCGTGTTTTCCAAAGGGCGTCTGAGAAAAAAAGAATCTGTACTATCCACATTAATTATCATACTTCCTTTTTGCTTAATGGATTGGAAAAGAGACCAAACGTGAACTCTGCCATGTTACCCCCCCCCCCCCACCACCTCCATACTACCCACAGTCGGGAATTACTGCCTCTGGGTAGCTCCTGTCATCCACGGCGTTTCTGGAGAGAGTTGGCCACATTGCATTGTGAATCCCCCCCCCCCCCCACTCGTTTTCTGTAATAGAGTGACCCTGTGAATGTTTAACAGAGTATGGTAGGGAGGAAATGAGGTACACGTGAAGTCACAGATGTTAATATCAGTCGGTTTTCTGTTAATTTTTACATGGTACAGGCTTTGCGGGAAATAGATTCAAAATTCCAGCTGAATTGTGCCAGTGTACTTCATCTCTCCTTTATATCCTCTGAAATATACGGTATTGAGAAATACAAAGACTGTCTGAAGACAGAGCTTTTGAGACAAATGTTTATAGCAAAGGAGTATGACTATTTCTATATAAACTAGTATTTAACTCCTAAAAAGTATTTGGACGTTATAAACATTGACATATGAATGTACTTTGACGATTGAACTACTTACAATAATTGTATTACTTATTACAAAGCAATCTTTTTGTAAACTAAATCATTCAGAGAATGTAATATAAATAATTGCAAAATAAACTGGTTATGTTGGTGTTTGCCTCAGTACTGTCAAGGCTTCCAGTTAAAATTCCTTATAGTATAAGTGTAATCTTCACCCCATAACTCCTGAGCCCTATTTTCCTGCACTCTGTGGAAATTCTCCGTCGTCATTATTGTGTGCGTGTTCCCCAGGTACAAAACTGTCATCGATGCCTGTTCTCTGCAGCCTGATATAGACATACTACCACAGGGGGACCAGACAGAGATTGGAGAACGGGTCAGTTTTCATTCAGCGACAAGCCATCTAATTCCATATGCGTACGTTCACTCATGTGTACACGCTCATAATCCCACTGCAAACATTGCGAACGTCACAAGATAAATGGAAAATCAAAGTAAACTGCTTAAACGTTTACAAATATATAAAGATGCCTTCACAATACCCACCATTATGCGGATTATTTATTTGTCTGTCAGACTATCCTCTGTAGCTGTTACCTGCAATATATATATTTTTGTTTTCAGCGTCTGTCCATAATATGTAGAACTATCTAACGATTAGGTAACATCATTAAAAAAGAATAAATTCAGTGCCAACCCAGTGTGAGAAATGGGCGTGACAGCAGGACATGGCCTCGGGGCAGCCCTTTGACATCATGTGAAGGTGGACGATTAACAAACCATTGCCCAGTGGTGTCGTCCTCATGTCCATGTATAGACACATTTCTAATCATGTCAGAGTGTTTTTTTATTCATCAAAACCTGATATCAAACAATGGGCGATGACTGTGGAGACTCGCCCTCACTCACGCTGTCATCCTTCCACCCCATTTAAAGCAGCAACACTTAGCTTTTCCTCGCATTCACACTGTAACCGGTGATGTTTGAGCTGGTGTGTTGCTCAGTCTCTCCTTCCGTCCATCAGGGAATCATTCTCTCTGGAGGGCAGCGGCAGCGCATCAGCGTAGCCCGAGCGATCTACCAGCAGACGAACGTCGTTTTCCTGGTGAGCGGAGGTCTCTCATTGCGTCTCCATCCTCATCCTCCAGGTTTTTTCACAGTCGCCGTGTTGCCCAAATAGAGGCTATCAGGAAATGAATAGCGCCGTTAACTCAAACTCTATTATTTTTATTCAGCCTCTCTGGCTTTCTGCTTAGTGACTGACAGTGTCTCTGTTCCTCTGGCTATGTTCTCCCATTTCCTGCAGATGCTAATGTCACAACATAGGTGGAGATTTCAGGTCCAGAAAGTACAAATCCAGACCAGGATTTTGTTTCAACCAACCAGTTGGGCATAAAGAGTAACAAGTCACAGAATACTCAACTGGTTGGTTGAAACAAAATCCTGGACTGGATTTATACTTTCTGGACCTGAAATCTCCACCTCTGTGTCACAACAGAGGGCGGCAGTATTGATTAGATGGTGCTGGGCACTTCATCCTCTAAACAGGGATATTAACTGTGTTGTTAAACTGGCCCATATGCCAGAATACACAGTATTGGATTCCATTTGTCTACCTAATCCTTGCTCAGCTTTACTGATTATACAGATTTAGCCCTGGATATGAAGGGGTTCCCTACTACATGATCTCACCTCCCACCTCCCGCCACCTATTAGGATGACCCTTTCTCAGCCCTGGATATCCACCTGAGCGACCACCTGATGCAGGAGGGAATCCTCAAACTTTTGAGAGAGGAGAAGAGGACAGTGGTGTTAGTCACCCACAAGCTACAGTACCTCCCTCACGCCGACTGGGTGAGTGATGCACGTTTCCTCAGCCCGTCAGCATCCGCTCAGCACCAGCAACTTCGGGATATCTGTGTCGGCTGGGGCAGCGGTGCCCACGTTTGGCGAAAAGGGTTTCGATTGACTGGAGAGGGAATCCTTTATATAGTGACCCTTTCACCCATTTCTGCTCCAGATAATCGCCATGAAGGATGGTACCATTCAGACAGAGGGGACACTGAAAGACATCCAGAACTCTGAGCCTGAGCTGTTTGAGCAGTGGAAAACCCTAATGCATCGGCAGGACCAGGAGTTTGAGAAGGTGAAGCAGCTTCCTCTGAACAGAGAGGAAGTCCACTCCAACGTCAGTTCAACCACAAATTCACCTACTGCAAATGCAGCCTAAACAAACAGATAAAGGACTTCATCGTTCTTCAGGCTCTGAAGTAATTACTCAGTCATGCCAAGTTAGAGACACCCGGAAATGATCATATGCACCAAACCTTCGTGTAGAAGGGTTTGTGTGATGTCACCTTATCTTCACGTTTTTAGAAGACTCCATTTTGTGTGTGAATTCCCCTTTCCTCTCTTCTCAAAGCATTGTGCTGTGGTCTCAGGAGACAGTGACTGAGAGTTTGACGGCACTGGAGAGAAAGAACTTACGGAGAGCCATGTACTCCAGAGAGGCAATGAGAACAGAAGATGGAGATGAAGGTAAGAAGATGGGCAACATGTATTTGACAGACATATGGAGACATATGCTTTACGTTTACTTCAGAATGGATTACTTAAAATCTATCCGTCCATGCAACTCAAAATCTCCACTCAAAACAAGTTCTAGTTTTACAGCAACAATATACTTTTTCATAATTAAAATCTACCAAATGTTTGATAGAACTTTTTACTTATTACTTTTACGTAGGTTTAGTCCTAGTTGTGTCTGGTCTCATGTACGTGTTGGTCTGTTGTTGTCTTTGAATGTTGTCTTGGAATCTTTGATGTCTTTAGCTCCAGGACGTGTTATTTAACATGTGCTGCCCTTTCTGTCTTGGTGGCAAGTCTGTGTGGACACTTGGGGGGTCTCTCCAGCAACCGCTGTTGCTCTTAGTGCTGACACAGGTGCGACAGAGACGCGCGGCGCTCTGAATGCCTTTGGTTGTGAAGCTCTCTGCTGTGCTTGAGCTCCATCCCTTCTGCTGTTGACATCACCGTCATGCTGCGCCCTTCTCCCTGATTCCCACACACTTCCACTGCATGATGTCATGGCGTCCCATGGCGTGATTTGTGGCTATGATCTGTGTTGCAGTGCCTTCTCACTATTTGGTTTCAGCCCCCCCCCCCCGCAACACACATTCTTATAAACTGTTCATGTGAGGGATTAAAAATGTAGGAAGAACCTGGCTTGACTATCTATCTTGAGTTTACAACTCCCTAAATTCCTGGGTGTCCAAAGGGACAACATCAACACCATCTATTCATAACGCAATATCTCACACGATGCATCTGACGCAGTAGCACACTTGCATTGAACAGCTTTGCTTAAATAGAGACAATCGGCAGTTTCGGGGGGCCTTAGTTTAAACCTCAGATTAGCAGTACTAGAACACTAAAGGCTGTCTGTGACAAAGGGAACAAAGTAAAGATAACGGTGACCGAGATTCTTACAACATCAGTGTGAAAGCCTGACCTGCACCTTAATATCTGTGCCTCCAGAATCTAGCACCTGTGAGCTCTGACACCATTTAAAGCTTACAGGTGTTGCAGGTGTAGAACACACCCCCCATGACTCAGTAAAAGACTAAACAGTTGGCGTTTAATCATCTCCCTCCAGGAGTGCTGTATCTTCTAAGTATTCCCTTTATACAGTCTGCAATCATCGTACTTTCATAGAGGCAGCCCAGGCCTCGTCATTTAATTATATTTCCGTTTCCTTGTGTAATTTGAGATGACCTACGGCAGTCTGAAGTGCTTTTCATTAGCGATTTATTTTCTGGCTGCAATTTAGAATAAAAATTGAAAACTGAACAAAACAGACATGGTGAGTTAAGCTGAGATATCTTAATAAATGTTTAGCCTTTAGGGTTGCTGTATGATGCATTTTGTTTACATTTTTATACTTAGAGTAGAAAACTTATGGTTGTTTGTGCGCCCTGCTGCCCCCCAGAGGAGGAGATCAGCGAGAGCGACGAGGAGGACATCCTGTCCCAGGTGCTGCGTCACAGGGCGGCCATTCCCTGGAGGGCGTGCGGCACCTACCTGACCTCGGCCGGCCTGCTGCTGCTGCTGCTGCTGCTTCTCTCCCAGCTGGTCAAGCACTCGCTGATGGTGGCCATTGACTACTGGCTGGCCCACTGGACCTCCCACGTCATCACTGCCAAGATCGAGGCTGTCGGGCACAACTGCACTCTGGGCCGGGTGAGGCGGGGTGGATGGGGCAGAGGTCACCAGATATTACACTGAAGTTAAATCTATGTGGGGTGGCTTTGCGGGTTAATGCCCGTGACTGACAGGTCATCAGTTCAAATCCCTTGGCTGGCAACCATCGGGCTTTAGATCAAGGCCCCAGTTGCTACGGTAACACCTGATGTCGACTGACCCTGAATTCTGACCCCAGAAATATGTTCACTTATATTTACAGTCCTGTGCAAATGACTTTGGCAGTCAAAGAAAAAGTTTAAAGCTATTTATCTGGGTAGTAAATGTATTCCTGCTCAGAAATCAGACACAATTTAGAAGTAGAACGTAGGCAAATTAAGAATAAACAATAAAAAATAAACAAGAGTTTCTTGTGTTGTACAAAAACGTTATAGATGTTTTGTTGGATGGCTAGAAGAACACTGCTTCCTTTATTAAATTTCACCACCAGCTCTTTTAATTAGTTTCATTTCTCAGTGAGGTTTCGATTAGCCAGAGAAAATGTTCTGGTAGTCAAATACTGGGGTGACATTAGCAGAGGTTTGGAAATGGCTAAGCTGACACACATCAACGGACATAAAACAGATTTATACCAACATGATGATCATTTAGACATTTTCTTTAACTGACTAAGACTTTTGCACAGTTCTGCATGTCTGTGTGTCTCATGGAGAGCAAGACGGAATTCTACATTATAAACCGTTAAATATCTTGAATGTTATACAGTATCACCACAAGCCGGATTGTGTCAGGAGGAGGACAGGTGGTATGGGGTCGCCTGGATCTTATTAATAGAAATTCTCGCAGCTGCCTGGCTCCAGCAAAATGCCAGGTCCCATTTCAGCAAATCATCTGTCAGCTGACGCATTGAGCTGCAGATGCGACAGGGGCTCTGGGAAAGCGGGGGACAGTCAACCGGCCACATTTGTCACACTCACAGTCCCTCTTTGGGAGATAGCTCATTGATACCAGCCACACAAGCCTGCAGATAGGGCCTTCAAAGGCACAGTCATGCAGTCATTAGTTGGGGCTAGAAGGGCAAAGCACGGAGCACCAAAGGACAGTCACCTTTCTGTCACCAGGCAGTCGCTAATATGTAAAAGAAATGTGTGCTCCTCAGTCTCTCCCGTGTTTCTGTCCGCAAATACAGCCACTGCTGTCAACAAACCCAGGTCCAAACGAAAGCTGAACTATCCACAGTGCTTTCTTCTGGCTTGGGGGTCGGGGGGGGGGTCATGTCTACTTTAACCTGCCCAGTTTATTTTAAGCCTCCTGAGAACAAAAGTGCAGACCTTCAGGAGATAAAATACGTCCCTTTTCCTTGAGTAACTTTTTGCCATTTAAAGATTGCAATAATGATTTTCGCCGTGCGGCACATTTTATGAGCAGGTCAGGTCCAAATTCCTTATCTGCCGAAGTCCATTTGTCTCCGCCGGAGGGGGCCAGTGACAGTGATGCTCTGTAGACTCCGGGATATTTTTCCAGACTTAGAAAATCACAATATTGATTTTCAGCCAGTCTCATGAATGCAAATGTTGTTTATAAAATGACATCAGTATTCCACTCTATAAAAATGACTTAGAATAATGTCTAAATAGGAGACCTGGTGAAAAACAACGGAATGATTTACTAGCTTAGCTCTGAGCCGAGTGTGACAGCTGGCCGTTTATGTAGCGGAGTTGCACTGCCAAATGCCACCTTGATGGCAGCATAAAAGCACAAGGGGGGCTTCTTAGTGTTTTAATGTGTGTTTTTGGGTCCTGTTTCTTTGCACAGCGTTTCCTGGGAGGCTACCAGCTGTCTGTTCAAAGGCCACCAGTGCTGTCTCGTTACCAGGGCAACTTAACAACCTAGAGAGAGTTAAGAATTTAAACACAGCAAGCTTTATCTGCTG
Source organism: Isichthys henryi (assembly GCA_026776945.1). Classification (NCBI taxonomy): domain Eukaryota; kingdom Metazoa; phylum Chordata; class Actinopteri; order Osteoglossiformes; family Mormyridae; genus Isichthys; species Isichthys henryi. Next base: position 5,280,566 of record JAODJX010000020.1, read on the forward strand.
TCCATTTCATGCCTAAATAAAAAGGAAGAATGACACATGGAGACGTGTGAGGTATGATTGTTTGCGGCTGCCCAGTCTCCCCTCTGAGCCTCGTCTCCGCTCCCCTCAGGGCTGTGCCTTCAGCCACTCCTCATACCTACTAGTCTTCAGCGTCCTGTGCTGCCTGGGGATAGGCCTGTGCCTGGTCTCCTCCGTGGCTGTGGAGTGGACTGGCCTGCGTGTCGCTAAGGAGCTACACCACAAACTGCTGAGCCAAATTATCCTGGCGCCCATGAGGTCAGTGCTGCCGGATCCGCACCCCCGCCTCCGACAGTCCGCTGTCTTATCGCGGTATGCATCCGACCATGTACGCATGCCTCGTTCCCGGTCCATTTATCTTTATATATCCCCCATCCTTTTAAATGGCTTCAACCATTTTCTCATTGTAACCCTCTCAACAGGATTTTCGGTAACGCTTTACATTAACTGCACCTTCATAATGCTTTTATATTGTATTCGCAGAGCATTCAGTATACCTTCATAATGCATTCATTAAGTATTCATAAACCAACTCTTCTAAAACCAACAAGTACATTTTATCATAACAAAAGGCTGCATATTTCATTATGATATTATTTCCTCTAGAAGAGTCAATGTTAGTTCATCTTATTAGCTGATTCCTGTGAACTTTAGCTCCCAGCACAGTCAAATGAATAACAACTGAAGAGCAAGAATTTCCCTCTGAGATCAATAAAGTTAATCTAATCTAATCTAAAACACAAGATCTAAAACAGCAGTAATATTATGACCAAAAGGCTGAAAATTTGACGTTGAATCTGACTTGATTGAGCTGCTCTGCCAGTGGATGCCTTTCACGTCCCCTGGAACTATAGGATAGTTCCTGTTTTTAAGCTCCTCCTACTTCTCTCCCTAGACCATAACTACAGTATTAATTATAACATTTCCTTTGTCAACTATCTAGTCACGCCCGGAACATGAGGAGCTATGACGTTCACAGGGAATTCCCTCCTTACGTACATTTCTTGACATGCTCCTTTAACAAATCCAGTAGGCATCTTCCTGGATTTCTGAGTGTGTATGTTTTTGGGGGGGGGGCACATATGCAGCATCTGTTCATCAGGGTAATGGGGCAGGCAGAGCCCTTAACTAGTCAGTTATGTCCCAGTGACAGCAAGTAGACAGAGCAATCACAGTGACAGGATATTTTCTGCCTGTAAATCGTACTCACGGGGAACCGGGTTCCAAGGCAGCATTTGCTGCCCACGCAGCACCCACTGTTACCTTGTTGTGTTGCTCTCAGGCTTTTCGAGACGACTCCTCTGGGAAGCATTCTGAACAGATTCTCTGCCGATACCAACACGATCGACCAGGTATGCTTATGGCACAGGTACAGCCCCATTAATTATTTAGTAAACCAAGTCATTTGCACAGGTGAAGTAAGGCAATGTGACGGCCATGCAGGTTAACAGCTCCACAAAGGCCAAGAAGATGAAAAATTCCAGGTTTGACTACAGCCTCTACCTAGGTTACGATGGACGTTACGTTCCAACAAACCTATCGCAAGGCAAAAATATCATAAGGCGAAATGCCTTGTAATACAGTTCACCTAACCTAACAAACATCAGAACACTTACGTTAGCCTGTAGTTGGGCAAATTCATTAACACAAAGCCTACTTTATAATACAATGTTGAATATCTCATGTCATTTATTGAATAATGTGCTAGCAGTGGAAAACATTTAGCCATCGTAAAGTCGAAATATCGTAACTCGGACCATCATAACCTCTGTACTTTTATGATGTCCTTGCATAATAAGTGTGCAATATACCTCAGTTAATTAAGCATCCCTGTTTTGGAATTAAGAAGTTCAGAGGATGGAAATGTTGGACATTCAAAGCTTTTTAATTATGATCAGGGGTGGATATTTCTGGTCCAGAACGTGGAAATCCTTACCAAGATTTTGTTTCAACCAACCAGTTGAGCGTAAAGAGTCACAGTCACAGAGTACTCAGCTGGTTGGTTGAAACAAAATCTATGTCTGGATTTTTACTTTCTGGACCAGAAATGTCTGCCTCTAATTATGATTGCATGCATGTGCAGAGACTCCTCCAGAAATAACAGTTATAGCTGGATGCCTGGTGTAATTAATGCGGCCAGCTAACCCTAAACCTAAATCTAACCCTAACCCTAACCCTAACCCCACACATACCCACCACTTGGTTTCAGCACATCCCTGCCACCCTGGAGTGCCTGAGCCGCTCCACCCTGCTGTGTGTATCCGCCCTGGGCGTCATCTCCTACGTCACACCCGTCTTCCTCATCGCCTTCGTCCCCCTGGCCATCGCCTGCTACTTCATCCAGAAGTATTTCCGAGTGGCCTCCAGGTGACCCTCGTGTTCTATCGACGAGAGCCGAAAACACCATTAAAAATAACACCGGCGCTAACGACTGCGCCTATAGCTTTACAATCAATGATTAGCTAGATTAGAGCAAGCCTGCACTGCTTCACAGCATTGTTTAATACATGGTTAGTCTATAATATTTATAATGCTGTTTTATGTTAGGGTGTTTTCTGTGTACTATTGGGAGCCCATTAACCTCTTGTAGCTGAATCCCCTGCTAGCATTATGCAGCCTTATGCACGGGCCTGATCATGCTGACGATGCCCCCACTCACCCCCATGCCCACCCGGCTTCCTCCCTCATTGGCAGGGACCTACAGCAGCTTGATGACACCACACAGCTGCCGCTGCTCTCTCACTTCTCTGAGACGGTCGAGGGCTTGACTACCATCCGTGCCTTTGGGTAGGTCGCGTTATGCCTGGTGCTTGCTGCCCCGTGGAGAAAAGGAATCCATGGAGACGCGGAGCAAAAATAACACATCACCTACTGAAGAAAATAGGTTCCGTTTCCAAGGAACAGTTTCTCTCAGAACTGAGCCATTTTCCTTCTAGCAAGTGGCGTTTAGACACTGATATTTGTTAGATGAGAATTACTGAAATCAGAAGGAAAAACAATGGTGTCACTATTCTTTAATTGTTTGTACCATCATCTTTTTCGCTGCAGGTATGAAGCCAGGTTCAGGCAGAGGCTGCAAGAGTATGTAGACGCCAATAACATCTCATCACTCTTCCTCACCGCTGCCAACCGCTGGCTGGAGGTCCGAATGGTAATTACCCACAAATCCTAATGAACATAATTATAATGAATTCATTCAGTGTGGATACTAAGTAAAACTAGTAAGTGTGACAGAAGAGTCCAGAATCTCTATCTCACTCTTTCTTAGTTAAGTTTATGCTTGGCTTAAAAGTTTTGTGCAAACTGCAGCCTGTTTCTTCTCTGTTTCTCATTAATGAAGGGCTTCTTCCTTGCTTTATGGGACTTCAGTCCTGCTTCTAGGAGCCTGATACGAACTGTCCTAGCAGCGCACTTCACACCTGCACTTAATGTTTGCCATTCCTTTTGAAGGTCACTTGATGTTGTCCTATGATTCATGATAAGTTAATGGTCATCTGTGGCATTAGAAAGTCACTTCCGCCCTTTACCTGGCTGGTTTTTGGTCGTTCCCAGTGTCTGCTGTTTCACCTTATTCTTGTGTACTGCAGTCTTAAAAATTTGAACCTGGAAGCAACCTGCTGCTCAGTGTAGCCTTCTGTCAGCAGAACCGGGATTAAAGCAGGATTGTGTGTGACACACAATCAGTGGCCACTTGATTAGATAATTAGATGCAGTATAACACAGGACACACTTCTGCCCGTAGAACCACATCCAGGGTTGACATGTTCTGCTGTGCTTGAGGCCTTCCTGTTTGTTTTAACAAGTCCGGCGATTCTGCCATTCTTCTCCAGCCTCACTCATTAACACAGTGTTTCCCCGCCAGTGTCTTGTTTAATGTATTGTTCTATCCTCTGTAGACTCCCGGCAGTGTGTCTGTTTCTAAGGTGCTGGAGATGCTTTACACCACATTTAAAATATCTTAGATCAGGCATGTTGGCCATGCTAATGTTTAGTCAGACAGTAAGTGAACCTCTTGATGCCCCTCTTTGTCGCGCAGATATTTGAGTTGCAGCCACACGATTAGCTGTGTTTGAGGAGCAGGGTGTTTGTGTGAAAGAGCCAGCATTCCTACTGTAATAAAGTGGCCACTGAGTGTTTATCTGTATTTATCTGTAATACCTGTAAACCAGGGGGATGAGCAGAGTTCAGCTTCTAATAGGTTGACCAGATAATCCATATCAGGGGGGACACTTTGAGCTACTTCAGGTTTTACAAACGACTTTGAAACCGAAAGGCCCTGGTGATTGGCTAAATAATTCAGTTCTTCCAGGTGCTTTAATTGAAATGGTAGTTTACAAATCTTGCCCCAGCTCAAAGTATCTGCCTGACATGGTTTATCTGGTCGCCCTAAGTCTTCTACAACGAGAACTAGGAATTAAAACAATCAGGGTGAAGATGTGTCATCTCCAGTGTTTGCACATGGTGTCTTAACAGGAGTATATTGGCGCCTGTGTGGTTTTAATTGCGGCAGTGGCGTCCATAACCAACTCTCTGTACAGCCAGCTGTCCACTGGGCTGGTGGGACTGGGCCTGACCTACGCGCTGATGGTGAGAGCAGACCTGCCGCACTAAACGTTTCATCTAATGCTGTGTCATATTACATCAGTTAGCACTTCTGTAACTCCGTGATTCTCAATCCGGTCCATTGGGGACCCCCCAGATGATCCGGGTTTTTGCTCTGGCCCGACTCCCTGGGAGCTGAGGTGGGAGCAATAATGTGGAGCACATGAGGACTGGTTTGAGAAACACTGCTGTAACTGACTTGTTAGTTCAGAATTGTACATTTCACCATGTTTTCCCTGCTGGATATATGCTGAAATAAATACCTAGGAAAATCAAGGCACACTGCAGCCTATCTGCTCAGCACATTTTCGGAAATCACTACGCCCCCTGCTGTTAGAAAAAAGCTTGTAAAGGATGAATGGAGGAGTTGAGCATAAACCAGTCAAGCCACAATGGTACTAGTCAATGAGGCTTTTTGAATAAACACTTTAAAAGTTCGAATGAGCACTTTATGTGTAATAATGCAACTATTTAAAAACAAAAAACAAGGAACATTCGACCACTGCGTCTTGCTAGGTGTCGAACTACTTGAACTGGATGGTGAGAAACCTGGCGGACATGGAGGTGCAACTGGGCTCCGTGACGAGGATCAGCGGGCTGCTGAAGACTGAGCCGGAGAACTATGAGGGCCTCATGTGTGAGTGTGTCCTCCGGGACAGCGTGGAGGGGTGGGGGGTGCAGATGGGGGCTGGAAGAGCGCATCGCGGACAGTGACCCCTCTCTCTGCGGGGAAACAGCCTCCACCCAGGTCCCACCAGGCTGGCCGGAGCAGGGCGAGATCCAGATTCAGAACCTGAGTGTCCGCTACGACAGCACGCTGAAGCCCGTCCTGAAGAACGTCAATGCCCACATCAGCCCGGGGCAGAAGGTACTGCAGTGTGACACCGTGTATACCGCCCCATATCTTAATGGCAGATCTATGGCATGTATTTATGGGAGATCTATGCCATGGATTTATGACGTATCTAAGGCACAGATTTATGCCATATCTGTGTATTTATGGGGTATCTATGGCATGTATTTATGACGTATGTCTGCCATAGATTTATGGTGTATCTAAGGCACAGATTTATGCCATATTTATGATATGTTCAATACATAGCATAGATTTAAAATATATCTATAGCACAGATTTCTGATCTATCTATGGCATGGATTTGTGGTATCTTTGGCATATATCTAAAGCAAATGTTTAGCATGTATCTATATCATATCTATGGCATGTATTTATGGCGTATCTATGGCATGTATTTATGGCGTATCTATGGCATGTATTTATGGTATATCTATGGCATGCATTTAAGGCATATCTATGGCATGTATTTGTGGTGTATACCTGCATCTGTATTCAGGGAGAGGGTCCCATTTCTTCTCATCACGTGATGAAACACATTTTTAATGCCGAGCCAATAAGGAGTGGAGGCGTGTTAGAATGCGACCCACGTGTCGCCAGGCGGGGGCATGCTCAGCACTGACAAGCCATCTCTCTCTCCCTCCCCCCTCTGCAGGTTGGAATATGTGGCAGGACGGGAAGTGGGAAGTCCTCCTTTTCCTTGGCATTCTTCCGCATGGTGGATGCGTTTCAGGGTAAATGTGAATGTCTTCATTAGTGCATAGGGCACGAAGGCTGAGCATGTGCTTACAGGCAGGTATATAGGTATCTTTTATATAGTTATATATCATAAAGTTTTATATAGTTATATATCATATTTACTATGATTATTTACATAGTGAGGGAACACTATTATACAGATAAATATGTTTATATACAGATAAATTGTGGATATTTTTCTTCTGTTTCTATGTATAGCATTTTATCCTTGTGTTTACTAACAGGGCAAATAATCATTGATGGGATCGATATTGCCAAGCTTCCGCTGCAAACCCTACGATCACGGTTCTCTATAATTCTCCAGGATCCCATCCTATTCAGTGGAACCATCAGGTAAGGAACCCCCCTCCCCCCATATACAAGGGAATGACCCTGCTCCACACTTATGGCAACGTCCAAAGATATGGAACACTGAGAATGTCTCATAAAGTTTTCCTCTTGTCTGGTCCTGCCATAAAAGGGCTTTTGGAAACAAACCTTTACCTTATTTCACGACATAGTCAGAACAAAAACAGCAATTATGCAGAGGTGTTTTTCAATAATAAAATCAATCAATGCAAATCGTTATTTAAACGAACAGTAATCTTTCTTGCTATTGACAGTATAAGTACATAGGCATGTATGTTTTTAATATAAAAAACATCTTTTCCTTATGTAAGCAGTTTACAGTGTCTTCCTGTAATTTTTCAAAGCATATTTACTTGTAATTCTTCCCCCATGATAAAACATAATTTGGATTTCCGTTAGGCGAACTGCAAACAGAGCTCCTGGTATCATTTTTCCAGAAGCTATGTGAGTTCGCTGAGTTTTGCTTAGTTTTTGCTGGTACGCAGGTTCAACCTGGACCCAGAGAAGAAAGCAACGGACAGCATGCTGTGGGAGGCACTGGAGATCGCCCAGCTCAAGCCCGTGGTGAAGTCACTGCCAGGGGGCCTCGGTAAGCCTCCACTCATCCCGCTCGTGTCTGAACTTGAGATGACCTCCACCGGTCTCTAAAATAACAGTAGAAGAGCAGCCGGCCGTGCCATGAACAATTCATACTCTCGTTACTGCCAGAGGAGAAGTGGCTGCATTTAGAGAAGCCGGTTATCGAATCCACTGATGGACGAGTGGGAATATCTCCTGTAGGATGTTATTTCAATTGGTCCTTGCCCTTGCAGGGAAGGTCAAGCGAGGTTCATTTGTTTGTTTCTCCCAGCCACATTTACAGATTAATGCTTTTGCTGTTGCATAAATCGGAGTGACGCTGTTCAAATCCCCCGCTGAACAGAACTTGCAGGAATCTGAGATTTCTTCCTGTTCGGCTAACAAAATGACGACCAGTGAATGTTGGCTAATGAGCTGGAAGAAACATTATGGCAAGATTCCTAAAACAATAAATGAGGGATGTCTCCGTAACATTCCCGAATATTCCCAGAATGCCCTGTGATATCCTGCCTGAGGGTTAGCACAAAGGCTGCTGGGAGTGAGATGTCTGCACGGTGCGTGCCGGTGAGGTGGGGGAAGCTTCAGCCACCAACCTGTGTGCCGTGTTGACAGATGCCCTAGTGACAGAGGGAGGGGAGAACTTCAGCCAGGGCCAGCGTCAACTCTTCTGCTTAGCTCGGGCCTTCGTCAGGAAGAGCAGTATCCTGATCATGGACGAGGCCACGGCCTCCATCGACATGGCAACGGTGAGCAGCCTCAGAACCACTGGGGTCACTGGGGATAGCGGCTGGGGGGTGCAGAGGTACCCGCTGTCATGACTAATTGCACATCAGGGACACCCCGTCATAATCACCAGGGATATCAGTGACCTTCCTCCCCAACACTATCTTCATACAACACAAAAAAAAACATGAATGAATGAACGCAGAGACATTTGACATGTAAACTGTCATGTAATCCAAGAACAGTGGTTACACATTCAAACACCTAGGGTTGGACTACACACATATATACAGTAAAATCCCATTATATGGACTCGCTTATAACGGAATATCGTCTATAACAGACGAGGTCTGCTGGTCCCGGCCATGCGCCTTTAAGAACATGCAGAAACAGGCCCTCACACACTACAGGCAATTTAAAGACACCAGATCACCTAACTGCATGGAGTACCTGGAGGAAACCTACTTCATGCAAACTCCATCTTCATGGGAGTTTTACTTATGCAAAAATGTACTGAGGGCAGAAAGAAAGATGATTGGTTCAAAGAGATAACCAATCAGATTGTAGAGGAGGTGGGTCCAAGCAACTAGAGGAAGTGGGACTAAGACATCTCATTGGTTGGTCCTGCCTCCTTTAATTTCTAGGACCCACCTCCTCTACAATCTGATTGATTATCTCTCTGAACCGATCATTTTTCCTTCTGTCCTCAGTAAAAACTTCCACCAGCAACTTTCACACACATAAAGCAAGGATGAGACTCCACTCTGGAGATGTGAGGCAACCCTATTAACACTACATTAGTTACTTTGCCACCCTTTGTATATATTTGAGATTTATTTCAACGCTGTATTATTTCTTTTGTTTTTTTATTATTAGGAGAGCATCCTACAAAAAGTCGTAATGACAGCGTTTGCAGATCGCACCGTGGTCATTATAGCTGTAAGTGTCACGTGAGTCTTCTGTTTAATCGTCTCTCATTTCCTAGTCTGTGAGCAGTCGCAAATGCAGCAGACCTGCCTGGTTTATGCAAGGAAGCAGAATGGCTGAGGTCTTACAGAATAATTTCTGTTTAATAATAAGTTTTGTTTAGTTATTAAATGTTCCCAGGACCCAATGGAAATGAAAGCAACGATAAAACTCTTTTTATGTCCTAGTAGACTGTAGTCCTAAAAACACACTCAGGTATCAAATGAAGAGCCATCCGACCTTGAACAGAGATAGAAAAAAAATCCATAGTCATTATGACTGTCCAAATCAAGCTTACTTTCCCCCCCGAGGTGCCATTTTCAGCAAATGAAATAACTGCTCCTGAATTCAAAATGGGTTTTCGAATCACACCACGTCATACTGAGCTGCGCCATTCTCTAAATCAACAAGTTCCGCTAGATGTGTTTTTCTCTCACGAATATGTAAGAAATATGAGCCTAGTTGTGCATATGCTTGTGGAAGAAGTATGTGCATCCTGCTTTTCGGTTTACAGCACCGCGTCCACACGATTCTGAACGCCGATCTGGTCATCGTCATGAAGCGTGGCATCATCCTGGAATACGACAAGCCGGCCGTGCTGTTGGACCGAGAGGACAGCGTCTTCGCGTCCTTCGTCCGTGCAGACAAATGAGGGACTCAGAAGGAACTTATAAGTGCAATTGTACAATGGATCATTATTTTTTAATCATGTATGATATTTGTAAATATTTTGATTCTTTAATAAAAGCACATTCTCTGTCAATGTACTGTGTTTTACTTTAAGAAAATCGCAAATTCATTTTCTTCCGCTGCCAGATTTTTCCATAGTCGTGACGGCGAAGCTCGAACGATCGCGCAGTAATGTTTTGATATATATATATATATTGCACTGACAAATAAACGCAGTATATATATTGAATTATACGTTGTGCGCTCTTTTCTGCAGTGTGCTAGTTACAAAGCTAGTTAAAGGCACCTGCAAGATGCAGCTGAAACCAAAAATACAAAATTGTTCTGTTATCAAACATTCCATTTAACCACATTTCCAATAACAAATCAAAGGAATCGTATTCTGAAAGATGTTTAAAATACTAGTTGAATATGTTCTTTAAAACAAGTACCATTTACTGTTTGTGAAAGGTACGTTAGAAATTATCACTATAATATTTCGCATACTGAAATGTCACTCCGATACTCTCATACAGGGCCTATGAGTTTAAATCCGTAAGGAAATCCCAACTTGTGCATTATAAGAAAGGTGTACAAACATCACGAGAACTTTAGCGGCATGAATTTTTCATTTTCCATTTTTCTTGAAATTAAAATTATTGTTCTTCATAATGAACCTGTCCGGCGATATTTTTTCAATATATTTATTACCTTGTTTATACCAATCTGGTGTTAAAAGTTACTACACAGCACCACAATAGATGTACTCAAAGGAAAGTTTAAACTCAAAAAACAACAGTGGTAGTAAAACATTATAGAACACATATGAAATGTAGGCCTATATAGGGAAACGTATTTAGAATTGCATTTAGCTATCCATACCAGCTCCCAGAGCTGTGCAAGACAAAACTAACGTTTTGATGACGAAAATCTATTTTCATTCTGCATTAGGTGCCTTTATGCTGTCTTATAAAAGACGGCAATATCCATGATAAATACTATGTTTAATTCATGACTGGAATTAATGTGCCAACCCTAAAAACCGTAACCTAGTAACGAACAGTTATGGAGGGACTCCCTGTGGTAATGACCCAAGATAAGATGCAGCAAAGTCGAACATATTTCTAATGCTTGATAGCGGTACTTAAAATAAACTTAAGAAACATGCACATGCAATGAACGAACCATGTGTATGATAACGAACATCTAGATTATACTTTGAAGACAGTAAAATCGCTCAATAACTGATCGAATAATCGAGTGACCTAATGCAGTCTAGTATGTTAATTATGAGGGAAACAGCACACGACTTTTATTCATGACATCCTTACATAACAATATGCTTTAAACATTTTGATATTAAAACCTATTCATGCTAGTTGTTCTCCGACTTGAAAGATTTAAATACTAATTTAATCAAGTATTATTAATGCGTATTTTGATATACATGAATATAGAGAATATACATTTCTCAAAGAATATAATATCTTCAATAGCAGATATAAAACCAAGCGACTGGTAGGTCGCGGTTTTTGCTGGTGGATGCAGAATTTCCCAGTCTGTCACTGGATTTGTTTTCTGCTTTCGTTCCACCGGCTGCTCCCCGCATTTGCGGGTGTCCCGCTGCTGGGCACTGTGGTCTCTGCGCAAACCGCACACCTCGGATGCCCTTTCGCAACTTGGCCCCGCCGCTTTAACTGGACTGGATCCAGACCACGTCAAACGATCGAATTGCACTGTGACTGGCACTAGCAGCTGGTGTCATGAAAGCGGAGTCCTCTCTCGGGAATGCAGCGACTTCAGAGCTCCTGATCCGGCAATTTTAGCCACATGCTTATAGAAAATAGATGACAACACTCCTTCTAGGTTATCTTGGACAAACAGTCATTGGACGAGCCATCCAGGAAGCCAATTACAGGGTGTCTCCTTTTTTACGCGGGGGTGGGGTGGGGGGG
>JAODJX010000020.1:5300814-5321726 GCA_026776945.1 Isichthys henryi
GGGTTTCCTCCGGGTACTCCGGTTTCCCCCCACAGTCCAAAAACATGCTGAGGCTAATTGGAGTTGCTAAATTGCCTATAGGTGTGCATGTGTGAGTGTGCCCTGCTATGGGCTGGTCCCCCGTCCTGCGTTGTTCCCTGCCTCGTGCCCAAGCGGTTTGGAAAATGGATGGATGGATGGTATAACGCTGCCATCTAGCGGAAGTGTGGTGTCACTGTCTGTTCAGTGAACGTGCTGCTTTGTAGGGTGAAAGGAGACTTCATCGTCCGCTGCGAATCACCGGCTTTTCTTTTAAACTTTAACTAAATTTGCTTCTTTTATTCGTTTTGGCCGAGTCAGAACAGGTTATAGCGCCTTCCACTGCTCCTACACAGAAGTCGATTAATCTTGTGTTGAATAAAGGTTATTCTAATATTTTTAATCGCACTGTTCACGCAACAGTGCGCCTATTACCATGACTAGGGCGAGACTTCCGCATTTTATATTAGTATCTATTTTAAAAATGAACAACAGACGTATGGCATTTCCATCTTTTATTAGGTTATAATTCACAAAGCATAAAATATTAAATTGCTTTTAATTTATATAATTAAAATACATAAAATGAAAGCAAGAACTGAAGAACCCTGAAAACATCCAAGAAAAAAATAAATAATGACTAAATCTCACCGGCAGAGGGCAGCCCAACAGAAACCATTATCCATTTGTACTTTCAGTGACACTGTTTACTGCACACTCATTCATTCACCTGATGGGGTTAGCCGTCTCAAAATGTTAGCCAGTTGTGTGCATTTACTACACGCGCCTCCATTGCTTCCATTAAAGTTTTGTTCTCTACAACCCTTTACAGTGACATTGCAGAAAATAAAACAAATCGGCACATCTTTATGCCTTAACAGCAGAGGTTTGTGGTTATGTTCCGCCCATCTCCTCCATAAGCCACACGGTTATGCTTTTCTCCAAGCGGACTGGCATGTGTTTGGGCGTGGCGAAGGGGGTGGAGGGAGGGGTAGGTGCCTTAAGACCTCCCGATCACTTGAACTACCTGGTACTAGTAGACATTCTCCTTGCCTGTTTCTTCAAAGTGTCTAGTCTGGGGCACATGGACCTTCGATGCTCCTCCTCAATGTTTAGTGTTTCCCAGCCTGGTCCTTGGGGACCCCCAGACAGTCCACGATTTTGCTCCAGGAGCTGGGAGGGAGCAAGAATGTGGACTGTCTGGAAGGGAGCAAAAACTTTGACTGTCTGGAGTCCCTGAGGACGCAGTTGGGAAACAATGCTCTGGACCATTAACTCATTCTGTTGCAGTCCCCCTCTCTCCCCCAGGGAGAGAAGAGATCTTAACCCTGTTTCTTTTCAAACCTCACCCTAACCTACCTTCACTAGCTCTGAAAGTCCCTCCTGTAAACCCAGACAAGAGTTTCTGGTAAAATGAGGGTAAAACATGTCATCGGGACAGTGACAATGATGCTGATACGACGCAGCACTAGCACAGAAAGCTCGGCTCTGATTCAGAGCTGCAAATCCACCCTCCCAAGGTCCTGCATGGGAAGTGCTACAATTATTCCAGATCGAACCCGTTTAAAACAAAATCCAACGAGCAAAAAACGCAAACATCTCTCTGGGCAGGAGACGCGCAAAAAGGACCAGGCAAGTCACCATTTCACCCACTGCTCCCCTCCCCCACCCATCCACAGCTGAGAGGGCGGCAAAAGTCACCATGATCAGAGTGCCACTGCAGAATTTCTTATAACAACGTCATACAACGGTATGTTAGGAGCGCCACCTGGTGTTAGAAAAAGGAAGAGAGAGCGAACAGAGACCCACGAAAACAATAACAGAAAAAGAAATAAACCAAGATATTTTATTCCTAGTGATGAAAAGGGCAGGTTGAGCAGGCCAGCTCTGCCCCTTGGGGGCTGCCCACAGCTCTGCCTGCCAGCTAAGCAGACCCTTGCTGGTGGGGTCCTTATGGTGGCGAGATTCAGGGTACAGAATGTCTGTAGGTCCTGCCGACACACTAGCTGGCTCTGTCCTCTCCTTCCTGGGGTTGTCGTCCCCCCCCCCCCCCTCGTCCATTCAGTGCGGTCTCATCTCTCCGTCACATGGTTCTGTGCGGTAGGTGAGGGTGTGCAGAGGATTTCGGAGAGGTCATCCATGATGGAGGTCTCCTTGGGGTCCACCAGGTTGAATTCCCTTATGAATACGATGAAATGTGCGTAGAGAGTGTTCAAATGGCCTTGCAGGTCCAGCGCCACAGTCTCCTTAAAGTGCGCCCAGTAGATGTGCGCCAGCACGTGGAACAGGTACCTGCAGATCTTCTTCACAAGCGACTCGAAGGAGTTTGGGAATTCTTTGCCTGCACCATTCAGTGCAAAGAAAGACAGAGCGGTACAATGAGGGGCAGAGAGGGAAAAGAAAAATTCTTTACAAAGTTCTTTTCACACCAGAATTGTTTTTTTTATTAAAAAAAAAAAAAAAAAAAAAAGCCACTAGGGGGCATAAAGCTCATTATAAAAATTTAAAAAAATCCAAGCTGTCCCAATTAGACAATTTGCCCTGGAGCCCCAATCTGTACACGATGATTCATGCCAGCTTATAAATTTATGATGTCATTAATTCAGATTCTTAAATAAGCAGGCTAAAAGAGCATCTGAAAGGAGTAATTTGTCATTTGTATATCCTGATAAATACTGAATATTACAAGTAATAATGCAAAAGGTACATTAAATTTTAGTCAACTAATCAGATAACTTGATATGATAGACAAAAGCCAGTCAACCGGCTTCTAGGGTCAGCCAGAGATTTACAACACAAGACAACTGCAATATTTCACCAAGCAGCAGGGGGCAGCAATTACCCAAACTTACCGTATTTTGTGGGGAAAATGTCTTCGTCTGTGACCAGTTTCTGCACCAAACTCATGACAAAGTCTACATACTGTGGAGCTGTGCATTTCGTTTTCTTCCCCTTTTCATCATACCAGTAGTATATCCTTCAGGAGAGACAAACGCGGGGAGAATGTTAACCATTATTTGCCAGCGTCTCCTATGAGTGACATAACACACACACACAGCCTAAGGTGGGTCTGTAATCCACAAGTTAATCATTAACCAAAGCTTACTGGGTGTGTGACTTCACACGCCCCTTTAATATGTTCTACGCCCATAAAGGGAAGAGGAGAGCTGCGTCCACAGGGGACAAGGCAACGGGCAAAATCATTCGACTCAAAATGACAGTGCATTGCTGGACACCTATATGCATGTACTCGCATAACCTATCGCACATGAAACAGTGCAGAGGCGGATTTCAAATGGCCACAATGTTAACCACCGTGTGCCCCCCCCCTCCCCTTAAAAATGCCTGGAGGTTCTCCCATCAGAAGTCCACTAATGTTCTCACTGGTTTCAGCCAATTAACCAAAAAGAGAGAGAACATTGGCTACCGTTTATACACTGGAGGCCCAGTGAGGGAGGGGAAAATAAAAGCAAGGGACACCTCTGCCCTCTGATTGGGTTACAGATCATAAAGGGCCACCCACTAGGTCAGAACAGGGCTGTGATGATTATAGAGCTAGACAAGCAGAAGAGATCCTCTGCAGGACATCATTTCTGAATAGAACCCTATCATTGACTCCTCTGACACAGGAATGACACACCCCATTACCAGCCTGTTTGCTTTTTTCCTCTCCTCTAAGTCAGCTGATTTACGAACAGAACGGTTTTGAAATTTGCAAAGAGGCCGGTTTTTCCAGGACTTGTGAACCTCGAATGAACTCTCACATCGTGAAACGTCTGTCGACCTCTGAAAGGAGGAGATGTGTATACACCCATTTCTGGTGAAAATTCCATTCAAAAGTAAGGGGACATGTCCCGTCCGGTCTCATCACATCATCTAAGTCTTAGACAAAATGGACATTTTGGTCTAATACAGCTGGTCACTGGACCAGCATGCAGCTTTGCTGGCACTGAGTGGTGTGGGGTCTTCTCACACCCCACCCATGCCCTGTTCAGTGCCATCGCCTTGATGCTTGTGCCAGCAGAAATAGCCTTAGGCTCCAAGCTTACCTGGCGACAAAACAGAGGGGGGGGGCAAGGGGGGGATAAAAGCCGTAAAAGAGCCTCTTTTAAAAACAGACTACAGAGTCTGTTTGATCTCTGTGTGCAGCCTCTGCTGTCTCAGCAAGTGCCTCGTCGCCGCCACCTAGTGGGCACCTCCGTACCAAAACGGCACATAAGTCGAACAACCACCTCGTTCCTTGGCGAGAAACTAGCCTGAAGGCTCTGGGCACACATAGGGAGCCCAGTCACTGTGCAGCAGAGCCCGGCGTGTTCCGACGGTACTTACGTGTTGTAAGCCGTCATGGCTTGGCAGGTCTCCCCAGTGCAGAACTCCGAGATTGTGCTGTACTGCAGGTTGATGAGGTTGAAGAAGGTCGTCGCTGCAGGGCGGTGAGAAGGAACACAGGATGCATAATTACATGCTGCCACCGGTCTGGATTTCTGTGGCTCCGATTCAGGAAGGTTTTGGGGTGTGTGTCAGAGACAGGAATAGTGGCTTCGGCGAGTAACAGAGCATGACAAAAAAAAAAAAACTGCAGACTGAACCGAAAGTGAAAAGAGAAAAAAAAAAAAAAAAAAAAAAAAAAAAAAAAAACTTTGAACCTGTAAGCCTCGGTACTCAAGAACAATGGGGCTGGGTATGGATCAGGCAGGCTCCTCCAAACAGGAGCTATGAATAGGCAGTCGGTGTCTGACGAGTGTCTGACATTACACACTCAGGGAAGTTTTAATTAAAAAGCAGTTAACAAGTCTCTACGTTTCCTGTTTGGAAGGGCTTGAAAGTTTTAATTAAAATTAAGCGACGTGTTCGTACAAGGACTGTCTGAGTCTGTTTTCATAGAATTTGTAACAAATACAGCTGAAAGAAACTTGTTTCAAGCACACCCATGCTTAAAGATTTTCGGAATCATGCCCAGATAGATTCAGCGATAGTCTAAAATTCTCAGTTTAAAAAAATAAATTAAAAAAATGCCCGAATTGAGCACGGGGGCCGGCGGAGGGAGACTCACTGCTGCTGGCGAGCCATTCGTTGAGGTCGATCTCACGCGGCAGGACCACCAGCTCCTTCAGGTCAAAGTCCACGACCCGCACTTTGGTGTACTCTGCTTCCAGGTAATGCTTTTTCTCCTCGGTGGGTGGCTTCTTTCCATTGGGCTTCGTCTTTGACTTCCTGCGGGAAGCACAAGGAACGGTGGCAGGGTGTTAAAGCCGGGGTCGAGACGACCGGTGGACGTAGAGCCGATGACTTCTGGCGTCAGCACACTGCTAGCGTGCTATATTCAGGAAGTCTCAGATGCATGCAAGAGGGACATGCCACAGCCTGTAATTAAGAGTAGACCCCCCCCCCCCCCAACTCATCATCCTCCGTTGGCCCCAGAAACTGTACCAGCCACTAACCCCTGTAAACCCCCCCTCGGCAGATTGGGTGGTCTCTGTTCTCTGTTAGTGAACCGGATTCTAATGTCTAATGTTGGATGTTACCTCTGTGGCACAACATGGACGTCCACAAGAGAAACAATAAAATTCCACCAACTGCATTCTTTCACTAATATTAAATATGAAATGATGGTAAGAGACGAAGAGCATTAGCCTATTAACCCTTGTTTGTAGTACGACTGTGTTGCAGTAGAATCTCAGGTCACAGTCCCCTGTTCCCCCGAGGGCCCTAATAACAGGCCTCTGTCCTGCCCTGCAAGCCAGCGCTTCATGGCTGCTCTGCAGATTCCTGTCTGCAAGGCACGCAGCACATGTCAGAGGTGTACGTGCTAATGAAAGACTCTTTCACTCAGCAGGACGCGGGGCCTGTCCCCCCCCCTTAGCCGCCATATGAGCGAGTGCCCAGCTTTCCCAGTGACATCCCATCCAACAATAACAAGGGCTGGGGGGGCCGCCGCCAGCGCAGCGGGACAGAGCCACATTACCGCTGTACCCTACAGCCAACACCCCCGGGCGCCTTGGCCAACAACTCTGGCCTGTCCTTTCACACAGATGCCCAGCTTGTGTTTCCACGCCCCCACAGGCTCCTGCCATGTACGCTGCCAGGGCCAAGCCCCCTAAACCCCCCTCCCCCCAAAAAAATAAATAAAAAACCTACATATGCCAGCACAACCAACAAGGGGCCTTCAGATATCCTCCAATCAGCTGCCGTTCATTTGTCCAAACAGAGCCGTTTTGGGACTCCGAGTCGCTCTTCACCAAGAGCCCCCGCCCCCCCAAGTTTTCTTTTTAAATAAGGTGGATTATTTATTTTCATCAGATAAGCGAGTTGTGAGATGGATTGACTTTGTTCTGCAAATAAAATCACCATCACGCAGACTCAGAACGGGGAAGATGCATCACAGTGCGTGATCCAGTACAGTCCACAAGGCCAGATCAAAACACCGCCTTACTGTTTATGCCTGAACAGCTCAACTGTGTTCTTACTTCAAATGATTCCCCTTCGGCTTTCCCTGACCCCGCTACCGAGCGCGAGTTTGAGGACAAAATAATATGTATTAAAGAATTCCAGGATGCTCGCCAGATTAAATTTATAGTGCACTGACTGACCCTGCTATCCAGACTCCACCTTCACTCTGTGTAAACACAATAACCCCCACCACCACCACACTCCCCCATGTGTTCTTGGCAGTCTCTTGCAACTTCCTGTTCGCTCCAACGGTTCCCAATTCCTGGAAACCGACAGCGCTGAAAACCAGGAAGACGGCCGACTCTTGAGGCACGCATAGCCCCTGAGCCAAGGAGCTGTATCAATGCCCCCCCGCCACCCAAAGAATACAGACAGCTGCAGGAGAGTCAAAGAGACGAGGAACGATCATTTGAGGCAACAAACAGAAAATAAGCTCTACTGTTAAATTACAGTTCGTCGAGTTTAATCTAATGTCCTTAAAATGCCCCCAATCCTCGTCTTGCTGCTGTCGTAAACAAAAATGCGATTTGGTCGAGAAGCTCTTATGCTGAGAGTGGAGACAATGAAGAGGCAAGCGGGGCAGCTGCGGACACCACCTGGTGGGTGAGTGAAAGGGGGACTGGCAGCTGACAGAGAGCAGAGTCCCGTCATCCATGAAGCAGCTCCGAGAAGCCAGTACAAAGAGAAAAAGAAGCACAACATTAATAAGGAAGCCCCAGACAAAAGGAAACTAAACTTATGAACACAGATCAAACAGAATGAACTGGGGTGAGCGTTTCTGTGATTTCATGTTATCTGGGTCCGGACCACTTAGATCCATGACACGGAGATTATCTAGAAAAGGACAAAATATTCCAAAATATACAGTTCAGAACAGTTCACGACGCTGAGGACTCAGCCTGTATCACCAGATTGGTTCACTGGAAGGGGACTGAAGATCTGACCCCGGGTCTGGTCTTTACAGACCTTGAAGTGTAAACAGTGAAGAGACCGGCGCAAGCACACACGCGCATGCAAACACGCACACTGCCCACATTCCAGCAGGATTAGGGTAGGATTTCACAGCGTGTTCTGGCCTGCTGGCTCAGTGGCGGAGCGGCGGAGCCCGCCCTGCGCTTACCGGTCACTCACGTACGCCCAGCAACACGTCTGTGGCAGAACTGCGGTGAACAGAGTGGAGGAGAGTCAGTCATTCTCCACACCGAACACAAAAGCTGCGAGTGTCACAAGCCCCAGACGGCCCAGACCTGCTTTCGCCAAAACCACCAGCAGTAAGTACTTGAGTGGGAATTAAAACTAAGTGATTTAAGCACAGTAGGCGGAGAGTCTGCTGGGTGAGTCCAGGCATCTTGTGCCCAGTTAGCCTTTTGCAAGAATTACCCAGAGGAGCACTGAGTTCTGGCCTGTGCTGGAATCACTCGCTTCGGGAGTGGATGCAGACAATGCCTTTTAAGGCCAAAGCATCTCAGAAAGCACCGCCAGGTTGTCAGGAGATGGAGCAGCACCGCTTCTGGCCGAGTAGGAGTGGCTCCTGTCCCAAAATAAACCAATGGCTCAAGAATTTGCCATGTACCACATAATTTCGGAAAGGTGGAGCTGTCTGGGAATGAGAAATTACACACGAGTGGGAAATCACTTTGCAAAACTGAATAATTCGGCAAACAAGCCAAAAAAGGCAGAAGACGACGTAACAACTATTTCCTTCGGCGGTCTTCTGTGGGATCTTTCTTGCGATCTTAATTGGAAGTACAAAAAGCAGACGTAATAAGAAATGTTTCTGATGCAGAGAAAATGTCAAGCAAATCGTGGACTGGTAAAGGCCCCCAAGAAAATGCATGGACTTCACAGATGGGAAGCGAACTTGGAATCACTGTTGGGTGTTGAATTGAGTCAAGCCATTAAGAAGGGGAAGAGAAGAGAGGGACTCAAAGCTGAAGAACAAGCAAAGACCTTGTTAATAGAGGAAGCTCAGACAGGTCAGCCAATGGCATTATAAAGCTCTGAGAGATCTGGAGGAGATCTGTCATCCTACACTGCCAACATTTGTAACGTGGCCAAAGAGGACCTCCGTGTCACAATATAGCGAGTTCCAGTAACTTAAGCGGGTGCCACTGCAGATTTCTATTCTGGAAAACTGGGATTTGACCCAAATTTTCTCAAACACACACAGCCATAAGAACTGCTAAATCCACTATATGCTGCAAGAGCCCTTCTCAAACTCAACTAAAGCCTCGCAACATGGACACCAAGCAATTGTGCCAAAAAACCAAATCAGAATTGACTGAACACACATTAACTTTTTTTTAAGCCTTTTTAAAATTAATCTGGTTCTATTTGCAGTCCTTAAAACCAAATCCTATAAAAACTGGACTTCTGAGAGATTTGAGGTCTGTTTTTAATTGCGTTACCACACTGAAAATCCTGTCTCTTCAGCTTGATATCATCTGAAAAAGCTCACACTGAGAATCAATGTAACCGCACAAGTGACCCAATGAAAAGCTGTCTGCTGAAAACGGCAACCTTAAGCGGCAAACAACTGCACCATGAGCCAACCATTAGCCAATCTCCAACCCCGTATTTCCCAATCCAGTCTCCGGGGACCCGCAGACAAGTCCATGTTTTTTGGGAGCTGGGTGGGAGCATCTGTGGCTCCCCAGGGAGCGTGTTGGGAAACGCCGCCGTAACCTACTACAGCCTGAAAGTCGCATTCTTACAAAACACGCTGATGTACTTTCCACAGCCCCTTTTTTCTGCAAACCTGCATTTCAAATTTTATTACCATATTATGCAATCGCTCACATTGTTTTCTTATGGTTTATTTGAATATTCTTGACCAACAGCTTAAACGGTCCATGTTTCCAGATGGTTATGAGTTTGATCCATGACCAGTCATGGAAAGAACAAAATTCTGGCTGCGCAAGGATTCATATCGGCACCATTATGCCAAATACCACCCGGAGGCTGGACAACACACAAAACCAGTTCAAGTTCTGTTACACAACCCACAGTCTTGTTTGGTTACTTTAAAAAGGTGGATCTGCATTGTGTCATTTCACTCAAAAAGCTTAAGAACAACTAGCACTCAAAACGGCTTTGTTTCACCTGAACTAGTCATGGAGGGAGGCAGAAAACAAAAATACGACCCACTCTGCTAACGGAATGGAATCTGGCTACGGTTTTGGAAGAATTCACTTGCTTTGCCCGAAATACCATGTTTTATCGCAGTTTATCGGCATTCTCTGTCAGGACTTGGGCAGGTGTCCAAAGAAAACAAGGTCACCTGCCAGCCTAGTTTTGTACACAACAAGAAGGTCATGGATACGGATTCACTCTTCATGGTTGGGCTGGTGGTGTTTTTTTTAGTACATGAAACAATGACACAAGAGGGTCAGAACGGACATTAGCCACTTGAATCCAAGAGAGTGTCACTGAGCTGCCTTGTCCAATATGAGGAATTCTGAAACCGTCACTGTAACCCGAGGATAACATGTCAGATCCAGCATGCCGTATTTTCCTCGAACTCCTTCACAGGTCATTTTTAATAACAATCCCCCCACCCCCCCAGCCATGGACACTGACACCTGTGTGTCAGACAACAACGTTACACTACGGCTCCGCAATAAACACCCTCAGCCGTGAACACCTTGGCTCAATCCACTTCCCTGGGGCCTGGAAACTCCTGAAAAGCCTCAGCTCAGGTTGATCAAGTTTATGGGCAGCGTGAGCCTCTCGCACAGAGTGACACACAGTGAAATTTAACACTGGAGGAGTGTGCAGGCTGTGTGTGTTTTTTCCAGAATGTGTGTGTGTGCGCGTATGACGGGAACAAACACTAATAGATTTACATTGTTCGGGCTCCACATTCAGAGGCACTAAGGAGGGAGAAGTGTGTTACACTTCAAACTTAAAAAATAAAATAACAGTATATGTGCATGTGGCTGGTGCATGTGCTGGAACACGGCACAGAAGCACATTTAGGAAAATTCTGGAAAAGGCTGAGCCATTATAGACAGGAGGCAACAGTTCCGATGAATTATGCATGTTCCAGCTACTACACACCTCAGTCCGAACCACAACATCATGCAAAATCATACAAATCTTAAGTACAGCACTGTTATGATACATTCCAAACATCACCGCAAAGACCAGGGCTTATGCATCTGAATGGCTCGAATAACAGGTTTCGTTACTTTTTTTAAAGTGTGAAGCCAAACACACCTATTTCAGAAACCGAAGTACATTGCACTTGATATTTGATATCAAGGGTTTAGAATGGATGTTACCAGATATTAAAATCACTTAAAACCACAGGTTAACAGTTTTACTAACTGTAGAATATTGACTTACGTTTTATCTATAGTAGCATTTATGACCATGAACAATATTTGTAATAAGGAAGCAGATCCGTAAAACCGTTTTATCACCCCCCCCAACCCCCCGCTTACTTTGTTCCCCATATTATTACAGTAGTAAAACTAGATGGAAAACTCCTACAGAGGACAAAGCACGTCAGAATGGTCCCATTATACAGAATCATAAATCATAAGCTACTTCAGGACTTTTAAAAGACCATCATGATCATGAATGTAACTTCTTTTGTGACTGCACTTAACACTGCAATAGGTTTAAGTATGTTCCACAAAGACCCTCAATCAGAAAATAGATTCTAGGATGCTTTTCTAGTCATATATTAATTCTTATACAAGAAAGAATGCATAGTGCAGCCGGTACAGGAAGTGATCCGAAAAAGTGCTGTGAAGATACTGTCCAGAACTACCAAACAATGAGATTGCTGACAGACATATAACCAAGGTCTGCATACACATGCATAAGCACTGCGTGTTAAACAAAAAAAGGAGAGTTATGAAATCAAATGCATATCGGGAAATGTACAGGAATGACTACAGAAAACGGCAATTTCGTTTATTTTTTTCTTGTTACTTTGTAACCGTCCCACTAATGAAAGGAAAAAAAGTTAAACAAAACATAAGGAAATTAGTACAAAAGTATGGCGCGGTTCACCTCAACACTTTCCCGAAAGATTGCAGGACCATTTTATAGCTGAATCCGCTCTTGGTGGGTCTTTTGGGAAGCTGAACAGCGCTGTCTCCTCCGAAGGTGCAGTGGTCTCCAAGCATGGTAAACGGCAGCACTAGAGCGCGCTATGGAACGCCCGCATTTCACTTCTCCTCGTTTTACTCCCGCGGGGCCGAGCGAAGGACCTCGGCAATGGGGGAGGGGCTTCGGGAGGCGGAGGCGGGAAGACAGCTGCGTTCCGTTTGGTGATTGGACGATGCACGATGTGACCATGTGGGCTCGTGCGCTTTGGGTCCGGAACAAACCGCGCGCATTCGGATTCGGGTCGCGTTTACACACAAACTGCGACAGTAAAAGCGGGAGGACGAATAAAACGGCCGGTCAATTACAGATAAGACAAAAGGCAGTTCGTCACACAAATATCACGTTCTGTACTGTGAATGTAACACAATGAAATAACAGTACAGTCCAGTAGTTACAGTGGAAAGGAAACGGTTCGTCTTAAGTATGGGAAGATGCGTACAAGAGTACTCGGACACTTTTTCCAAATTTTCCAAACATATATGCCAAGGGTGGCTTTAAATAATGAACCCAGTCTATCTTACCGTGAAAACACCTGTCCCTTTTAACTGAATGAATGATTTCTACAGGTGTATTTTCAGTTCCTTAATGCCCCACCTGCTAAAACCATAACCTCCCACCTGTACTGCTTAGTCAAGAAACCCCGAAGCAACCGCATCCTCCAGCACTTGCGTTCATCTGACATAACTACACTCTATAACAGCCCTGGCTTCAGTTTCAAACCCTTCTATGTGACTCACTGCTGCTGTGTGATAATGTGAAAATGGCTGCTTCGTGTCAGTCTAAGTAAAAGCACCTGAATACAACTTTGATATGGCAGAAACCAGACGTCGGAGTCTCAGACAGTCATGTCATGCAGGTGATGACGACGACTGAAAGCACCTTTCCACACCCTGACATACTCCGCCAGTGGAAGTGGGTGGGGGGGGGGGGGGCACCATTGTTAAGATGTTGACTTGACCTTTAGGACTGTCTAAACATTCTGCATATGGGTTATGGTGCAGGGGGTGGTAATAAATCTGAGGCCAGGTCTTTAAGGCATCAGCCAGCAGCTGGGATTCGGCTGCTGCATAACAAGCAGCTCTTTGTGACGGAGATGGTCATGGGCAGCCGAGACAGAGAGCGCCACACATCGGACGTGGGCCCCCACCCTGACAGCTCGTCACTCTGAAGAGCTATATCCACGTCAGCTCTGACCGAATCCTCTTCGTCGCCCACCCCCCCAAGTTGGACTGACACTCTGGAAGAGCAGGGCACATTGTCGCCAAGCCCCCCCCTACCCCCCACCTGACTTGGACGTCCCATTAACAGAAAGAGGGACTTGCGGGGGCCAGCAGCCCAGATGCTGTGAACCAGGATCAGGTCAGGCCCCCCTCTCATCTACTGAAAAGTCCACGGCAGGCATAACAGATGGGGCGGGGGGGCTGTCTGCTCATTCCCCTGACATCTCACAACTCCAGATACCTTTCATGCGACGCTACCGTGACAATTCTCCAGCGTGCAAAAATAGCATATCGACACAAGAAATCTTACAATAGTAGATGTATAGAAAGACGGGGGGGAAATAATGAGAAGCTCTTCCTTGTGACGTCCATGGATTCCATCGCGAACGTCATGACAGTGGTCCTCCAAGGTCATTTCATTCTTATATGGGCTGAATTCTGGAAACCCACCCCCACTTTCCGCTCTCCCTTCATTCCAATCAAGACTCCTTGTCACTTCATTCTGCCTTTCATCAAGTTTTACACGGAGGTCACATCTGAACAGTAATAATATACACATGGTGTCACGACTATTTATTGTTGTGGTTTGTTTTTCTCTGCACAGTATGTGTTGCAAAAAGTTAAGAAAGAGTCCTTTTCCTGATTCATAAAGTAACGACACTGAAGTGTCATGGACTACAAAAGAGAGCAAACCTGATCTCAGAAGAGTTCACAGAAATTACTTCACTCATCCATAAGAATGTTACCAGAGAACACAGGCTTTCCAACCGAGTAACACTAGCATAACATAATGTAAAATTATCCAACACCTTAAACAAAAGAGTTTGATGATGTGGTAACAGTAATGAATCAAGGTTTGGGCTTTAGATCATTTACTGAGTTTAAAAGAAAACATCTTGTGACCACAATTCCTAGCTGTCTAACCAAACAGGTTGGGCCTGAAAAATCACCTCTCATTCCAGAACCAAAGCAGACAAAACTCTCAGCTCCCTCACCAAAACATTATTCAATGGTCCTGTTGCATCAGCACTGAAAACTATCATGAACCAGAAAGACCCCCCTCTACCTCGAGGACAGGAAGATGAGCGCTGAGCTTCGGGGAGGCAATTGTAGGTAATTAGGTTAGTAACTAGAATGATTTAGTGGTGGCCCCCCGGCTGCATGGCGCATTGGGGGCTGCTTAACTGCAATCCAAAGGCTGCCATGGATACAGCCCGCAACACAGAAAAGCCCTGGGCATGAAGATATTGGGCTCTTGGGCCACGCTTTACAGAATTCCCAGCATTCCCAACACGGTCTGGGGCCGTGGGCTGTCTGGGTCACTGTGCTACTTTTTAAGCAAGAATGAAATGATAACATTTCTTTCCTCACAAAAAATCACTCCCCAACCTGTTTCAAAACAGCACCTGGAAGAATCCCAGGCAGATAATGCATTCCCTGCCTGGCCTGCATTGCTCTCGCAGCTGGGTTCAGGGCAGACACGATCTCCCCACACCTGCCATCCTACAGTCACGCTAGGGATTGAGAGAGCCTAAACAAGAGGCCGTCCGAGAGAGAGAAATGGCAACCATCTGGAATGGGAGATTGAGTACAACCAACAATAACAAGGCTTTCAAAAAAGTGCTTCTTTGATTGGGGACATGGGGGTGGGAGAGGGGGGAGTTAGGACACGAAACTGAAGTCACGAGAATCTGAAAAAGAATTCCTTAGACTTAGAGACCTCCCTCCCCAGTGAGAGGCACACCCAAAAACCAAGCCTGCATCTCTACAATCGCCTCGTCGTCGCTACAAGGCCAAGGGGCGAGTGCTCAAGTGCTATGCGGAAATCACACACACCAGTACAGGTGAAAGTGTATATTTCTAGGTAAAAGTGTATTATTTTAAATTAAATTTCCTTTGATAGCCAGTAACATTTTGTACTCTAAATTACAGCCAAGTAATATGGCAAAATATTATTTTTTACAATTTTCTTCATCTGTTCATACTGATAATCATTGCAATATAATGAAAGATTACTTGATTTAAAATGGTGTTTGTGACTAAATGCTTACATTCTGCAGGTTCCAGTCAATAGCAATGCTTCAGGTGGTAAAATAAATATTTCCATTTTTAGTAGACAAGTTTACTCCACAATACACAAAGCCGGTCTGTTTCGACTCGTACTTTAAACGGCCAAAGCACCTCCGTACCACGTTTCACCCCGTTTCTCCTTCCAAAACCTGGCAAGCTGGTGAGCTGCTGCTTTCCTCAAAGGACATTAACTTTCCTCTGAGGGAGAGCCCCTCTCTTCCATGACTATGTATCACTCATGTGTTGTGTGGAAGGTTTCATTTGACCTGAAGGTTTCATTTTGAGAATCAGTTCTCAGCGGTAGTGCTCACAAAGAGCGTACGGCACGTGGCATGCGCCACCAACACAACCAACCTTGCAGTGCGTTCCTTGGGCACTGATTGTCTGTTCTTAAACGATATCATGATTATTTGGAATCATTTTTGTGCTGCTTGTCATCAAGCTATATTCTTTATCAACATTTTGATCGACATTTTCTTATCTGAATTTAAGATGACGATAAGCGTATATCCTGTACATCACCCTAACCTACTCTATATGAACTCATACTAGCATTTGGCGTTGCTATTAAAACATTCAGAATTCTTTCACAGATCTAGTCAGTAATCCACTGCACGGGACAAACTATTCAGCGGCCCCGAAGCTACGGTGAGTACAAGAGTAAGAACCAGGGTCCACTTTGCATCAGACCAGCTTTCCACAAGGAAGCACCGTGCATCAGGTTAACAGGGCGAGTCTCAAAAAAGCCTGAGATGATCTAACAGTGATTCAGCCACAGAACAATCTTCTTACAAACAGCATTGAACTGCAGAGACAGGGGAGAATTTCATTAGTTTATCTGCAGATCTTCCACAAACATGGACACAAATATGCAATAGTGAGTACCTGTACCACACTGGAACTATATATTTTACATACCATAAGCACTGCTATCGCTTATGAATCTTATTTTTAAATACACCATTCATACACATACACTACCCATTGCACAACTTATACTGAAACTTTAATTAGGCAAGACCGTACTGCACTATCACAACAGCACCCTCAAGAGGTCAAGGTGTACAAACGGCATCGCACTAGGATTGCACTCCCTTACGGTTCTTACAGCAAACAAGAAAGGGGGGGGGGGAGTGCTAAAATAAGTGTGAAAATTTAAAAAGGTGACTTTCAGTCTTATTACAGTGATTGACAGACATTACCCCAAACACCATGGAAATAGATGGACATTTACATTCTTTCAAAGCACTTAAATCCCATCAGGTGACGAGGATCATGTGACTGAAGCAAACCCCATGTTAGACTAAAATGTAGGAGCTGGTAAAGACCAGAGGTTAAACCAGACAGATCATTTTAACTGCATCCAAGTTTGACAAGCTAAACGTACTTCTGTTGAACTCTCTCTATTAAAAAGTACTGGCTGCTAAGTGCCAAAAAGAGTACAACCTCAGCCCAACAGAGGGCTCCTTTTAACGGTTAATGGATCAGAACAGCCGGACCCACCCGCCAGCGGTCGAAGCACATGGATGGGCTACTGGAAAACAGAGCACCTTTCACACCGGTACTGGACTGGTGTGGACGCATGGGGTGTGTATTACATTTTTACTATATCAGAAATAAAAACTAGAGCCGCTGATGAATTCCACAGACCATTTCCTGAGTGCCAAATCCAGGGAATGAAGAACAATCCACCACCAGCCAACCGCACCTCTGACCTTTACACTAAGCTCTGCGCTGTTCCCCTCTGGTGCCCACAAGCAGTACTGCAGGGGAATAGGTTCCCCTCCACCTCTCATTTCCTCTGTGGAGGAAACAGAGAGGGGTTAGCATCCTGCTGCTATAATTCCTGGAGTTGAGACTCACATCCATATGACCTGATGTGTGCTGGATCTGCCATTATTCCTCCAAAAGGGCATGCAGATGGTCACCACAGGGTAAGAGGCTGGAGGAATGGCAGCGGGTCTGAGAAGAGTCCAAAACTTTTTTGCACGGCATGTTCCTCCAAAACAAACAAAATGACTGAACATTCAGTTCTTAAAACTGAGGCAGATGACCAAATCAAGAGAACATATCTGCCATTATTGCACTGAAATATGTTCAGAAATGTTTTAAGTGCTATGCAGATAAAATTGCATGCATTATGCAATAGTTTGTGGCACATGAACACACAAGAATGACAATCACAAAAGAAAAAGCTACATAGCTTCAATGCCAACAAAACACCAAGACTCCTTTCAGAGATGCAAAAAACAAAAAGGATCAGTTTACCCACAAAACTTTGGGCCATGAGGACATTTTGACGATCTATAACCGGACAACACCTCTGTCGACAAGATTCTTGTCATGTAGATCAAACCTTAAAAGCTTCAAGTCAATCATTGGAGCAGCATCATTTTAACGCCCTAAATTAGCCCGACATTCTCATGAGAGCGTAAAGCAGAGGTCAGGATCAAACAAGCTCAACGGCATTTGCTTTCAGCTGCCTCACAACAGATGCTAGAACTGGGAATGCTTCAGTACCCCCCCCCCCCCCCCACAATCGAATACCTGTGGAAGAGCGCCATCAGCAGTGTGCGTGGGGACTCGCGTGACCCCAGCCCCCCCGCAGCATCTGTCCCTTCCGCCATCTACCAACACACTGAACCTGGTTTTTCTCTCTTTTCACATCCAAATGCACAAAAGGGTCTGACTGAAACTATGGCGATACTCTAAAAGACGCCCCCCCCCCGGCCACCCACTCACTCACTGGCGATATCTTGGCAGTTACACCTGGCTGATAGGCCAAGAGACTCAACTTTCAACTTGCTCAACTTTCCCTAGTCCTGCACTAGGACCAACGCCCATCTGGAGATGCAGATAAGGAGGCAGCGGCGTGCTGTCCAAGATTACGAGGCCGTCCCAGATGTCGGGCAGGCAATCCACACCCACAACCAGCAAGGCCTCATGGGCCAAGCCCAGGGCAGCTGGTGTAACCCTACCAACAGCCCCTAGTCACACCACCCCGTAAAATTCAGGAGACAGCATTCATGAACGCGTCAATACGAGTAATGAGGTTGACTATCCTACGAAATCTACACTCTGTCTTTCAAACACTTACCCGCTTAACTTTGGCCTTTGTTATTATTCTTAGTAATGCTGTTAGGAAAGATACTCTTTGAGCAATCTTGCTCCTGAAGCATTAAATTTGTAGGACACACTAACCAGCCATATGGCAGAATTCCAACCCTCATCTGCCGACTTGCCTGCAATCACCACAAAATACTGGTGAACTGGAATCCAAAACTCAAAGCAAAGGAGCTTTAGCTAAAGACACCAAAAGGACACGTGGAAATCAGTCCAAGAGACATGATTGAAACAACTGTTGAGTGCTGGTTCAAAAGAGCTTATAAAATAGTGGTTTTCAGTTGTCCACAAATTGAAATCAAAAAGGGATTTTGTGTGGTAACTTCTAGCCGGTCAGTATTCTGGACCTGAGGGGTTTTAAGGTCAGTGCCAGGGAAACAAAAACTCACTCCATCTTCCTGGTCCTGGAGAATAGCAGGAACAGGCTCCAATACAGGGTCCCAATTCGCTTCCTCTCTGGGATGTTTTTTCGGATACACAGCAGGTCCTTCCTGTATTTATGAACCTCGTTGATAAGCAAGAGGCCAGTACACCTGCATACCGGGGGTGCAGCCACCCTCACGCGGATAGTGCATAAAACACACCATTCCAATCCTCAGGCTTCCAAAAATAAAATAAAAATCGACAAAGAAATGCAGCTTCTGCTGATTATCTGAAACATTCATTTTTTTAAAAATGCCACAGCGTTGCACCTGGACTAGCAGTGAACACACGTCACGAGACTCCTTGGTAAGGAGATGGTGTCCAGATATTTCATCAATGGGGGGGACAGAACACCTCATTTAAAGACTTTCCTCACTGAGATGACATACTTATGGATGATGGGGAAAAAATAGCACCAGTTGACTCATGTATTTAGACTGACGCGTCAATCTAAACCATTTAGAAGTTCATGGTCACCAGAGGGAGGGTACAAGATGGGGTGGTTGCTGAGCAGACAAAGTTTGGGCTTTTGATTAAAGGGAGAGTCAGACTAAGGTCATGCTTTCCAGAGTCCCACGATTCCAACGGCATGGTTCAAGACCAACATTTTTTAAATCCACACACAAATGGTATGAGATGAATGTGCTTTCAAGTGCTCAAGCCATTGCAGGCTGAAGTGGACAGCCACCGCACCACGCAGGAGTACAGCGGCAAGGTAAAACGCATTTCCGTCATGGAGCAAAGTAACAAATCAAAGCAAAAGGGTGATGCAATTTTTATGGAAAGTTGCAATGCGGACCCACTTAGAGATGGCTGGCATGTGAAGCAGCCAGCGCTGTACCAGATCTAAATTAGCTTTCTAAATGATTCTGCCTGATAAAACATATCGTCATCATGTGACTTGTGGCTTCCGTTGGACCCCCCCAATGGCCCAGAGAAACTTGGCTCTTGCCATCCCCCAGTCTGTGATGTGGTCGCAGCCAGAGGCAGCACCCGGAAGGCAAACGACAGGTGGGGAGAGAGAAGCTGCATTGTTCCATTGTTCTCTCCATCCTTTTCTCACTCTCGCGAAATCTCTCTCTCTCTCCAGGGCTGTAGCAATTCACAGCTACTGCGCCGTTTGATGCATACGCAAAAACAGCAGCTTTTATGCGAGCGCCAAGTGAGAGACAGGACCGATGGGATCTTTCTGAACTTCGGACCGCTAAGCTGCGAGTACGTAGCACTTGGTACGTCTGTGATGGACAAGCCTGCGGAAGAGGACCCTCAAATCCACGCAAGGAGTCTGGGTTTTATCTTACTAAGTTTTTCCTTTTGTCCTTTGGAACGGCTGACGGAGAAGTATTCAGGGACAGAAATGCAGCGCCACACCAAGATGCAATTAGCAAGAAAAGAGGAGGGGCAAAAGGAAGTGAGAGTGATATATGCAGACTTTGCAAAGAAAGAGGGACTACTGTGCAAATCCCACATCAGGAAGTGGGTGGAGTATTGTTAAATAAAAAGTCTGAAATGCTACATTTCCCATTTCGGAAATCACGGGGGGGGGTTAAGTCCTCAGGCCTCCTCAGTCATGATGCTTTCACTAGAGCTGTCCATCCCACAAGCCCGGTAGGCTTTTCAGAAAATACATTTTTAATTACCTCCCAACTGACACATAAAAATACCAGATGAGTCTAATTACCATCCAAGCAATTAGCTCAATAAAGCAACTAAAACCAGAAGCTGAAGGAACACAAGCTGCTCTTGGGAACAAGATGGAAAGCAGGGGGGTGGGTTGTCTGAAGCACCATTTAGAGATTCTTATGCATGATGGCTTAACAGACGTGTCAAACTTGGGGTGTCGAAACCTGCATGCTCACGTTACCCAGCCCAAATCCAAATCTATTCACTTTTAGGAGTTTTATCTAAAACTTTCACCAGAGTGACTCCTACTGTACAGAAAGACACCTTCACTTCACAGTGCTGTACCTCCACCCTACAGACACTCAGGCCCTTACTCATCACAAACATGGAATGCTGAAATTCACCAAAGTGACCAACCACTTACCCATCCTCTTAGGTCATGACGTTTTAATCACATGCCAATGTTCTGCAGTGTTGGGTGATTCAGTGTTTTAACAAACAACAACAACAATTATCCATATACTGCTGACAAGCACTGGGAAAGAGGCAGTGCAAACTAAACAACCATTTCCTCTCGTGTTAATATTAAGGGTGCAGATGATCAAAAAAAATTACAGTTCAGTAGTCAGTTCGGTTTACAGCAGAATAGATTTTTTTCCTGTGAGATTAGCATTATTAAAATTGCAAATAAAAGTTCTAAACCAAAGGCAATGTGTCCGCAGACATGTCTGAATAATGAGTTGCTTATTTGCATATTGTAAAAAAAAATATATACATGAATCAAAAACATTTTTGTATAGCGCATTATCACAACATTACATCGTCTCAAAGCGCTTTACAGCATCCTCACCCAAAGCCCCCAGT
>JAODJX010000020.1:5331589-5341901 GCA_026776945.1 Isichthys henryi
GCACTCTATAAAGTCGACCCCCCCCCCCCACCCTCCCGACAGACTCCTAGACCATCACACGACACGTCTCCGCACGTCCGGACGGCTGTGATACGTCTGGGCCATTTAGTCTCCATACTGCCCCAGTACATTCCACCAGCATCTGTGGGTGCATTTCTGTCCCAGCGACAAGCACGGCAGCGATACCAGCGTAAGAAAGAAAACTATTTTTCCCTATTTTTTTTTCCAGTTTAGTCGGACTCTTGTGCTGCCTTTAATCGACTGGACATCTTACTATGCAGAGATGAGTAGATATTCATAACAGGCTAGAACAGTGTGGTTTTATCTTGAGATGTATTGATGTTGAGTTGATATAGAGCATGAAATCATCACAGCAAACAGTTTTGAATAGAAGAGACTATAGAGTGTTATGGTGCAAGAATGGTTAAGAGGCCGCTACTGAATTTTCAATTAATCTTGACTGCAGTGGGTCCTTTCAACATGAGAACATATGTTAATACTAAAAATATTAATCCTTTCATCTTCTGGGATGAAGATTAGAAATATCGATGATGATAGAAATAAATATGGCAAAAGCGTTTCGAATCCATCTAGTTAGTGGCATCTTCACTGCTTCACTGAATGTTATAATTCAGAAGTTTAGTCTGCTGATAGGACACTGGAGAAAATCAAATGTCTGACCCCCACCTGGTGGCCACGTACGGTATTGCATAGTTCGGCTTCACTCGCCACTCCAGTGCTCAGGGAGACATGAAATAATACGTAAAGAATATCCCGCCCGTACAAGAAACCCACCCTCACCGAACGTGACAATGTGGTCTCACAATTAGCTCTCTCTCTCGCTCTCTCTCTCTGTCTGTCTCACTCACTCACTCACTCGAGAGGAAAACGAGACGAAGCAGCACCAAGGGACCAGGCTCTACCATAACCAGTCCTTTAAAAGGGCATCTCCTTGTTTCTATTTCCATCCCTGCACACTCAAATAAATTCAAATGACAGAAAGAGTTTAACAAAGCAAGACGCGTGTAAAGAGCAGATGCAAGACGCCTATAATAATGAGACACTGCTTCCCCCTAGTGGTGATATTAGGAATCAACAACAAGCCATTTCTACACTGGGAGACAAATCGGCCAGCGATGACCGAAAACTGCCAACACCCAGGCAATCTAACTTAAGAGTGGGAATAATAATTAATTAATGGTTAGTGACTAATGACTAATTTAAAAATAGACTTTAAGTAAAAAAAAAAATCCAATACAAGGGTTTTTGCACAAAAAAAATCAGTTGGGTGATGTGTGGTTCACTTGGGGAGGGGGGTGCCTACCTCTCGTACCCTTAAACCAGTAGTTTTCACAATAATGGATAATTTGTCTGCACTTGTAATTGCAAGGTTTATCACTGGTATATAGATCACCCAGGGTCCAGACACTGGAGCAGACAGCAATATTAGTATCTCCCTGAGAGTCAGTCTCCTCAGTCTACTCTTTTCTCATTTCTTCGCTGGAATCACAGCCTGCATCATGCCAGTCCACCCCCTGGCAGGATCTGTTAGAGCTGATGGTCTCAGTAAACTTATGTAACTGAACATCTGGCACCAAAACGACATATCCTTTTCACACATCTCCCTTGGGTGTTCCCTTCTCCATTGCTCACCTGGAAAACATCACAGCTGCATTCCCACAACATTCCCACAACGTTCCCACAACATCAGGAGGAACAGGTGGTGTCAGCGATGCAATGAACCCCTGGGGCTGTGACATCACTGCTTCGTGGCTTCCTGCTCTGCACCAATCCCGCTCTCTCACCAGGGGGCGCCCATCAGAGAAATGCGGCTGAAGTTGTCCGAAACGCATTTTGTCTCGCGTCATCATTTTATAAAAATAGCATCCCCCTGCCAGCCAATCACCAGCAGGCCAATCAGAAGGGAGTCGAAACTCACCCTAGGGGGCTGGAGCAGTCAGTCCGTACGTGGGCTGAGGGGCAGCCAAGCGTAGCTCAGAGAGCGGAGTCTGACTGGGGTAAGAGCCTGGTGAATGGCCCAGTATGAACACCGGCTCGGTAACCCAAGGCAAAGACAAACATCCTTGCTTCACTTATTGTTTCAGTTTTAACATCATGGCCATCGTTTTGTTTTCAGGTTCAGATCTTGCAGCGGAGGGAAGTTTAGTTCAGCGTGAGGGGTGTCACAGACACGAACGCCTTCCTGCATTCTCCACCTTCCTCATGGGACACAAATAAATACACGAGCAAGACATCCTTCTTCCTCCAGATGCCAGTGTGAGAACAATAGGGAGGAAGACTCTGGGGTATGAAGGGAGTCCAGCCATCCCAGAAAGCACCCGGGACCTGTGCAGTGTTACACGGTACCCAAGAATCACATGTGAGGCTCAAAGCGGGCATGCAAATGCATGAATAAATCAAAAAAATAACCTCTTTCTGCACCTCTCTCTCTCTCTCACACACACTCCCTCAGGAAGTAACCAGGATTAGTCAGCTTCTGTTCTGAGCTGTTCTCTTCTAACCTGACCCAGCAGAAGAGAAAGAGAGGAAGAGAGAGACCACAACCCCCACCGCAACAGCTAAAAAAAAAAGAAAGATCTGAAACCTCCATGAGATCTTCACAGGCCGTGGCACTCGACCGACTCTACATTTCTCACGCAAGCCCTCTTCTAAAGCCTAACAAGTAACCAGTCGCACCTTAAGATCCGATTTTCGGCTCACAGAACGATACTGAGACCTTCTGTCCAGACACCTTCACCATCCATGTGGGATTCGTGACTATTTACAACAGGCTGTGGAAACCCAACCCTAACACAGGCCTGACTTCATTAGCAGCTACAAGTTCGGATAAATAATAGATCCAAATCTTGCGAGGCCTCACCCAAACAGACAGACGTTGGGACAAGCCCCAGCATAATGCTGCAGTCTGTCTGCCGTCCTCAGCCACAGAACTCATAGCATCTCTGTTACCATCTCAGATATTAGCCGAGCATATGAGATGCTACAGCCTGGCATGTTACCGCTTCTAACTTTAGCATCCACTCATTTTCCCCCCTATTTTCCCAGGACAAAAAGACATCATTTCATTTAGTAGATTCAGAAATCCAAAAGACCTTCCGCAGCTTATATATTCTGCGAATGAAAACTGATGCAGATATCATGACTATATACTGACCTAATTTGAATTCCGAGCCTCACAGGTGCTTATTTTTGTACTTCCTACACCAGGGACATAAAGCTTTATCTGTCTGTAGTTTCTTTTTATGGACAACAGATGGAAAAGTACTATAAAAAAAATTCTAAAATCAGCATTTACTTCCTGGTCAGACGGTACTCTGTAATCTGCTTCTCTGGAGAGAGGGTGTCTGTAGTTTTGGTTCCTGCAGTGTCAGACCATCAGTGCTGCTCATGACTCCCATCCTCACTTACAGCCACAGCGTCAGGTTGGGTTCAAGAGGACAGGCGGACAGTGTAACTGAGGGGACAACCGAGTGTCAGCCTCAGCTCACTCCCGAGTCCTGGCCGGATGGGGGAGAGGTGTCAGTATTTTCCCCGAGGCCAAGATTACCCCGTCAGCCAATTGTGGGCTGTAAATGTTGACCTAAAGGGCCAGGAATCCCTCCTCACGCCTTAAGACTCGGTCTGCATTGAGAGGAAGTCGGCTGTTTCCCTGACAGAGAGCTCTTCCTGTTACCGGAACATTCAGTACAACAGCTCAAGCAAAAAAAACAAAAATAGCACAGTTAATATCAAATAACACCTTTTTTTAAAAGACTATATCCACAATCTTTGAAGTAGATTTTAACCTACAGATGTTGCTTAACTGAAATTTTTACCACATCCCCAGTAAAAAAAACTTTGATCGGTGTTCCCTAATCCGGTCCTCGGGGACCCACAGTTGGTCCACATTTTTGCTCCCTCCCTTGGGAGCAAAAACGTGGACTATCTGTGGGTCCCTGAGGATCGGACTGGGAAACACCGACCTAGATGAATAACTGAGATGCTTCAGAGCCTCTATGTAGCACCAAAAAAACTTTAACTACTGTGAATGTCCACCTTCACTGTGAAACGCCTTGATGAACTGGTGGGGAGGGGAGCAGCCTCAAACAACCCCCCCCCCCAAGCACAGGAATGCTAACAAGCCTGCCCTTCCACCAGCATGCTGTGCTGCCCCCATAAAGACTTCCTCCTCTGGTCATCCTAGATGAGCTTTCTGAAGCTGCTCGATATCCCTAAATTCACAACATCATAGGAAAGGGGGAGCAAATTCTATCATCTTATTTACTTATTTTTGCCGAACTCTTGGCTGGTTTTGTTACACCAGGAATAGGTTAACCATCTCCGTCGAAGATGTATGCTTCCACTGCAGGTTTCTACCTAAACCAACTAACCAACCAACCAAGTTAAACTGAGAGGTTTCTGACCAGTGGAGGTATCCTTCATCTACATGAAGAAATTCCAGTTTTCCTATAAACCTGATTTGAGATGCTGGTCAGGGTCACTAACCTTTATCGACCAAACCTATGGACAGAATTCCAAAACCAGAACAGACCAGAGTCATTCCCTGGTGCCACACAGAGGAAACTGCTCAATCACAAGTCTCAAACCCAGCTTCTTGTAGGCAAGTGAGGCTGCTGCTCTGAACGGGTGCCTTCAAACATCACTTTGCCCTAAAACAAAAGCCCTGAGAACATATCCAGTACCGGTTCCCCACTGAGGCAGTCGTAGCCATTTAGACGTTTCATCTTCAGATAAATGGCCTCAAGTCTGAGCTCGGTGTATAACAGACAAGGGGATGACGCATATAGCTTCTGACTATGCATCATCTTGAGTCAAGCTAAGCTTGAGTCAACCAGATCGAGGAATTTTCTTTAGTGGAATCATTAGTATCCATCTCCTTGACTGTAGTTTATCTGTGTTTGACCAGCAGTTTCCTCTGGTGATATCCAGACACAGGGCTGGTACCCCAGCAAGGGGCTCTGGTATGCCCTCTGCGGCGAGGAGAAAGGTCTATCCAGGAATCCTCACTAATCCTCCCACATTACAGCGTACTCAAACTCCAGCTGCTCGCCCGAGTCCACATTATCTGCAGGCAGTAGAACACTGGAAGTTCAAGGGAGCAAATAGCTGATATTTAAATACCCCATCTTCACTCCTAACAGTAAACCGCCAAGACAGTTTACTGACCCCCACAATGACAAACACCCCCATTCCGTGTGTCCAGCTGAATCTCACCACAAAACCAAAAAAAAAAGGAGTCGTGTCTCATGTGCCGCCTTAAAGATTATGAATCACCCCAGACACATTTATGGACAAATAAACTATCCATCTCTCTCTCCGACTTCCATTAATTTTTCCTGGTCTGGGTCACACAAACATTCAGCAGAGGGGTAGTCATTGAGGTCAAGGGTAATAGAAATTGGGCAAGAGGCAGAAGCCCCCTCGCCCCCAACAAACAGGACTGATATGCATTAATTCAATCCCAGGAAGAAATTCAGCACTTGGTCAGCAAAGATGCTTTTGCCTGGAAAAGTTTCATTTGCAGGAATTCCGAGCTGCCTGTTCAAAGACAGACCCCACTGTTATACCTTAAAGACTTGCCAATCGCTTAGGTTAAGAAATAGCCAACTATATTACAATATGAATGGGAAATATGTCCTCCACACATATCCTTGAAAAGCGCTGGCTAAGGTAATTTCTTTAGTGTTGCGTATTAAAGTTTAATGATGCGATGGTGGATTTCTGGACCAGGAGGAAGCAGAAGTTCTTCCAGAGAACCTCTGCAGGTCAATCTCAGGACAGGCCACGCCCAGTCACCCACAGCTGCAGGGATGTACGTTCCAGAGCTTTCCCACCTTTTAAAACTGAACAAAACAATGATTTAAAAATCCCCTTAGCCCAACAGAAGTTCCAGCCCTTCCACTGAAATCAGGAGACTCGGCCTTCTCCCTAAGAGCTACACAAGTACCCCCACGCCATCTGCCCCTAACTGACCCTTCAGAAGTACAAACGAGAGATACAGACTTAAAAGCAGACACAAGCTGGTAGGATTGTGGGTTCCACTGGATGTATTCATGCCAATGCAGCTGACGGCCCTTTCCACTGGGTTTTGGAAAAACCAAGTCACTTCTCTCCAAGTCAGTTCCACGAGTTTAACTGTGAGGAATTCGTCTGTGACACATAATATTTCACATGAATTTTGTTCCTAAATGCCAGATAGAAGCAAATTTGTTGGAGTGGGGGCAGCCCTATAGGCTTGGACACAGAAGGTTGTTGGCTCAAATCCCAAAGTTGTCATAGTGATCCCACCATTGGGCCCTTGAGCAAGGCCCTTAATCCCAACCGCTCCTGTCTCCTGTACGCCAGTTTCATGAGGTGGCCTCCTGGGAAGCTTTTCCAGCTGTTCTGGAGGAGGTCCCACGTATATTCTGAGCTCTCATTGGCCGCTTTTCGTTCACTCTCTGGATAGACTCCTCCAAAACCATTTTTAGTGTGTGTAGGTCAGATGGCCAGGTCATGTGATCACTCTCCTGCGTATGTGGTTTGGTGTGTCCAAACTTTTGACTGGTACTATATACAAAAGCCAAAAGATCTCAGCTCCACATCACAGAGCAACGGATGGAATGTAAGAGCATCGCGGGCCCAAGACACAGACGTGAACCTGCTGAAGGAAAACCAGCCCCTGACAACCGAGCAAATGCAGTCAAAGCTTGTGCTGTAGATACAAACGCTGCAGGCAGGGAAGGACCCAGTGATGAAGCACAGAAGTTGTCAGATCACAGTGTGTCTATGGTATGAGCTTCCTGCACTTCCTGCACCCCCCCCAAAAGCAAAAGTCGCTACCTTCATTTACATAGCAGCAAGATCTATAGATAAAAAAAAATACTCTTTCACTCAAGGACTGGGCCGTCCAATCTTGTAACAAGGAGTGACTCTGCAACACGGTTCCGAAATTCGGTTCATTCCATGCAAAGAACCCGATTCCCAGTCCCTGGGTGAAGCAGTAATAGGTGCCTCAGCCGGGAGGGAAACCCCCTCACTCCCCACTAGGGCGGCGATGTGATAATTAACGCCACTCTCAGCG
This sequence comes from Isichthys henryi, assembly GCA_026776945.1. Taxonomy (NCBI): domain Eukaryota; kingdom Metazoa; phylum Chordata; class Actinopteri; order Osteoglossiformes; family Mormyridae; genus Isichthys; species Isichthys henryi. Next base: position 5,338,674 of record JAODJX010000020.1, read on the forward strand.
TCGACTTTACACTTACTGCTCATGTTAGTATGTTAATCACGAGGCAGTGCTCAAAACGGCCCTGGATATGCAAATCGTTGAGGGGAGTTTTCCCACCAGCCAGGAGACAAACCAGACAGTGCGGGTGACATCGGAAATAAACATCACTCTGCTGTCTCATGCTTCATAATCACAGGGTTTGAAATCACACTGGTGCAGATTTGGGGCTGTACCCACACCTCTTATCACTTTTCATATTTCCTTACACAGACACCAATCAAACCTGCCCAAATTTTTGCATAAGAGGAACATGAAGCAGATGTTCTTTAATTGTAAATAGTCTCGGATGGTTGGTATTAAGTGTTTCCAGCTTTGAAAGTAATTTGCATACTGACACAATGTACAATGCTAAAATCTACGGGTAAATAGGATAATCCTTTTAATGCTGTTTGCGGGACACTGTAGCCTAAAAGAACTGCCACTTAGGAAAACTTACTGAATCATTTTCATGTTTTCATATAATTTTGGTATATTGTTACTTAAGAAGAAAAGGAACAGCCTGAAAGTTTGTGGCCTGAACTCTGGGACCTAAAGTTCTCACACCACAAACATATATATCTATGGCCCAGATTCAAGGGATTCGTCTGACTGTGAGAAATTCACACCATTTCCAAAATACTTAAACCTGCAACCTGCAGTCATGTGTCAAACAAAATGAATTATGTATCAAGACGTGCAGAAAGAAAACTAGTTTTGGCTCTTGGGAAAAGCAGTCATGCAGCATGTGATTTCTGCACTGCTCACTTGTCATTATTTGAAAACTATAACCATCTGAATCTACGAACGATAGTTTTTTGATGATCATCAGTATGATCTTATTTTGAGACTCATTACGTGTCATAGTCTGCTCAGAGTTAAGCAGGAGGACGAGTTTCTCCGAGACCCTTTATAGAGGACCTGAAGTAACTGGATTAACGGTGCATTAGCAAATGAAAGTAAAGAGCTACTTTTTTCATGTTTTTGTCAGCTCTTGTTTAATAATCCATGTACTTCATCTTGACTTGCTCCCTGATTAAATTTCAGACCATGTGTTTTGCGTTGTAGACCCATCCATTCCTAGATGAAGATTCGTTATTCAGTGCAGGTTTTCTTCGAAAGAGGAAATAATTTGACGACTTCATGCGATTGATAAAAAACCTCTATGCTGTGATAGAATTACCGGTACTAGCCTTCTAGTTAAGGTTGAGCAAAGCAGGCTGTTAAATTAAACTAAAATGAGATGTGTGTGAGTGTGGGAAGAGAACTGAAAGGATTATTTTCTGAAGCCAACTCTGATGCCCTAACAGCTCTGAGGGGAGAATACATCAGCGTGTCCATAAATAAGACTGACAGTATTCTACAATGGTCTAGATAGAAATATTACGAGGGTAACCAGCCAAGCAGGCTACAAGCTCTCCAAAATGAAGCAAAACCCTACAGCAAGGGTGTGGTCAACACTTCTCATACAAATGATGGAGAAGTTTTAACTGACCCCAATGTGATTAATGATGTGTACAAAGGTTTTCATAGTGTTATGTCTCCACATCACAATGCTTTGTAGATCCATATGGAACTCAGTATCAAGTTTAGTCTTACCAACATTAGACCATTTAGCTTGGAATTAGAATATCTCATATCTCCAGAAGAGCTTCAAATAGAGGTCAAATCTCCCCAGAATGGCCAGGTGCTTGGCTTGGATGCTCTGCATCCTGAATCCTTTTTAGCATTTTCAGAGCAGGTTGGACCACTGATATTAGGTTCCTTAAAGTTTTGCTATTAAACAAGGGCAATTTCATAGGAACAAAGAAATGCACTCTTCACAGATTTACTGAAGAAAATTAACGATCCACTTGAATGTCTGAGATTGTTAATTAGCGGGGATGTTAAGATGGATTTCAAGGTACAAGGACAGACTAACAGGCTACGACCATCCTTCCAAGCCTTCATCCAATCGAAATAGGCAAATTCTGCCACTTAGATACGGCTTAGAAAGAGTTTCTAAAATTGGATGAGCAAATAGCATATGATGCACGTTAAATTTGCCAATTACTAATATATTCATTTCAGTCTGTGAGGGTATGTAAAATATTTACGTCTTGGTGGCATGGCGGCTCGGTGAGTAGCACGGTCGCCTCACACCTCAGGTGTCCCAGCTCAAATCCCACCTCTCCTTTACTGCCGGTTGTCTGCCTCCTCTCCACACTCCAATGACAGGCGGTTAGGCTGAACTGGCCCATGGTGTGTGAGTTTGCCGGGCATGAACTGGCATCCCATGCAAGGTGCATTCCTGCCTTGTGCCCTGCGCCAGCTAGAAAAGGATCCAGGATCGCACCCACGAGCAAGATAAGCAGCCTGAAGATGTATGGACGTAAATTCATTGGCCATTTTATCAGGTAAACGTCCTCGGCAACACAAACAGCCCGCTCCTCCAAACGTCGAATTATGTTGCTACATCAGGACTGGGTACTGTTTGACTGAGCACTCGAACAGGCAAGACATGACACAAGCAATTTTGAATGTGGTGCGATTGTCGGCACTATAAATGCCAGTTCCCACGTCTCAGAAACAGCCAATTTCCTGGAATTTTCACACACTTTAGTGTCGAGAGTTTACAGTCTTTACGCCTACTAGTACAATTGCATAATACTTGATTGGGATGACAGGGATGAGGAAGCCAATCAGCACAGTGGGAGAAAACGAGAGCGGGGGGGGGGGGGCTGTAAGCACGAGCACTTTGGTGAGACTGTAGACGAGAGAGTACAGCAGCTGCAACGGCTAAATGATACATTCACTTCTTTGAAAAATAGTTTTAAAAAGTTTTATATAAATGTGCATAATTATTTAACAGTTAGATTAGATTAAGTGGGGATACTTTTATTGAGATCCTCCCTGTTTTGGGCCATAAACTCACACGCAAGGGGTGATGCAACATAGTGACGTCTGCAGTCCACTCGCTTCCCATCCCGCTTTCCGTTTCATTATGTGAAAAGTACGGTGAGAAGATGTGGGGCGTGAAAGAAAAAAAAAAAAACTCCTTTAAAACCCACACCAAACGTTGGCCGTCTTCACCTCCTGTGTTTCTACTGAAGGGCCAGAGGAAGTTAAAGCTTGGTCCGGTTGCTTCCAGCTTGGGGGGGGGGGGGGGGGGGCGCGTCCACAAGCCCAACCCCCGCGTTCCCCGGCCCGGGGACCCCACAAGTAGAACCCGGG
>JAODJX010000020.1:5350587-5368458 GCA_026776945.1 Isichthys henryi
GACAACATAGCTCCTGGGATCACTGTAACACGCAAACCCCTCCACCACGATAAGGTGTCGGCTCCAGGAGGGGGTCTATGAGTCTCCATCATTTGTTATTCATTAAAAATAAGATCACTAAGAAATATCTGCATGCCCTATTAGGTTTCTCTGAATTTTACCGAATCCCCAAGGATGTAATGCTGCGTTAGATTTCTGATTTCAGTGCCCTGCTACAAAAGGAACATGCTTAGAATGCTAGTTAATTTCTATTGACAGTGCACCAGCTCCACATACAGCTCTTGGGAAGATTTTAAACTGCATCTTTAGGCATTAAGAGCTCATCAGGTAAACAGCAGCACAGATGGGGTTGGTCTTATGGGCCATCCGTTACTAGCAAGCCGCTACCCTCATGTTCATTTGACTGGTCTTCCACACACCCTCCTAAATTTCCAGGGTTTCTGTGTAGCACATAACAGCAATGGGGGGTTGTTCACGCTGCATTCCCTTTAGTATTCTGACCAGTACTGTGACTCTTCTTCTGTCAGACTTGCATATATATTTTATGAAGTAGCCATAATGCATATAAAACTGCACTATTTTCCAGGATTCATACCTACCTGGATGAGGTCAGGAAATACTGGAACAACCTTTTATTACTTATTAATGCTTTTCCCCAGCTGTCTGTGCACAATCTCTGAGGTGATTCGTCATAAAAATCCGTTAATTCATATTCCTAAATCACTCCGCCGATGCAGAAGCCTTTCCCAAAAAAGTCAAAGTAGGATATACAGTGGGCCAAGAAATAAAATCATGTCTTAAGTTATAAAAGACCCCCCCTCCCCCCCAAAGGGGGGCCAAGGTGACATTTTGTCACCGGGCCCATAATTTTTAGCTCCGCCCTTGGACAGTATGCTACATTCATGTCCACATCGTAATACATATTCACTAAAACCAGATGATTTTTGGTCATGTGAGGAAACCAGTGCACTCAGTGAAACCCACAAAGACACAGAAAGAGCTCACTGGGAGACAGGACAGGAACAGCAGCCATGTTCTGTGTGGCTCCTGTGTTAAAATATATTACAGCATTTGTGTGAAACTAAGAACATTCGCTCACATACTTTTTGGCCTCTTTGTTCACGAAAAACACGTAGATATATTTTACGGAGAAAAATAACAATTCATCTGGTGACTGTGGTTTTGAAATACGTCACACTCTTTCAGTTCATATTTTACAGGTATTTTATTACATGCGCGGGATAAAAGCATTGGATCCAAGTACATATGCTTGTGCAATATTCTGTAAATCGACTGAGTGATTACGGCATAGGAAGCTGTCAGTGTGACGAATCTGCCTTAGCACAACTCACATCATTTATTCATAGACACTGGCTGCTTTTCATAAAAAACCATTAAAGAACATTAAAACGGAGACATCGCCCATTAATCACATGAATAATGAATGCAAGGTTGTGGTAGCCTTTCATTTTTTGCTTTCGTTTAAAAAAAAAAAGAAAAGATAAAAAAAAAAAAAACAGCGGATACAGAAAAATTAATCTAATCCTAGCATGACTCTGAGTCACGGTGGCACCGGGCAGCTGAGAGACTCCAGGTGAAACGGGAGACACAATGACTCGTCACGAAGAAGGAGGCAAAGCCTGCTTTAGGATAAACGGAGCGAAGTGCCTTTTCTTCACAGGCTCCCATTCCCCATCTGGACAACGGCTTCAATGGCACGAAGCTACTGAAATGCCAAATTCAGGAACGGGTGTCTATTTGTAGGTGTGTGTCATTGGGGCACAGGCGGATGGGCAGCAAAACTCGAAAAACATTTGCAGATGTCTCTATAATAGAAACAATGGATGAATTGTCACTCTCTTGATGATTTACTGAAAATGGCCATTGGAGAATGACTTATGTCGTAATCTGCCTATTTTTTTTTTCTCCTGGCAAAGTGAGGTTTTCCATAAACAGCGTAAATTTAAGGTATAATTATGTTTATGAACAAAATCAAAGATACAGCCTTTGTGGAATATTTCACCTCTATAATATTTGCAAATGAGAAAACTTTATGAATTGCCATAACTCGTAACAGCCTCCGGTAAGTTTGCAAATTACTAATGGAAAAAGCCACGTTCGGTCCTGTGTGTGTATGTGTATGTACACTGGAACTGTAGGACTGTCAACTCAGATACATCCACCAACGAAAGAGGAAATCATACAGCGGGATCTGCAGCCCTACAAGGTCATTGGGCTGTAGTTTGCAGAGGGCACTTGCGCCCTACAGATATGCATTTATATGCTATTAAAGTTAGACGGGTGGCCCAGCTAGACCGTAAGATTTTCTTGGCTTTGTTGTGATTCTGCAGCACCGTTTTCTTAGCCGTAGAAGAAACGTTAGCATGTTAGCGGTCACGGTAGCCCCCTCCAACCCGACCCAGGAAGCCAGAGCCGCTCACGTGCAATAAATGCTGCAGACCTTGGGGTTATTGGATCTGCCTTAATAGCCGTCCTGTTTAGGTAATGCAGCCTCCCAGCCTGGGCCCGAACCAGAGCGTCAGAGAACCGGGCGTCAGCAAGCCAGCCGCTGGCGTCGGCACTCCGTCCTCATCCATCCAGACGTCCCCCAGGGCGCGCTGATGGACCGAGTGCTGATCTTAGCTCTGCGGACGTGGGCTTCGTGCTACACGGGGAGGGTATACGCGAGCGACCCGCTTCTTAAAAATCACACGCATTTCAGGAAGATGTTCCTAAACCAGAGTTGAAATCTAAAACTTACAGTCGGGCTCACAAACCAGTGATCAGATTTCAAGACGTCGTGGCGAGGGGAGAAAAGACAGGAGACAGCTTGTTCTTGCGAAAGAGAATTAAAAAACTTTATTAACAATTTAAAAAAGGGAAAACGGAGCATATCCGTAAAAAAAAAAAAAAAAAAAACTCTGGCCAGAAGAAAAACTTCAAAATAAAAGCACATCTGCCCTTGGAATTCTGAGCAGCTAAGAACCCACTACAACGTGATGGAGAGAGACTAAATAAAATAAAACAGAACTGTGTGAGGCTAAGTTAAATGTGTACACGTTTGTAAAGCTAACAGTAGGTGGCAGTATTAAATTGCTCATGTCAATACCCAGCAGTCCAGCCATGCAGCTGAGATTTCATTCAGATGGAGCCATTGATTTTCATAATCGCTGGTTAACGCAGTTCATAATAATGTCATTCATTATCCACAAATAAACACATAAAAGCTGCAAAAATCCAAGCCGTGCAAAGAAAGCTTATAATCTGCTTTCCAAATAGTACGAGGTTAACGTGTGGTCTTAGCTCCAGGCTGTCACTACTGCTTCTCCGCTTTAGAAGATTCACTTTCCGGGTTTAGCTCGAATCCCCCACTGGCTGATTTCCCATCGGTTGAGGCTCATCTGGTTGAATCCTCACCTTGAAGCCTTATGATGAAGCCAAGGTGATAAGTGGGAGTGAATAAAATCAGTTGGTCTCATGGTTCAGGGTTAACGATTAGTAATTAGTAATGAACTAGGAAGATGAGTGTGGTTATGTGTGATGGGACTTTGAAGGAAGGGGAGGTGATATTTGTCTGGTGCACATGACAAATTCATGCTCGCAGGACAGTAGATGTTGACTGTCTTGGCCAGGACTTTTACACATTGAGATAAAATTAAATGCAGAAAATGTCTATGCATAAATCTTAGCCTTCTTGTTTGCCCTTAAGACATTCTTCCTTCATGAGATTTGACAGTGGCCACACACAGATCATGACGGTGCAATTTTGTTTTCACAGTTACCGGCAACTGCAGATTGCCTGTTTAAGGGAAACTCTGGTGATTCCAATGCAGTCAGCAGTTGTGTGGCTGAAATAAAAGCATCTGTCTTGCATGAAAGCAGGACATGAACTCTTGTCACCTGCCCAGGAAGTTTTCCCATGTACCAGTGTGTGGAAGACATTGAACGCGACCATTAGTGCAAATTAGTGCAAAATGAGCATCATGGTAGGGGGGAAAAGAGTTTAGTCTGGAAGGAGTATTTGTTACTCTTGCTAGCTTCTGGTGGCTTGGTGATGATGTGCATTTGTAATTGAAAAACTGCTGGTCTGAATCCCTGACCAGCAACGTACCACTGCTCTGAGTAAGGCACCAAACTCTGCTCCCCAGGTGCTGAATTAGCTGCCCCTTGCTGTGACAAATCGGTTAAACACCAAGGACATGTTTAATCTCTGTGCTATGGTGTGTCAACAATGACAGCCAATTGCTTCCCCTTCCTTAGTGAGGAACATAGTGTTGATATTGCACCATAACCTCTCTACATAAGGTTTCTCTTTCTGTTAATGAGCCATGGCCATCATCCACACCTGCACACAGACATGGGATACAGCCACTCCGTAACCATAATTGTCACATCCTTACTTTCCAATGCACAGGATGGTCTTGGGTTCATGTCATTTCAGAATCACCGATATTGTGATGTGCATGGAACTATGGAGAACTTCGTAGTTATAGAAGATCCCCTGGAGCGATATTAAAGCTACATCGTGGAAGTAAGCGTTAAAAATCGCCCGGGTCCTGTTATATATCAAATAAATGGTGCTATCAAACTTTCACATTTTACCCTTTGTCTTCCTTAGTGTATTTACAGACAATGACATGCTCTGAATACACGCACTGGTCAAACAGGTTTCCAGGCATACTTTACTGTTTTGCAGTTTTGGCAGAAAAGAATTTCAGTGGAGAAAAAAATCCAATCTTTCATTTTCCCTTTTCCATTTATTCAGGAAGAGTCCAAAGGGCAGGGGGCACCCTAAGTGGGATGCTAGTCCATCTCATAGCCTCGCACGCACACTCTCTCACACTGTGGTCTGTTCAAAAGTGATTTTCGTAATAACATGCTTTTGGAAACCAGAACCCGTGGAAGAAACACACGAAAACTCATTCGGAACTTGCAAACTCCACGCTCTCAGAGTTGGGGATGGTGCTCAAACCCCCAGCCCTGGAGACTCGAGGCTACATTGTAAGCATTGACCCATTGTGATGCTCGGAAACTTCGCAATGGGTAAGTGTTTGCTTTGTTTTTTGATAGGCATCAAAAAAATGATTCAGCTGAGACAAATAGTAACACACGACCCATATATATGAAACAGAAATTAACAGTTCATACGGTACATTTTAGTTTTGTCTCTATATGGCAGAATTGTAACTTGATCTCTTTTAAACTTGCACGTACCCGAGACACATATGAAACGACAGTATTTTCCAAGAGGTATACCTTATTGCCCTCCTGGATGGCACATACACAATATAATTACGGTAACAGACCCACATGGATAAAGATGGCCTCTTTCCATTCAGAATATTCATCAGAATTTAACACAGATTAACAATAAGAGAAGTCGATTATAATCTGAATTAGGGTTAACCTGAGCCAGTGTGGGCAGCTGGAGACACACTAATCAACTGTAATCCTCCCCATCCTATCTTTAGAGAATGGATTTCCACACCTTCTCTGAGTGCAGTATAGCGGACACTTAACATTTGGTACCTTATACCCATGTATCACACACACAGTCTGAGATTTTCACATTCTGAGCTGCATAGTTTAGCTGACTTGCATATTTGGCCAAATGGATATCTTTACAAGTAAACACCCAGAGTCATGCCTGTCTTGGGATCTGAGCCAACAACATTCAAGCTACAAGCTCACGCTTTACCTGCTGTACTCCCAACAGTCACACCTTAACAGCACACACTTACACAACTCGTCTCTCAAGGTCGTGATGCACATATCTTCTCCTCCAGTCCACTGGTACAATGCCGGTCTCCCGCTCTTACGAAGCATGTCATCTCATTCTTACAATTAAGTTCCTGTCCATGAAGAGAAGGACATCCCTTACGTTAAGACCCATTCAAACAAATCGAATGTTACCATAGCCAACCTACCGTAACAATGCATTCTATGTTTAACTGACACAAGAACTCAACCATAAACCAAATCTATTAATACAGTGTGTCAGCAGTCAATTGCGTTCACTGTCTGCTGATGTCAATAGTTGTCTTATTAAGGTCTTGCTTTGCTTGGCAGATGTTTTGTGACTCTTGCACTAAACACTGCATACACTTCCAATTGTGCATTCATAGGAAGCTCAGTCTAATTTCAGTTTTACTCGGTTGTATTTTGGACAAGCACCTACTAAATAAAGTGAATATAAAGCACTTACTGTAAAATATATTATAATATATATAAATACCAGAGAACCTTCTTTGATTGTGAAGAGATGAAACTGATCAGCTCCATAGCCTGGAAATAAACCATCGTTTTACTACATTTATAAGAGTGGGAGAACGCAGTGTTATCCAGTACATGACATCATGCCACATAAATGAAGTTTGGCAGTGAATTTGCTCTGGAGAAGCAAACGCTCATGAGAAACAGCCCCTTGACCACAGGGGATTAAGGAAGTGTTACATAAGGGGGGGGGGGGGCGTTGCTGTTGGCTCTATCTGAAGTGCTTCTGGAAGAACGTCTCCCACCATAGCAAGAGGTCCTCGTTGGACCCAACTCCCAGCAAGTTTATGGAGTAGTGGAAGAAAAACTGAAGAAACAGAAGAAATGAAATTACTCCCAAAAATAGCATAGATAGAGTTTTGTCTACCGTGACACATCTTTAAAGGTATGACCTCCTATTACATGGCGTGACATTTATAGCACCCCTCTGCCATCCCCTCGCCGCGCCTCTCTTTTAGAAGGCCAGAAAATGGCAGTGGGAGACAAAGCCAGGCAACGGTGAGAGAAGATGATTGACCTCAATGATTCTGAAGTTCCAAATTTCTTGTATCATCATATATTTTGTACCAAAGGAAATGAATGGCGCCAATCAGTCCACTGTTAAAATTCAATTTTGTATTGACTGTTATTAGTTCCTTAAAATAAGATTTTGTACCAAGAAAGGAAGCAAGTTCTCTCCTGCCTCCAGACACTCATTGCTGTTCACCATTTATCACCCTCCCTGGGAAAGCACCTCCCAGCAAAGACAGAAGGCTGTGCACCAATACCCTCCAGTCTCTAGCTGTTTCCTGGTCAATCCACCCACACAGAGATGGATTACAGCCATGGCAGACTGGGAGTGAGTCCAGGGTGAGGGGGAACTGGTGTTTTTGTGTCACAGATTTAGTGTGATGTCATATTACTCTTTTGAGGATTTCAAAAGAGGTTAGACTGTGTCTGACTGGGCTAAGCCTCTCTTCCTGTGATCAGAAGGTTGCTGATCCCCATGAGCAACAAAAAAAGTGCAAAAAAATATTCAGTTTCATTCCTGACACAGCAAGCAGACCGTTCTCTTCTGGGAATGCAGCAAACTCACAGGGCGTTCCTGCTCAGAGATCATGAGCTTTGACCTGCAAATCTTGCGGTGCCGTGGGCTGAAAGTTTTTAATAACTTAATAAACAATAATTCACTAAACTGGAAGAACACATATGGGCTGTTAAGACATTAGCGCCACATTTAGCTCTTGATACCGCTAATGTGTACATGCGTACCAGTTATGTCAATTGGTGTTTATGATACGCCACTAGCTAGCATGCTTCTCACGTATTTTGCCACACGGTATTTTCAAAAGCACCACAATTCATGAGCTTACGGAAAATACCCCGTTACATCATATTATCCAGTCACTCCCATTTTCGCTCAACTCTGTAAAAACATTGGATATTTTTTTCACAGTAATGTGACCATATACAGTAAGTTTATAGTCTGAGGTGAACACACATTGTCCTAGAACTTATGGTATTTAAGGAAATAGGTCTTTTTTATTTATTCAGAAGCAAATGTTCTGTTATGCCGTGGCCAGTCTGAGCTATGTTGTTTGGTGTGAGCTGCTTCTATCCAAAGTCATTAGTGTAGCGAAAAAGTGAGATAGATTATTTACCCATTTTCCAAACCTCACAACTATTTTTGGATGCAGTTTCATGCTTGTGAAAATCCAGAAAGTAAATTGAGGAAGAGACTTAAGATTCCAGAGTTTTGTAACAAGCAGACGCAGGACTGTGTTACGCTGGTTCAAAAAACACATCTAGTGTGGAGTGTTTCTGCAGCATTTAAAGATTAAAAACGCAACAAACGTTTGTCTTTTCTGTTTGTATTTTTGTTTCATTTTCACAAAACAGGTACAACGGGAGGGAAAAAAAAAGCCTTTCAATAGAACCTGAGGTATTTTTGCGTCAAGCAGCCTAAGGTATGTGAATATTCTCTTAGAAAGTTTCCTAAATTCATTCATTTGTAGATATGTTGCTATTTACAACAAGATCATAATAAACATCAATGATAACAAATGTAGTAACCAGGACTGCCTGCATCTTGTCATAATGTACGTTTTAAATAATAATAATAATAATAATAATAATCATTTTAAAAAATAAAGAAGAAAGAAAAAATGTGTCACACATGGAAAAAACTAAACAGTCTATCCAGGTCTGAACGTACAGCAGCACAAGGAGAAGGTCTAATGTCAGTATTCAGAATCTGTCATCTGAAACCCCATCAAAACACCAAAAAAATAAAGAACAAACTCACTGGAAGGAGAGAAAAATTCTGCTTTTGTACTATAAAACTTTCCCTCATGTCTTTACCTTTGGACTGAGGGGAAAAGAGGAAATAATACAGAGGGAGAAGACCAGAGAGCAAAAGAGAGAGAGAGATTGAGAAATATCATGTTAAAATACCCAGAATGCCCAGGGGTGGGCTTGGCTGCGAGAAAACCTCATAGAATCACAGGTGCCAGTAGCTTCTTTGTTTTGGTGTCATACTAGAATGTCCAGACTAGGAAATACAGTATGGCTCATCTGCCCAGCTTCAGCTAAATTAAATCGCTTTGGATTGTGGGAGAGAAACCAGTGCAGGTGGGATTATCCCTGCAGACATATCTGCCACAGTTTGTGGGCCATCTAAAAACAGGTCGAGCTCCATTCTCTCTTTCTCAAAAATGTTCACTCTCTCCTGCCATATTTTAAATAAATACTATCCATAAATACAACGCAGAACAAAGGAGCACAAAGGAATTTTATATCCTCTCCGTCGTCTATTGGTGATTCTCTGTAAACACAACGCTCAAATGGATTAACTGCATGTTACCATCTTTCAAGTTGATCTGTAGAACCTTCTAGAAGACCCTGGATTTTGGGGTTAAAATCTGAAGAAAAAAAGACAAAAAAAAACAGGTGACTGCAGAGAGTCTGCTGCCAGTAGTACCGCGCGAGGGGTGGGGGGTCATGCCGTCTTTGGAACTTCAGGATGCTGTGATTCCTGCCCCCCACCATCTTCGCTTGTCAGAACCGGAACAAAATGTGTTCATCTTCCAACACATCCCTAAGATCTCAGTCTCCCTCACTGACAAAGAGGGAAAAAAAGAGAACCTTGTATTGCTTGAAATTTCTGTATGCGTGTGTGGTTGTGTGTGCGAGGACGTGTGATTTTCATAAATACAACACAGTAAAATGTAAAGAAAAGTCCACAAACACTATAATTACTCATTGCCAGAATGAACAGATACAATAAATAAAACATGAGAAAAATATTGCCCATTAAAACCGCAGTAAAACTCTTTATGCTTAGTACTGTGTGTATATATCTTTCCTCCGTCAGTCACCGGCCGCTCTGAGCATGCTCAGTGTACACCTGGGTAGTCGCAGCTAAGAGGATCACGGAACATTGTTGTGCTGCCCGGCTGAGTCACAGGGGGCGAAACCTCCCAGCCGTGTCACCGACTACTGTTAACACTGTAGGGAAGGGTGAGGGGCTGTCGAGTGTCTTAACCACCCCTCCATCGGAGGCACATGGCACCGCGGCGCTTGGCACAGTTCAGCTGGCCACTCCTTCACACGCCGATCGGCAAAAATGTGCCGCTAGGAGGCACTGTCCCCCTCAATCCTTCATTTCTACCTCAATGAGCACCGACGCGGACGTCGACAGGACGAGGTTAGACTGGAGGCTTTAACTTCCCCGTGCAGCAGTATGCCCCCTTGTGGTGTGTTTGTGCTAGGGATTTCAGCAGGCATGTCATCTGCAATCCTCACCCCACCCACAAAAGGTCCAGGAGCACGTACAGACAGAGGGCTCTGCAGGATGTCTGCCTTGCAGAATCAGTCACAAACGCAAACCGACAAAAAATAGATTCGTATTATAAATTAACCACCCAGTCCCCCAAAGTTCCCCAAAAAGTCCACAGCTTTGTGGTGGAGGGGCAGCCCCACTGCGTAGGCCTGTTGGTCAGGACACCTCGATGATCTCCATGCTGCCAGAGAAGCTGGACTGCTTGCCGATCTTGCCAAGCTCCTCTCGGGAACGTGTCTCAGCCATGCCCTCCTCGAACTCCATCTGACAGCTTCGCCGCTTGAACTGTTTCTCAGCAGAGGAGGGGCCGGTGGGTGGGGCCTCCTCATGCCAGCTGCCCCGCCCATCGCGAGCCTCGGGGGGCTTCTCTCGCAGGCGCACTGCCTCGCAACCGGCCGCTAGTCCACCGCAGCCGAATGCCACATACGGGGCTCCTCCAAAGCACATGGCAGCAGAGCCTCCGGCTGAGGTGTCTGCACCGAAGAACCAAGGTCCGTCACCCGTGGGCGTGTCAGGCGTGGTAGCCTGCGCTGGCTCTCTGTGCTTGGTCCACGCTGAATTGGAGCCCGCAGCCGGCAGGCTGAGGAGTAGAGAGGCCTTCAGATTCTCGTCCAAGCTGGGGTTCTTGTGTGCAGCCGTGCCGCGGCTGAAGCCCAGGCTGGGCGTGCGGGCCGGTGAGCTTCCACTGGTGGCCTTCCCCCTCCGCCGCTGCCTGGGCCGTGACTCACTGCCCACGGGCGATTCGGCCGAACCTGGGCTATCCCCAACTGGGGAGAACTGGCACACACCGTTGGTGGTCCCAGGGCTGTCCAGCTTGCATAGCTTAGGGACGTCCTCGGAGTCCACAGGGGTGACAGCAAGTGAGGGGGGACGCTGGGGACCGGAGCTGGGAGCATACACAGACTTGATGTCCAAAGAGAAGGAGCGCTTAAGGCGATTCGTGTCCAGGATGCGCTCTGCCGACAGGTGGAGCCCATTGAAACCCTGCTGCAGGGATGTGGGCGAGGCCACCATGGACTCGGAGGTCTCCAGCTTCTTCTCCAAATGTCCGGACTCAGGGCCTGGGAACGTGCATTTTACCTCCCCATTCTTAGACTCACGCTCCTCCTCCGGACTGTCAGCTAACGCCTTGCCAGGACCTGAAGAAAGAGCCTTCAGCAACTTCAAGCCCTTTTCAAACTCAAGCAGCTGACCCAGGAAGTTGAAGTTGGGTGAAATGGATGGTCTGCGGTCTTTCACAAACCTAGGAAGACATACCGACACAGGCGTAATCAGACTTCTGCATCATGTCACAAGTATGGACATAAACATTAATGTGCATGCGGAGTTGAGGCAGAATAACAAGAAAAATTATTGGTTCAGAGAGATACCCAATCAGATTGTAGAGGAGGCGGGTCCAAGCATGTATAGAAGGTGGGACCAAGACATCTGATTCGTAGGTCTTGCCTCCTCTAGTTTCTTGGACCCACCTCCCTACGATCGGATTGATTATCTCTTTGAGCGAATCATTTTTCGCTCTGACCTCAGAACATTTTTGCACAAGTAAATCTACTATGAGCAGCATTCTTTGGAATAGCAAGGAAATTTATTTAGCAGTCTTTCATGAATTGAACGTGTGGGCTTGTCTTTAAAAGGCCAGGAAAGGGCTTTACCTGTAGGCATCATCTGACGACAGGCCCATCGTCTTCATGATGTACGCAATGGCGATGGTGGCTGACCTGGAGATCCCCGCAAGACAGTGGACAATGACTCGGCAGTTGGACACCTTGGCTTTGTCTACGAAGGAGAAGGAACCAAAAAAAAAAAAAAGATTCAATGCAATGCATAAGAAGATACGGGCAGGAATTTCAACTCTAAAAAACAAAAAAAAAATGCACGAGAAGTCTGTTGGCACCATCATAGGCAAGAGCACACGCCTCTCTCACCAATAAAGTCGTTGGTCTTGTCCAACCAGGGCAGGAGCTTCTCACAGTAGCTGTCGTTGACGGGGACCCGCAGGAAGTGGCTCTCGCAGATGAAGTCGGGCTTGGGGCAGGTGTTGCTGGCATTCAGCACATACGTGATCCCATTCTGGGCCATCAGGTCCTGAGGTGAAACAGAACAAATCAAGTCTATTAGTGCCTTTGTTCATGGGTCATGGGTGGCAATAAACTGTTTTGGAGAACCTCCGCCTCAAAACCTGAAATCATAGCCCTGAGGCAACCTTCTCCCTTATGAGTAAAACCAACATAATGATGGTTGGTTCCTCCAACAGGTTCAATGACAGGAACTAAGGGTAGGGGAAGCAATCGGATATGGTTCGGAAAGCAGTCGGCATCACCTTGACATGACATGTCCTACCAAGTCAACCATGCTTAAAAGGAGATGTCTGCAGGGTTCATTTGCATTCCAGAATGATGTCATGGAATTTTACAAATAAAAAGGGATCCTTGACGCTCCGGCTGCAGAGATACATTTCATTGGCTGGCCTAAACACGGCATTATTTACAGTGCGGATAAACAGCTTTAAATGTTGCTGCGGTCACAGCATTCGCCACGGCGAATTCCTGACAAAAGAAATCCAATTTCCTCAGACAGTCTGATGCAAAACAGACAGAGGAAGAGCTGTCTGGGGAACAAGCAGACACCCGCAGCACCCGGTATCCCTGCGTCTTCATTAACTCCGGCTGGGGGGGTGCGTCAGTCTGATTTAAGAGTGATAGTCAGGGCAGATCCAACATGTAATTAGCAACATGCTGTATGAAAGTTCAAAGTGGGGGGGAGGTATATAAAAACTTGAGGGGAAGCAGGGTGACTGGTTAGGACCCAGAGCCTGCTGGCTTGCACGCTGCCTGCACCATGGTGTTCTTTCATGCTTCTATAGCATGCCCACCTATTAAACAACCCTATCATATTTTCCACACTCACACCCACCGGGCAACTGATTATACCCTTTTCAGAAAAATATGCGGAGGACAGCACTCACTAGGAGCTGTGAGCAGCCTGCTTCCAGATGCCTAGAGCTACTGCACATGTAGAGAAGTGGTGTGCAGTCGGCGTTTCACAAATCTGCCCTGTTACTTGAATTTGCCAAATGGGTGCCTGTGCCAAAACTCCAGCTAGCTAAGGACCCCCCGATTTGTGCCTGCTCACCTTGTTGAGAACGTCCTTCTGGGAGCCCAGGTAGAGGTGCGGAAGGATGCGAGTGGGACCTACGTTGGCCACCGGCAGGCAGGGTTGTGAGAGGCTCATGGGCAGAATGCCTGCTGGCTTTCCCTCGCAGAGGCCTGGGAAGCAGGAGGAGAAGGCTGCGAAACCCCCTGCGAAGAAATAAACACACAAACAAGTGGCGCATAAGTCAGGGCAGAGACTACGTGTGCAGACAGGATGACGATGGGATGATGCTCGAGGCTGGCGGCCAACCAATCAAAGAGCTTCCATAACCATGTGCGCTACAACGCTTGGGAAACCAAAGGAGCACATCATTGCTCCCAGACAGAAGGACAAACCCTGGGGAGGCTCAAACATACCCAAGAGTGGGACGGGGGGAGCACACCCAGATCCAGCTTTAACAACCCCCCCCCCCCCCCAAATTAAAATCCTGCTTGCAAAACCTAAGGCAGTACAGACCCTCACGGAAGTCAATCTTTTCCACTTAGATGGCCTTTCACCTTCGATTGACCCCCCTGGTCTCCACACTTTCCAGCTTGCTCAGGGAGGGGGGGCCCTGCACTCCCCAGCCGTCAAGGCGCGGGCTGCCAGCCCTTTAATAACAAGCCAGATCCGGTTTCGGCGTCTGCCCCTCGCCGGCTCCCTTTCCCGCATGACCTCATCTCCTCTCCTTGACATTTGCATCAGAGCAAGGGAATGAGGCCGGCCACAGGTGTCACACCTCCCCCGGGTCCTCTATGCCCAAAACACCTCCCCTCCCCACCGCCCCTCAGCAGGGTCAGCTGAAGCACCTTCACCTACTCAGCGATTATATTTCTGTTGCTCTCAGCTTATCAGAACACCTGCCAAGACCACAGAAAACAGGAAAAGGAGTGATAGAAAAAATAAATAAATCAGAAAACCTGCCAGAGAATTCTGACGCAGCCTTAAGACACGTATGTGTTCCCATGTGGATCAAATGGTGCACGGGATTGTGAAGCGGTCGTGTAATTCGGGAGAGAGTGCCGGGAGTGACCTTGGCGAGACAGGATCCCTTCAAGGGAAACTTTAGCAGAGGAGAGGGGAAGGATTTAAGGCCTAATTGCAAAGCGGCTTTTAGATCTGGGACCCATTAGCTCTCCTTCCAAGTGAGGCTGGCAACAGGGGCGATTACATCACCCCGGCTTACGCCTCGACCTTGGACGACGTACGCCTTGTGAAAAAGACAGCGTGTCAACAGCTAGCTAGGCGACAGACGGACTGAATAGAGTCCGGAGTTCTTGAACAAAGAGAGAAAAGGAAGAGCTGCAGATTAACAGGGGGAGGGGAAGCTAAGGACAGCAGAAAAGAGAAAGAGAATAAAACACGGAAACTAAAGAAGTGGACCTTTTTCTATCAATCCATTCCTGTGTTTTTTTCTCCTTCCTTTTATGCCCCTTGGCCTCCCTGTTTGCCTCCAGCTGCACCGCCTGCTCTTATATCTGCTAACCAATCCAGAGGCTGTACTCTGGCTGTGCTGTCCATCCCGGCCCCCTTCCTCCTTCAGGCTCTGCCTGCCTCCGTCTGCTCCCCACTGGGGCACGCTCATCACCAGAGATGCCCAGGCCTTGGCCTACACTCACAGAGGTCACAGCCACTGTGGGCACTCAGCCGACGAATGTAGTAATTTTAAAGATTATTCCTTATCTCCTCTATTAAAAAAAAAAGAGTCAATTAAACATTTAAAGCCCTGCATCCACTGCTTCTTCACTCAGAAATCCAGATCGTTTTCGCAGAAGCTCCGTGCAATTTCAGAACGTGGTGATGTAGCCCTGAGATGTCAGGGCTCAAATTCTATGACGTATTCACCAAAATGTATGCCATCGGGGTATCGATGCCTACAGGGACCAAAGGTTCACTGCGTAACGAGTCAGTTTACACAGCAAGTGAGAGTCACGCCTGCCTCGGACACTGGTTCTTCCTGTTTTTAATGTTGTTTTAAAGGGCGTCAGTGTTACAGCAAACCATTCAGTAGGATGACTTAATACTGTTTTGCTGACCCTGCATCTGCAGTCAGGCGTATTGTAAAGATCAGGGGCTGCTGACAGATTGGCAGCGGCTCGCTGAGCTGTACTGGCCACACAAAGCCAGTTCTTGCTCATTACACTGAGGCCTTCTGGTTATTTTGGGTATCTGGCCCTTTAAGTTCATGCGTGAAGGGCTGTCCGTTTCCAGCTATTAATGGCAACGGCCGAGTGGGATGACATCATCTCCTCCCCAGTCTAGGGGGAGAAGGCCTTTTCTGCCTGCTGACTTGCTCCCTCCATTCACTGTCAAAGTTTTGCCACTATACGTGCCTCCCACCCCCCCTCCCGCACCGCACCCCAAAACTCAGACAACCTTTCAGTCCCTACCCGTGTGATCCCCGCTTTGGACCTGTGGATCCATGAAATCAGCGCTCACGTCTGGGCGGGCTTGGAGCAGGACGAGGGTCAGGGGCACATCGTCAGGACGATGGCGTCGCCGGTCGCGGCCCATTTGAGTCACTGAGTCCCAGCATGACACAATTCCCTCCGCCGTCATGCACTCACACTGGCATTAAACATGATGGGAAAGCATCAGTCTAACCTCCCGTGGAGCTTTCCCTCGACACACAGGGGGCATTGGGGAGCAGCGAGCAGGGAGGGCGGGGGCCCGCAAAGGATGGGCTTTCCCTGCTGTTTATTCTGGCCCACATTCTCGGGGCACCGTTTGGACAAGGCGGGCCAGTGGTCTAAAAGGGCAGTCCGCTGAGTGCCTTCTGCTTTCCCACACTCATTTGGTCTAAATGTCCTCTCATTTGGCTGAGGGCAATCTCTGCGACCCCTGCAGTACAGATGGGGAAATGCAGCCTTTATAATTATCATAAGCCTCTATGACAGGGATGGGGAACCTGATCCATGGAGCGCTGCTGTGGGTGCAGGATTTTGGGATGACCTCTCAATCAGCCAATGACAGTGGGTCCTCAGGACTGGAGTTGAGAGTCACTGTTTTATTATTGGCTGATTAAGACGTCATCCTAATAACCTGCACCCACACCGGCCCTCCATGGATCAGGTTGCCCACCCCTGCTCTACGATTTCAGGAAGGACATATTCAGCTGATATACAGAGAAAATGAGCAAGTCAATGCCTTATTTCAGCATGCATCACTGCCTTATCTTCCATCCTCTCTCCTGATGACTCTCTTTCTCCATTAATCATGGGGGGGGGGCATACAGCCACCACAGCATGCCCAGGAGACACTAAAGCACATGTAGAGGTCTCACTGCTTCCACAAGGCACTGCTGATACACCCATCGTTGACGGCGCCCTCTGCTGGACCATTATTCCCTTTAGATGGGGCCAGCATACTGTATGAGACACATGCACAGAGGAAAGTCTGCTCGGCTGACAGCCTTCATTCTCACTTGGCACAACCACCCCCCTGGCTGTTATTAATGTGGTAGGTCCCCATCTGTGGCTTGGAGTCCTGCCCCCCCCCCCACCAGCCAATACCTAACCTGACCCACCTCCCCGGTGCTCATTAAAGAGCAGGTTTTCTGACACCCACATCCGGATCCAAACCCACCCTGATGCCAAACCAAAGCCGCCTTTTCTCCAACACTTTAGTCCAGTCCAGCCTCTGATTATGGATCCTGTATAAAGCTGAAACCCTCTAGTAACACAAGCCCTGCTCACAGCAGTCATGACTCGTCTTCCTTTGTGAAGGTGCCCCCCCATTCTGCACTGCATACTGTGCCTTTTTTTGGGGGGGGGGGGGGAGTTTAAAATACATGCCCCCCTCCTTCCCAAGGGCATTGATTAAACTGAATAACCACCCCAGACCCCCCTCCTTTGGGACACACCAGGCATTGCAGTTTGAACATCTGCCCCCACCCCTCCTTTCCTCCATGAGGACCATTATCACTCTGAAATGCTCATGGAGTGCATGGAAATGGGTGACATCATCGAGCGAACAGGCAGACACGTGCTACACAAAAGGCCCGCGAACGACGTCATCGTTCGTGCCCGCCTGGTGCGGGTGTCTTGCTCAGGGTCCCTCCGATGGCTGGAAGGTGCCCCGCGCCGACCGGCTCTTACTGCCACATGTCCACTGGCTCAAAGCATCACACAGGGAGACAGGTAAGCCTGAGAGATGAGCGTCGCCAAATAATACTGTGATGCAGATTCTTCTGTTTTTACACCACAATGACAAAAGGCCATTTCTGCTTCTAGCAGACTTTATAAAAGGCAGATGGGAGGGGGCCAGCAGGCTTACCCGCCACGGCGGTTAGGTAAAGACGGGACCCTTCACTGACAAAGGCAGCTCTTCCCCTGAATGTGTATGCTTTGCCCAAACACAGACGGGTGGCTGCAGACGGGAGGGTGGGGGTCACCTCAGTCCGTCAACCCACTTCACCTGTCCACAGGTCCTCCAGCAGGGGAGCACCATGCAACATAACCCCGCCCCCCCAGGTCATATCACAAAACGTGCTCCCAGAACACGGTAAAATCCTGCCGTGGACGTACACCTCTCCCCCCTAGGGTGACCGACATTCATGAAGAACAACCCCGGTTTGTCAGTTTGCTGCAAAAAGAAATTTGGAATTGTCAGGGGCACAATAACTACAGCTTTTCATGTAAACGGGA
>JAODJX010000020.1:5380132-5393186 GCA_026776945.1 Isichthys henryi
TCATGTTCTGCGCAGCTCGGTAATGGATCTGAGCTGGAGGAAGAGAGGAAGCCAGCAGGACGTGATGCGGGTCCCTGGGGAGTGGAGGTGGCGGCAGAGGAGAGCAGAGGGAGGCAGGCCGTGACCGCACTGCATCTCCTGTCGTGCTGAGGAATCAGCGTTTTGGGTTTCAAACCTTGTGATGATGCCTTATAGAAATGGCTGTCCGGGCCTGCGGATGTGTTAAGACCTTATTCCCACTACCGCTGCCGGTACTCCTTCACCATCCTAGTTCCATCAACCATCTCAGAATTCCCAGTGCAGCCCCATCATCTGATCCCATTTATCCCAGGTGAAAACACAGCACACGTACAATAAACTAGAACAACTGAATCAGTTAAACAGCAAAAACTCCATTAGGCCAGAACTCTGAAATTCATCCCTGAAAGCCATGCGCCACTGTGATCCCACTTAAACCATCTTCTCATAACAGGTAGCTCTACTGGTTTATTACAGATCAGCTCATATTTATTACAGATAAGCTTTATTATTGTTACTACAGTAACTGTTTTATTACAGCCAAGCAGTGAATTGTGGGCGTCACAGTGTGCAGAATAAGATCATGGGTCAGGTGAGCGATCATCTGGTGTTTTACCCCACCCCCGCCAAAAAATGCCCCCGCTTAAGTGAGACTTGGAAAAACACAGACAGATGGCCCAGAGGCTGGCAGATTAAACAGACCCATAGCACATCTGTGACCTGCGGGGTCTGGTATTAGTCTCACTCCATGTCCAATTTCGCGTTGTCTGTCCCACCCAAGCACCTGAATAGGTGACACTCTATTGCGTCCACTTGTCAAAAAAATAAGAGCAAACACGGAAATGATCCAGGGGCCGTCTGGAGTATAAGTCTGGCCTGGGGAGTGCTGAGCGCAGCTGGCCGTGAGTCGTCATCCGCTGGTCTTAGCGCGGAGCAGGAGGCCATGAGGAGACGTGCACTGGCTTACAGCTATCAAAGCCGCATGACTTCTTTAACATTTGGAATACGACTCCTCTCTGCGGATTCAGATCCGCATCCTGAACAGTAAGCTGAAGGAAAAACTGCAGAATGGCTAAAAAAAACACTTCATTTAATGTGACCGTGCGGCACAAGTAGGAAAGTCGCAGTCAACTTGGGCGTTATGTATCTGAACGAGAGCTACGGGAATGACACCGAGAACCGGCGCTTGTGCTAAAAACTGCCTGTCTCGTTCGAGGGCCTCTTAGAACACAGCCCCTAGATCTTCATGCGACCAGAACATTAGCATTTCCTCATGAATATATCGGCTTGAATGTGCGTCAGCGGGGACATGTGACAACGCGCAGGCATGGGAGAGGGGACTGGGAGATCACTCCCCTTGTTATTGTCCCTGGGGCTTCAGAGCTGAGAAGTCTGAGCCTTCACTTCTAAGAGCTCAGCAGTAGCTTGCAGATTTCGTAGAGACTGTGCTCTTCAAAGCTACAATGTTGCTTTTCTTAACCTGCTGTTTCTTGCACTGCACTGCGGTTGCTCTGCATCTCACTTGCTTAGTTGGAGGTGCATGCTATCTCCTTCAGGAGCCCGACAGCTCCCCCAGAGAGGCAGATGGAAAATCAGAGTTTACACTTTCGTTGGGGGCTTACCCATCTGTCCTGGGAGGGTGGGAGGGAAGGATGCTTCTGTGCATAGTGAGGGTGAGAAAAGAGGATGTGAACCTCACAGCCAGATATATGAGGTCACCAGTGCTGCTAACAAGCTGATAAATCAGGTCCGGTGTAAAATGGACGGGGTGCTGGGCATGCGATCGATCTGCCGGTCCGGGGCGAGACAGTGGGTCGGCGGAGGAGCGGTATAGATTCTTCCACAGGACAGTGGGCTCCTTGAGTTTTGTAGGACTTTCGGCTTGGAGCCCTCAAAGGAGGCACCTCCGTGAGGCTAAGTGTGGGAGTGACGCCTGCAGGCTGAGAGCCCGACAGCCAGGTCAGCACTGCCCCTCCCCGACAGGTCACGCAGGTCGCCACATACCATGACAATATGCCCAACGATGGAAAAGACGGGGAAGGTGCTGTCAGGCTCGCTGTGTCCGGGACCTATTCACACGCACACTCTGACCTGCCCGGGCCATGAGAGGAAACCAGAAACGAAAGACCAAAGGCGGTCATGACACCGTGAAGGAGAAAACTAGGACAGAGGCAAAAGAGAAGCAGGAATCTATTGGTGGGGCTGCGCAGTTCCAGCTAGCTGTCAAAATCCTTCTCGAAGGGCTACGTCGCATTTGAAATATCACCCGGGCGACATGTCGTATAGCTGGCCCTCAAACCCAGGCACCATAACGAGGCGCTGCTAATTAGGCCGCGGAAGGACTCCGTCAGGCCTTCGGCGCCGTCTGCCCGGCCGTCTCTCCGACCCGCTGCACCGATGACGCACAGAACACTAATACTAGCCGCCGGGGCGGGACTAGGAGCAGCCTTTGGCATCAAAACTGCCCTATAAGGACTTTGTTTTGGTGTCATTTCCACAAAACTAATAAAATACCTTAATCTGAGCTGTATTTGTCTTGTTTTACTGTGGTGCCTGTTAAAATGCGTAAAACCTCACTATTAGCAATGATCTTTATCTTTAGCTCCGGGCTGGCTATCTACCAGGGGTTTGGTCACCTCAGCAAGCTCTTACTGGAAGTTTCATCATCTGTAAGGCCACACTGAGGGAGATCGCAGCTCACTCTGTATCCTGGGGGGGGGGAGGGGGGGGGGAATCCAGATGCCAGAGAAAAGCCTCTAGAAGCGGCATAGATGCGGACGCAAAGCGGGGCCCGCTGGAATCGTCGTTGCTGCAGCAGCCTGCTGATTGGCTGGCTTTCCTCAGCCTTCCACTTCCACTGTTGTCAGGGAAACGGCAGGATGCAGAGATGTTGGGAAGCGAAGGCCCTGCTTGCCGTCACGCGTCCCAGTAACGGAAAGAATCGCAGAAAAGCTGACGGCGTTACCACCTACGCTAAGCTGCGCGGCATTAACTGGCAGGGATTTCGGTCGGTCACAAAGCGGCACTGAGACACAGAGTCTCTGCAAACGGTGGCGCTCGCTTCAAGTGACTCATCAAAAAAAAAAGGTATAATCCCCTTGCATCATCATAATCGGAGATTTACAGGGAAAACCCGATGCCTTGGCACTGCCCCCACAGACCTGGCTAAAAAGCATCTGGGTTCATTTTTCACAGTGACACATCTGGGTCAAGATGCTCCCAAAAAAACTCTTTGTAAAACATTATGCTGAGGGTGCCTGCAGTCTTTCATTAGAAGGGGTTCTATCCTTTATACAGGGGGTTTAGCGGTTTAGCTGCACGTATGTGAGATCCTGATAAAGAGCTAACCACCAAAAATTTTAAACACTTTTAAATGCCAAGGCAGAACCGAGCCTTATTAGTGTCTGTCTCCAGGACGACCAAGTCCAAGACGACAGTGGTGACTGCAGAGAATATGTTGAGATAATTTCCTTTCCCTGCCACTTAACCAAAAAAATAGCAACCGAAACTCCCACCTAGGCTGTGAGTCTGTTAATCCCCACGTAAACCCACCCAGACATGACAAATTTTTAGAGGGAATTTTGAGAATAGGTTGACCTACAGCTGTCCAGATTGTGTGTGTGTGTGTGTGTGTGGGGGGGGGATTCAGATTCCATGGTAATATCAACATTTAAATAAATTACCTTAAAATAACATGTGGATGTTAGAACTTCCTGATCTATCTAATACGATCAGAGAGGCTTACCTGGTTCAGCTACGATCACGGATTGAGTTTCGCACAGCTGACAGAACTACTCAGTTCTATGAATCACAGTAGAAATCAGCATATAAATGAAATGTAAAATTTAAAAGCGTGCTTTTTTGTGAGGCTTTAGGGAGAGGTTATAACGCCTGACAGCCTTTACACCATTTTAATTTCCACTATAATTTGGAACACGATGCACTGTGGGCTTGGGGGGGGGTAGTGTGGAGATGGCCACAGCTGGGACATTTGCTTCAGCACCACTAGACCAGAATTCTCCAGGAGGGGGGTGGGGGGGCAGACTGAGAATTCTGTGTGGCCGACCCACCTGCCTGGAGACAGACACACACCATGGGGCAGGCAGTGATACCAAACAAAGAAGTCTGATTCAGTTATTCGGAACCACCTGGATCCGGTTATATTAGACACAGCTTCGGAACCCAGTTAAGACAACCAATTCATTTGAAGACAACTAGCTATGCTAGCAGTTTTAAAGGCTGTAGGACATCTCGCTGGCATGGAGAAGATCTAGAACGTGCTGGATTTATCCTATTAGGCTGCCACAGAGACAGAACTACAGCAGTACACCATGTGTTGACTCGACGGACAGATAATTGTGGGAATTCTGAGCTTGACGGGCTGCAATGCAGAAGCAGAACCTGGTCTGTCTTTTTTCTTCAGCGTTTAAAGCAATGATTTTATTTTTAACTTATGCTTCCAACATACCAGACACAGAAAATTTTGATATAATTGGCGACCCCTACTGGTAAAATAAAGCATGACATGATACGAAGTCTGCAGAGAATTTTTTCTCCCATGCCTCTGAACAGTGCAGTCGCCCTCTATGGGTATAATGCAGATAAACATGAGCACCCTCGGGGTCATGAAAAGATTAAGAGTATATCCTGATTAAATCCTGATCAGATCCTGATTAAATCCTGATCAGATCCTGATCAGGATGGTGTGCAGCTCAGCAGTTTTAGGGATTTGGGCCCATGCCCAGAAGGTCACGGGTTCAAATCCTGCAGCTGCCAGAGTTATCAAACCGCTACTGAGCAGGACACTTAACCCCTGCTGCTCCAGAGGCTGGACACTGGCTGAGATCCTCGGCCCTTACCTCAGAACTGTGTGCCTCATGGAAAGCAAGAAAACCAATAAATTCCTGATATTAAAGTACCTGATATAAAAAGCGGCCATTCATAAGGGCCGCAGTTGTGTTAATAAATGATGATGATAACCAGAATTAAATTTTAAAGTCTGAAATCACCGTGGAAAGAAACACTGAAGTGAAAGAATGAGTTATTGATTGTGAAGACCGCATTTCAACTAGTGGGGTTTGTGTCAGTTGCAGAGGCGGAGATTTCAGGTCCAGAAAGTATAAATCCAGACCAGGATTTAGTTTCAACCAACCAGTTGAGCATAAAGAGTCACAAATCACAGAATACTCAACTGGTTGGTTGAAACGAAATCCTGGACTGGATTTGTAATTTCTGGACCTGAAATCTCCACCTCTGGTCAGTTGGCCGCATGGCTGGGCAAGGTTTCCGGAACTTACCTGTAAGCAGGGACACCCGGTGGAAGCGGTTCTCCAGCTTGCCTAGCAGGATGTAGAGGAAGCTGTCTTTGGAGAGCAGGCTGGCGTCCTGGGTACTCTGGTCGTACACGACCACCTCCTGCTTCCTCCCCAACTCCACCTGCAGGCAATGTACAGATGGGGAGAGAGATTACAGACCGCAGCCTTTCTGCAGGTGCGGGGGCAGAATGTCACACTCTCTAGCTATTAATGGGGGGAATTTTCTCCACAGCAGAAAACGTATTCTAAACTAAATAACTAAATGAATTAATAAGAAGTGTGGATGTCGTATGATGGTTAAAGAGAAGAAAGGAGATAAGGCAACAGCCTGCTCGGCTCCGTAGTAATGACGGAGGATGTCAGGCAGGCATTTTTGTTGAAGCTACTGCTGGCTTTGGACCCTAAGGGCAGGCTTGGGGGGTGGGGGGGTGGCACTGTTCTCATTGGGTAAAGATGTAGCATCCAGCAGTCGACCCAAATTATTCAACTGTTGCAAACGAGGGAAAAAAAAAAAGGGTTTGTAAACCTTGCAAGGCTGGCATGACGCCTGTATGGAAAGTGTGACTATATCGCTGTGTTCACAGGACATGCTGATTTCTGTAGGCGCGGATGGGACACTGTTCACTAACAGCGTGAATATTTTTACAAATCTGAAAATACCGCTGCTATGACAAATTTGTTTAGAGTGCAAGATAACTTCCCAAAAATAGCAGACATAAAAAGACATACAGCATGATTATGGCTGTAACTGTACTGCTCATTCGCTTCTAAGTAATGCTTCATTTAAATAAGAGAAGAAATTGATTTTAACCTCAATAGCCTTGCTGTAAAGAGTAATGGTTAGCATGCATGTGAACTTACCACCTCTGAGCATCCAGCGAACTTTGTCTCGCGTGCGTGTGTGCGTGTGTGTGTGTGTGTGTGTGTGTGTGTGTGTGCGTGTGTGTGCGCGTGTGTATTTGGCTGAGCTATATATTACATTGCAGGGACCAAATATCCCCTCAACGTGATAAAACCTTTTATTTTATTGTGTTATGTTGTGAGGGGAAATTCAATTTTATAATAGTCTGGGAATGCAATCAAAAAACTAAAAATGCCAAAAGTCTTGTATTTTGTTTGGTTACCTATGGTTAAGGTTAGGGCTGGGTGGGGGGTTAAGGTTGTCCTTCTTGGGACAGGTCTGTGTGTGTGTCTGTGAGTGAGTGAGTGAGTGAGTGAGTGAGTGAGTGAGAGAGAGATACCTAGCAGTGTACCTGGGTGTGCAAAGCCCCTAGCTATTAATGCAGGGCCTGTTCTAGTCACATGATTACAATCAGCAGGACCAGGAGGCAATATTAGAACAGCAAGATGAACAACTGAGAAGAACGGGCCTACTGATGAGAACCAGGAGGTTTCTGCTATGCAGTAGCCTTTACAAAATGAGATTATGGGGGCTGCATCTGGTCATTTTTTCCCACTTCTTAACCTAAAATATACACTAGTGGTCAAAACTGTGGAAACACTTCCAGTATTTAGACACTGCAGAACATTATTCAAGTTACTCCAGTTACTTAATTGTCCAATCTATGATATTTGTAATATTCTTTGCATGTTTATAAACATTCCCGCCAATATTCGTGCAGTAATTTTTACAGAGTAATGCCAAAGATTCGACACAATTTTGGCCACTAGTGCATGTGCTGTCATATAGACAATATCACATTCATATCATATAAATCATAACCTGTAATAAGTGCATATAACAATACATCGATTATGAGTGTAAAACACACTACTGCTACTTCAATAGCTGGATAGGTAGCACTCTCCCCGAGCCGCGCTTTTCAATTAGCCACAGCGACTCTGACTCCGGTGTCGCTTCTGCCTCAAGAGAGTCAGCGCACCTCGCTCACCGACACAAATTTGTCAGACCTCCTCAACAGTAACTGCTGCTTGGAGACGACAGTCCTGGTTTCACCGCTCACATCACCCACCCCCCCCAGTCACCCAGGAACCTCCTCGCAGCTAGCAGAGGGCTGATAAGCGGTGGTACGACAGTACGGTAAAGCAATCGGAATGTGGTGGGTGTGTGTTTATGGTTTGCTCGCTCAGTGTTCACATGTGCTGCTCTTTGCACATGACCTTGTGAATTTTTGAACGTGTGTGTGCCGCCTCACCGGTGATGTCACATAGGTGATGCCATAGTGCACCCAAGGTCAGAGACTGGTATTAGATGACAGCACGTGGCTCCTGACTGGTACAGCTCATGTCTTCCACCCTGCTGTTAACGTGGACGAGCTCCAGTTTGGCGTTCAGTCTTAAAGGGCCGGTCCCTGCCCCACCCTCCAGACTCGGTTTGTCTGAAAAAACATGGCATCTCCAGTCTAAAGTGTCAGACGAACAAGCTCTTCACTACAATCTCAACAAGGCTGTTGAGTGAGTCTAGAAGGGAGTTTGCTGATTACTAGACACCCTGCTGGTTCTCATACACCCCCCCCCCCCGTCCCTCTGACTACCCAAGGCACAATCAGCTCCTCTGTTATCTTCTGGAGCTCTCAGCTGCCCTCCACCCTGAACAAGGTGCTCTGCCTTAATTGGATTACAGCTAAACTGGGTGAATGACATCACCGGAAGACATTAGATACATGGTAGGAGGCGATGTAACAACACGGGGATTAGGATGCAGGCACAGGAGACGAGACACGGCACCCAGGCAGAGAATACAGGGACATATTACCAGGGCGACACGAAAAGAGCCATGATACCGTGTTTCCGAAATCATAAACCACACCCATGGAGTACATCCCATTTGACCAAACACAAACCGTTTACCCTAGATGACATGCTAAAATTCCCAAAGCAGGCTGAAGGTTCTGGGTCCACCAGAACTCTGCTGGGATCCACCCAAACCCGGATGAGAGACTGATATCGATACAGAATGGCTGAACCTACCAGTACCATCCTTTTCTGCTTTTCTATTAAGCTATTAATGTCAATTTGCTCAGTTTCAAGAGAATTAAGAGGCATTGACTCACGGATGTGGATGGAGCATGCTGCAGGATGGATCAAGAAAACATTACGGCTGGGCAATAAGATAAAATATTAGCTAGGGATTATAAAAGTGGAACAGCAATGCAGTTCTCCATTAGGGGGCGGATAGAGCTATATTGTAGCATGTAGCATCACTGTTAAAGGCACAGACCAAAGGGTGTAAGGTCACGTCATGGCTGCAGAACCCATGAGTGAAGCACTTAGTCTGCTGCAGTAAAGTATCTAACTGTGAAAATGGATAAAAATGGCACTAATGGCATGGAGACAGGTGTACTTTTCAAGACACTTCCTGGCAGGAAGAGGTGCATTCTGGGATTGGGCCTTTCCCATGAGCAGCCAGGCAACTTATCAAATGTCACACGCCTTCACGTAAAAAGGATTCTGGATCTTCGACAGCTGTTCGCCCTGACGGGCATAACCCCAAACCGCAGCGCCATTAATACCCGGGACCTGCCACTGCTCACGCATGTGACACATGAACATGTGACCCCCCCCGGACATGCTATGACCGCACAGGGCTGAAGGAGCTCCCACTCAGCGACCGAACATGGCTCCTCCGTGCTGTGACCTCTAAGGTCGTCTCCGATTTCAGACCTGGGACTGCATACGCATCAACGCGGAGCTGGCCATCAGTGAAACCCAAACCGATGACATCGGCGTACAGAATGCGGCAGAGGGGAAAACCAGCATGACGCAGAGGCGTCAATCAAGCGAATGAAATGTCGTTTCCTTTTAAATGATCGTCTACACACATACGCTCAACGCGGCGCTTAATGTCATGACAACAAGCAGAGGAAACAGAAACGTCCTCGCAAGGTCGGTGCCGGAATCGACACCATCTCCTCAACCTCCACCCTACCACCCTCACCACCCTCTGTCTACATAACTGAACATTATCCCCTTAAACAGCACATGGAACCTTAACAGATTCTTTCTAATTCCTACCAATGCGGCCAAGCATCTCCTGGGATTCTATTACCTCATTCCCAGCTCACCGGTGACTCATTATATACCACGATGCTCTCTACAAACCGTCCCAGTGGTCGCAGGTACAGTACATGCACACCCTGGAAACCCAACACACACGGTACAGAATGTCCCTGTGCTCAGTTCCATAGGTGCTAAATGCAGAGCAAAGCAACCAGCGTCAACTTCCTCCTTCAAATCTGTTGACTTTTTCATCTGTTTATTGAGTATTTAAACACTGCTTATTGGTTCGGTCACTCGTCATCCCACCCAGAGCAAGGATGCAGCCTAAACACAGGAATGAATATTATAAATGGTTGCCATAACGCATGCTGGCATGTTATGGGATGGCCAACGGCTCGTAATGAGGGTGGTCCTCTGATGGGGACAGAGCAGAGGAATTTGCTGTCCACAGACTATAGAAGTCTCATTTTTTTGGCCATAAAGAAAAAGATTTTCCTTGCCCTGCAGATACAGGATACAAGAATGTTGGCTGTGGCATCATTGATGGGCGTGGGGTTAAATATGTAGCCCCCCCCAGACAACTATTTATTGAGGGAGGGGGTACAAGTGAGGAACTAATGATCAATGACATCAGAATCATGGGAATATTACAAATTAACAGAAAAGAATAATACAAAGAACAGGAAGGTTAGAGTGTTACTCCCCCATTATATATGAGGCAGTGAGAAACATTGAGTCCACTGGACATCATACAGGAAGTGACATCACATTGAAATGACAAGCAGTTGCAGTTCGGGGTGGCAGAATTTCAGGTTCACAATGAAGTGCCACGTGAGGACAACTGCCATGTTTGTCGTTTGCAGCCAATGAGTGACCGCCTGAGCCAATAATTACAGATCAGTAATGATTTCCAAAAGCGGTTAGTCTTGTGGCGCATCACCGTAAGCCAAACTGTGATCTAGGCCTAATGGATTCTTATAGACGTTGCCCAGCCTCAGAATACGTAACGGCAACCTGAATTACTTGAGGGACTTCATGAGGGAGGCTGTAGAAAATCATGCAACGTGTCAGCCAGGTCATGTGACCAGTAAAACTGCGACCAATCAGTTCAGGAAAAGGAAATGCTCATGGCAACTGTGTGTAGCACTGCATACGGTGTGCATGATTAGCACAACAGTAGCAGCAGGCCTGCTGACGCAGTGCATTGCAGCGGAATAAGCAGTGCAAGCAAAGCAGGCTCCCGCTGCCCTGCCCTGGCAGCTGTTCCACATCCCATCCAACACCTCCAAGGTGATTTGCTGCCCCACCGCCTTGCCCCAGCAAACCCAGTCAAAGGCCCCGTGGCTAGGCAGCCATTTGTCAAGCATCCCATCATTGTGCAGCAGCGCAACACCATCATGTGAATACTTCACATCAGCGTCTCTTCTGTAATCTCTTCCAGAACATTCTCCCCCTCTTTCCGTGGATCGGGGGTCACTGGGTCACTGCATGCGCTGCACCATGACACCAGCCGGGAAACATTCACTGTGAGGTCTGTGTCCCTTCTACGGCAGGACAGCGAGCGTACTGGAGGTGACCAGCTGACACACACACACACAACACAAACGGCAGACTGGGCCGAAAGTGCATGGAGGCAGGACGCGAAACATGCCCTACAAGTCCCAACTATTTGTACTCTCACAATGACATCATTCTAGGGGAATTTCCGGTGTGAAAAGACTCAGATCATCTGGATTTAATCCATGGGGTGAGTACACGAACTGGATGGGAGAAACCAAACTTTACGTACTATTTAACGGAGGAAAGAAAAACAGAGTTTCCATGAGCTCTCCATGAATTAAAGTCTGACAAAGGCTCTCGCTTGACTTTAAAGGCACTTAAATTTTCATGAGGTGGAAGGAGAGGCATGTATCCAGTTGCTGCAAAGGGTTATTGTGGGTGGATCGCTGCGGCTGAAAGCCCATTAACCTGCGGAGTGCAGAGTTCACCAAAAAAACACAAACAGGCGATGCCAGCCAAGGCAGCTTTCCATACAGGAAACGCCCAACACTCCCCTTCCTGTGAAGTTCCCTCATCTGGCTGCATGCAGCCGAAACACCTAAAGCGTCATGCAGGCGCTCTACACAAAGCAGGCCTCCCCATGATATTAAACAGTCAAGAGTCACTAAGTTCAGCATAATCTCAAGGCGGATTTCTCTTTGGATCATTGGGCTCAATGATGATTTCATTCAGAAGGGGTTTCGTTTATTGATCTTTGTGGTCCGACACGCTCGTTAACATGAGGGCGGGGCCACTCTTATACAAGTCCTGATTTTTTTCCTTTGATTCTCTCTGCTGTAATTGATCCCGTTAAGATAATCAGACCTGAATCACGACTGGCGGCGTGTAGAGAAGACGGATCGAAACCAGCATTGCTTTAGCACAGTGCCGTGCTGGAATACCCAACCGCACAACCCAGTCCCAGGATGCATCTCACCGTGGGTAGACGCCTGATCAAAATATTAATAACCGCATCACGGATGACAAAGGATAGGCGTGCAGTTAAGCACTGAGCCACTGCTAATCGTCAGACCGTGTTTGGACGTCTACCAGTGTTATGTAACGAAACACATTTCAGTGGTACGAGGATCCATGGTGAAAACTGTAAACAGAGAGATAGAAAAATAAGGCAGACAGTTTCAAGTGACAGGGAAAAGACCCGTTCAGAGAACGGCTTCATTTTAGCTTTGTCGGGCTTGCCTGGGCTTGCAAAAGGATTAAACTCGCCAAAGCTCGCCAGAGAGCTTTTCTAAATTGCATTTGATTATTCATTTTCGACCCTGAAAAGAGAAGGAGAAAAAACACACAGCAACAGCTGCTACGGAAGCAGCAGACTGGAAAAGGTGAAAAAAGGTCTGGCTTGGCAGACAGGGATAGGAAACGATGATCCCAAATAAGCCAAAGACATTAACACTGCTACAATTTTAAAGGAAGCACAGATACGCAAACAGCCTAGAAACTGATTCACCAATAAATGTACCACACTGATTTTTTTTTTAAATCTAAAATCAATAGGCTTCTGAGGTCAAAACATGCTAAATATTTCTGAGGAAAATGAACAGAGATTCTGAAATTCTCAAATTAATTAGTTACAATACTAGCACCAGTTTAATCAGCATTCAATGGATTCAATTGGTACATTTGATATTTTTTTTTTGTATTAGAAACAGGAATTCAATTACAAAAAAAGCAATCGCATAATGCAAAGCCGGGTTGATCTGTACTGATGGGCATTTCATTTGTGCAGAAGCTCTTGTTGAGCTTTTCATGGATTGGCTGGCCTCAGGTCCCCCTCTTGGCCAATCAGGAAGCAGGGCCGCGCAGGGCCGCGCAGGCCCCGCAAAACCTTGGGGCCGTCCGTCGTCCTTCTTCCATGGGAGATGAACAGTGATCCATCTGTCGCAGGGACTCGCACCCCGCAGAGGAAGTGTGACCCACACCATCACCACCGACAGCGCTTTAAGTGCCCTGAATAGGATGCAGACAAAAACGTAAACCCAAACCATACAGCCGGCTCACACGTGCCAAGCCCGCGCGCTGCCAGTGGTCGCACAAAGAGGGTGATGTCATGCTCAGCCAATCACAATGAGCGTCACAGCATTGCAACCCCCGCCCCCCCCCCACTACCACGCTGTTCTAGTTAGGTACAGTGCTACCAAACCTCCTATTAATAACTGGCTTTATATTCTTTACTGGGGAGATAATTAAAGCCAGCCAGCTGT
>JAODJX010000020.1:5408080-5443661 GCA_026776945.1 Isichthys henryi
CCCCCCCCCCCCCCCCCCCCCCCCCCCCCCCCCCCCCCCCCCCCCCCCCCCCCCCCCCCCCCCCCCCCCCCGGGGAAACTTTGGGAGGTTTTGGGAATGACTTGACTAACTAATGGAAACATCTCAATTATATCATAGCACCTGATGTCTCATTGTCCCTACAGAGTATTAGTCTTATCAGTTCACTTTGTCCACAATTTCCATTCTTTCAATTGAAACGAAATTATTCTGGGCCCTGATATTCAGTTCTTGTACATCCTTTCTGCAGGGAATTGATTAGATGCTTATCTATCTATAGATGAAGCTTCTCAATCATCCATCCATCCATTTTATACCAAC
Source organism: Isichthys henryi (assembly GCA_026776945.1). NCBI lineage: Eukaryota > Metazoa > Chordata > Actinopteri > Osteoglossiformes > Mormyridae > Isichthys > Isichthys henryi. The sequence continues at coordinate 5,408,420 of JAODJX010000020.1, forward strand.
TCATCTTGGTCTGTGTTACTGGGGGTCTGCAGTTTACCCAAAGCAGCATCCAATGCCGCGCAGAAACCAGTCACCACTCAACCATTAGATATCCATCGTATTATCGCTTATAAGTCCATTGTGTATATTATACTCACACACTATTAACAAATTAAAGATGCCCATCGGTCTAACTGGGAAAACGTGCACAGGGAGAACATGCAAACTCCACACTCACTAAGATGAGGCCGGATTTGACCACCCGATCCTGGAAGTGTGAGGCGACAGTGCCACCCATGTAAAGGCCTTAAATGAGAAGTGATGGCATTCGTAAATTAAATATCTGTTGTGTGCTTTGGTATGTTAGTGGGGAGTTCTGGATTACTCCGGCTATGTAAGTGACAGGCCTACTTTTGTGTTTGTGGAATTTGCATAAAATTCCAGTGTCGAAAGAGGTCATTTAACTCACGTTGTTAATATGTATGAGTAACCAAACAGAGATTCGCATGGAAATGATACTGAAGACAGATATGAAGTAAGATCCTAGCCTCAACACACATCCACACCAGGATTTTAAGCACCAGGTTTTAGATTCAATTGCTGTCTAAGTATCAATGGTCACTACATCAGTTAGATCCATAAATGAGCAGTAAATAGGTTAGTTCTTTGGTGACGTATGTGACTGATGCTTCCCGTGCAAAGTTCCAAAGAGCTGCGCGAACAACAATCTCGTAATCAATGATTGTAAAGTCAATGAAAAACAGGTGAACCAGAAATAAGACCCATGACCTCCCCCCCCCGCCCGCCGCAGTAGTTAACAGTGTGAGATGACAGTATGAATGAAAGCCGAGTGATATACAGTGTGCCGGTATTTTGATTCCTAAAAAAAAAAAAAAAAAAAAAAATTGAAATGCAGCATATTGGGTTTTCAAAAAACCCAGTGGAAAAGAATTGCGGGAAACAGCCTCGGTATGTGCAGACAACAGTACAGTTTTAGTCCTTAAAGAGAACTTGCCTTGCCTGGTCTGAAGAATCCAATGGCGTCTACTCACTTGAGTGCTTGTAGGCGCTACCAGACTGTAGAAACATTACCAGTAACACCATCCTTTATTGTTCCCCTTGTAGACCTGGGGAATGTCGGGCCAAAATTGACCACCTCAAGCTCTTACTCCTTCTACTTTGAGATTGACTGGAAAGCAGGAAGAGACATTTGAATGGACCTTGACCAACGGTACAATCTTCCAAATCCAACACCCCTGTCAGGTGCGATGGAGAGATTCACACAGATTAAGGCCGTCGTGTATAAAATATGTGTGCTTGAGGAACTGCCTTTGTGGGCACCTAGCTGCCTGATCGTTATACTGGACAAGGTAAAGATTTCTCACGTAAACCACAGCAACTCAGCGTCTGCATCGGAACTGGCATCATTCTCATTGTTTCATTACATCTGAAACTAACATATTCGTTAATTGCATTACTGGTAGTACTGACAATGTGTATTGGCAAGAACATAAAAAAAAAAAAAAATTCCGCATTGTTCTCTTTTCCGATTGTAGCTATGCCTTACTTTTCCATTGCGGATCTTTTGCTGGGAGGTAGTCATGGTGACACCGAAGCGCTCATCTCCTACACAGATGCCTAATCGCATCACCAAGAGGCTAAAGCAACTTAATGAGGCTCTGAGGATCACTACCCTGTGCTCTCTGAGCAAAACTACAAAGCTGGCTTTCGTGAGACCTTCCAAGATCGCCATGACATACAGTAGGTCATTTGCAAGGAAGCTCATATGGATTTGCATCCCCCTGTAGGGCTTCCCACATCTAGGTTTTTATCCCGTCCATCCATCTTCCATACTGCTTATGCGGCGCTAGATTACAGGAGCCTGGGGCTCATGTTATGCAGAGTGCACCCTGGACAGGCTGCAAGTCCAACACAAGGCATATTTACTAACACTATGGCCGATTTTTTGGAACCAGTTTGCATAAGCAAATGATTTTAGAATATTCCTACACAATTACAGAAAGAATATGCAAACTCCAAGCACAGTGCTAAGGGCGATATTTGAACACCCAGACCTGGAGGGGTAAGGATAGCGTGCCGCCTTTATAACTAATTATTCTAGAGTTCAAAGTCTAGACCAATCAAAATTCATGCCTTGTGCTATGTGAACGTCAACCCTTCATATTCCATCGAATAAGAATTTCTGACAGTAGATAATGAAACATGATGCACACATTCAGTTGAGAGGGTATTTTTTTTCAGGGCTGCTGGTTACAGAAGCAATTTTGACCTGAAATTTGGGCCATGAGGACTCTCCATAAAAGGATCTCATCTCCAGCTGAGGCCCTAGGCACTGAGTCTCAGAGATGATTGTTCTGAGAAGTACTTCCTCCCATTAATTTGGTGGCGCATTCTGATGATCTTCAGAACTGGATGAAGATAGATGTGCTTGTAATTTAATGACCATGTTTGTGGTGCTGTGAGTTCACTGCTGTAACAGCAGGTCAGGGCTTCTCTCCCCTGTCAATTCTTCAATCCAGACTAAGGTAAAGCTTTAAAGTATTCTAGTTCCAAGTCTCTGTAGAAATCATTACAATCAAAGAAATTCACTTCTGGTCATTTTCAGCAAACAGTTCAACTGAAAGTTATGGAAAAAGTCAGGTGAAGAGAAATACTCACCCATTTTGTCTTTACAGTCTCATATAAAGCATCAGGATCCAGTACATTGGTGAACATTGTGGGCCACAAGTGGGATTGCAGCCCTACAAACTGCTGAAGAATTTCTTCATTGATAGCTGAAGCACAGGGTTAAAAATGTGACTCAGACTCAATGCCAGGATCTGACCCTGCAGATTCAATATGCTTAAACGAGAAGTGGCACAATTCCTCAAACTCACAGTTGGTAATTACTGACTGACTAATTCTGCAGCAAGAGCACCTTCACAATGGACATGCTCTGGTGCTGTACAGACAGAGCACAGACAGACAGGAAGATATCCAGGCTCGTGGATCACTGAGTCCAAATGAGCTGAGAGGCTGGAAAATGGGAATCCTTGTAAGATGAGTCTTGTCTCGTGTTAATAAAGCAGGTATTTCTCCTTTAACCTTTGGGGTTTGCCTTTGGGGAAGATGATTTTTAGCCTTCTATTCCTCGGCAGAACAGAACAATTGCCTCTCGTAGAGACTTAGAACATGGTGCACGAACTGATACTGCTCAGGTGTTTGGATCATGCCTCCCCTGCAAGCCAAACACACGGTGGTTTTAGACACAGCAGGGCCACGGAAGTAGGAATATGTTGAAGGTCTCACCAACCACACTAGATGTCCTCACCTATCCAAGCGAAGCTGACAAGTGGTCTTCAGAATGTCCACCATCCCTTCGTTCATCAGCTGCTTGCAGAGGATGGTAGTGGCAATGAAGCATCCAGTGCGACCGATTCCTGCGCTGTGGACACAATTGTAACATGATCTAAACAGCAAACTGCTGAAGAATATGACTCCTTTCTCCTACACGGATGAAGGTCGATGGGAAAAGATCAGCCACATTGTCAAAAAGAAAAAAAGTGATGTTACCTATTTCAAATTACTGTCTTTGCTGACTCTCTTTAGCCCAAACAGTAAATTTACTAAATAATCATCATGGATATCAACATTATCTTCATGTTGTCTGGTCACTTTAATCATTTTCACCTTCTCATTAGTATTAAGGAAAACTTAAATGGGCAGAGGACATACTGTTAATGAAAAATTCCATCGATAAGTGTTCCCAGTGAGTTTCAGTGATTCAAATTGTACGGTTACATATTTTTCACCCATAAGCTGGCAGTGATTATCATCATATCCAGTGACTTCTTCATAATAGGTACCATAATTATTCTTTATGTTATTTAGAATCTACTTGAATATTTTGAATCATCTGAAGTTTCACAGCTTATGTACCTTAAGTATCTTTATGTAGCGTGGTCTCTATACCAACTGGAGTTGTTTTTATTCTTATACATTATATTCAAGGATTGATATAAATATGCATTCACCTTGAAAAGTGATACGTGCTGCAATCGTGAATGCGTGCGTATTTTATGTGCATTTGCAACAGTATGATATGAAATTATCGTGCATTTTATCCTTTATATGATAATTCATACTTTATTTGCAGTATAGAGATTTAAATGCACGGTAGTTTCTTGTCATATCGGCGCAAATGCACATAAAATATGTACGTATTTGCACTGTTACATTAATCAATTGCCACACATATCGTTTTTAAAGGTGCTTGCGTACCAGTTATGTCAATCCCTGATTATATTTTGTAAAATTCTGACTCCCTTGAATTTAGAGATTGTGAAAATTAGACAAAGAGATTACCAAATTGTACCAAACAGGACAATTTAAAGTTAACAACTATTCTTCCATCTACTTTCTGTAACTGTGTGCCCTATGCAAGGTCTTGGGAGCCTATCCTGGCAACTCTGCGTGCAAGGGAGGGCAGAACTCAGGAGGTACAGGGCACACTGACACTCACCATTCCTACTTACAGGCAATTTAGCAACTTCAATTAACCTCAGCATGTTTTTGGACTGTGGGAGGAAACTGGAGTACCAGAAGGAAACCCCATGACAACACAGGGAGAACATGCAAACTGCACACACGCGGAGCCCTGGCATGAACTTGAACCCAAGTCCCAGTGGGAAGAGGCAAGAGTACTAACCACTGCACCACACCACCCTGTTGGTTGGTGTTAGATTATAAATTATAGATTAAGTATTTGGAATACATGAAAAATTTGCAAGAATCAGGCAGCCTAAATATTAGATGGTTTATATCCACAGCAAGCAAAGTATGAGGGCAGCTGGCGGACTTGAGTAGGTGGAGAGAGTCAACTGAGACATCCTACTTGTGCAATTAAAGCACAGCCTTCTGGTGGTGGGGGAGATGGAGGTCAAAGGGGGCTTCGGCCCACCAGCTGAGAGGCACTCGGAGAGCCCCGCAAGTGTGTCTGCTGGGACAAAGTTCCGCTGGCTCTTCCTGGCATGGACCACGGGACCGATGGCGATGGACATTGCTCCCATCCACAAACTCCCATTCAAACACACCCCCACGTTGCAGCTTGTGCCTGCCTTGCAGACAATGGGAACGGAAGGTCACTTAGGCCTTCGTGCTGCAGTATTTTTCAATATTGCTTCAGTATGATGTTAGCGGGGGTGTTTATATAGCTATGACAACATTATCTTGGAGGCATATTTCAGTTCCGGTGCTCCTATTGTTGCCTGTTTGCACAGGTTATTGTCTCTCAGTGCTCCCTGGCAACACTTTCAAATATTAGTTGCTTTCCTTGCAGTAAGTGGATGTTTAAAAGTGAAATGTCTTGCATGGACTGCAAAAATGGAATTGGGAAGAACCTGCAGTGGACGATGATGGGGCCGCTGTCGGGCGGGGCCTGTTGCCGCGCCTTCTCCACCTTCTCCACCAGCTCCAGTAGTGGCGGGGCCTTGTCCGGAGTCTTCTGGTCGGGCCAAGACGTATACCAGTAGTGCCTGAGACTGCGCACCTCGTCGTCGCACTGCACAGCAGACAGTCACAAGCATACATTCATGCACGGGTGAGTGAAGCGGAGATATGCAGCACGAGATCCGGGCAGGTGCTCAAAATAACAGACAGACGCAGAGGTGAAGCACGGGGAGACAGTGCCAGTGTGGAAAAACCGCCAGTGAGGTGTATGCTTATTTGGATCGATGACAGTTTCTTCATTTACATCTGTAGCTGTGTTGCCTAGGGCTTCGGTTACCATGACAACAAGGCAACCACAGCGAAAGAGTGAGAGAGTTCTGGATTGTCTGCATGTATCTTTTGTCTGCTAGCACAGGCTGCCCCGTCTTGCTCTTTACTAATAGACATTGTGCCCACCTTAAGAGAGAAGATCCTCAGTCTGTAGTCATTGGCCTGTATCACTTGAGTGACGGTGATTTCAATCCCTTCGTAGGTCACACTGTCCTCTGGCCAGTATTCTGTACATTTCTGAACAGACATGTTACGTTGATGACAAATCCGGTGATAGCAGAATGAAAAGGTATCGAGACACAAAAAGGGTATAAAACTCACTGAATAAATTTGTTAGACAATGAACCTAAATTAACTGAATCATGTAATTGACACGATATGCTATGATAATACATTATTGAATACTGACATTTGCTGAAATTAATAGCATGTTAACATGTAATCAAGTTTATCTGTTGATTGATTGTGTAGATTCTGTATAGAGTTTAGGATTTATAGAACGTTTATGTCCCCATGACCCCCACCAGAAAAGATGAATGGAAGGTGGGTGGATGAGCGTTGAAAATGGATGATGCTAAAGCTTCTGGTGAGAGGACACTCTTGATCGCACTTGTGTTCTCGTGTATCCAGTTCCGATACCAAGACCACAAGTAGAAAGGGTAGCAAAAATCCCCATATGTCTTTCTTGCCCCACCCCAAATTTCAAGGATCCATCGGTTCTATCCCCTCCAAATGTGAACAATCCCATGATTCATTGCATCCCAAGTTCGTTCTTTGGGAAGCAAATTAGCAAGACCGCTCTTGCCAAGACCACAAGAACTCTTTGAGTTCTTGGGATTGAGAAACACTCCATTGTCCATCCAGGATGGTTAAAACAATACGGTGTATGTATGACAGGCTTTGACTAGCCCTGGTTCTGTGCAATACGAATCAATGCTGTTCTTCTGCCTCTCATTAATACTGACAATGCCTAGGGACCCACCTCATTCTTCTCCTCAACGTTGGTGATCATAACGATGATGGGCGAGTGCTCCTGCCAAACCATCTTCCAGAAGTCACTGACGGTGTTCACTATGGGGCCCTGGGTGGCGATGTAGGTCCTCTCCTCCCCTCCATAACCCTGCACACAGCGACTTATTCATCAGTCCTCCACCGAGGCCTCCCAAACATGGCAGCCGGGGCCTTCACGGGTTTGTGCAGTTGTATACTGCCCCAATGCAAATGTAATGACTATACTGGACTGCACTCAAACCTCCTGATAACCATAAATGAAGCAGAGAGAACTCAAAGTTAGAAAAATACCCACTCTCAGATAATTAGCGTTGATGTAGGTGCTGAGGAAGTCATCTTCTTCTGTTACTTTAAGGCATACTCTGCTGTGCTTATCTGGAACATAGCACATTTTGCTCACACGGGATCATATTGGCAAGCATTTTACCTCCTTCATTCATGTCTATCCAGGTCTAACAGGACAAAAACACTCACTTGGGAGGATGGTTTTGTAACGGTTCTTTCTCACAATTCCTGGGTAGCTGTATTCCTTGGGATCCACAAAGTTCATGGGAGTCTCCTGCAAGTGGCAGGCAAGCTGAGTTTGAAGCGATTACATTGCCCATGCTTTCCTGTCCCCCAGCATCGCCCTGGTGTAGCCTTGTCTGGCACGGGGGTGGTCAGTATCGGCTGTACAAAGTTGCGAATCTGAGCAGAAAACTCACAAAGAATTCGGCCTGTAGGGCAGCGTCGTCCAGGGCACGGCTGTGCAGCTGGGTGGCAGTGAGAACATTAGAGGCCTTTTGGAGATATTCTCGCGCGGACTGCTCGCCCGGTGACAGGAGTGCCCCGTAGGGCTCAGTGCAGCCTGGAGTACACATGTCCAGGGTCAGAGATACGTTGGAGCCCCTCCTGACAGAAGACAATGTTCAACCTTAGTATTAAACAGTGAGCAGGGCAAATATTTCAACTGATCTTCCAGCTAAAAACAGGTAAACCATCCCTAAAATGACACAAGGTTACAAGGCTATGAGAGAAAGCTATTGCACCCTAAGGAACACAATCAACTCAATTTGCGCTGCTGAAAATATATGATATTAAAATGTAAAGTTGTAAGCTATGTAAGCTGCTATGGACAGAAGTATCTGACCTGCGATACATACGGTGTTACAGTGTATATGCAGCAGAGTCAAAACTGGTGCTTCACCTCTCCTGGAGCCCCACTGGCTTCACTGTGAGGGTGCCTGGGTCAGTCTCTGCCTTTATGTCCATGAAGGATTCAAAGTTTGGTGTCTCAGGGACAGGGTCCAGGTCGAAGAGGTCTTCCTGCTTAGTGTCGGTCCACTCGGAGTAAGTGAAGGAGGGCTGACGGCTCATGGACTGGCGCCGGCTGTTGGGGACAGTGGGGAGGCTGCCAGGGAACAGGGCTTTCAGACAGTAGTGGATCTGCGGAGGAAGAGTATTCAGAAGGTTTGTGGGTCAAGTCCCACATGTATCCTTTTGATCGAGCTATTAATACGAAATGTTACAAATGCTGTTTAAATTGTAATCATATTCAGTTCACATTATCTGATAAGCAACCAAAATGAGTACATTGATACAAATGTATGATATGAAATGTTTAAAATGGGTAGTTATAATTTGGACTATGGATTTGATGTCTTCTTGGTCTACTCTGCCATCTCTGATCTTATGCATGGTTTTTCTCACCCACCCCAATGCCCAGAATGGCAATGCCAAGAAAGAGGGTAGCCAGTAGGGGGCATATGCTCTCTATCCTCCAGAGGTCCATCCACGGGGAATGAGACATCTAAACAGAAGGAGGGAAAGAACAGTAAAATGACCATGTCTGTGCATGGCGATACTTTGTTCTGTGTTGAGCTGGTAAATGAAAAGAACATTTTGTCACACACGATGTATGTTGGGTTACAATGCTAAGCACTGATGTCACAACCAGGGCAGTTTCTGTACCTCTTCTTCCGCTGAGCTGTACGCCCCCAGTGCTGATAACAGGTACTGCATGAGGTCCAGGACTTTGTGCGCAGCAGGGAAAGCATTGTATCCGTTCATCATATACAGGATCCAGACTCCCTATGGATAGGTGCCAAGAAAATATTGATAAGTTACGCCTAATGGTAGGTTGAAAGAACACTAATGCCAAGAGGAAGCTCATGGGAGTTTTACTTACACAAAAATGTTCTGAGGGCAGAAAGAAAATGATTGGTTCAAAAAGACCAAAAAAACCAGATTGTAGAGGAGGAGCATCCAAACAACTAAAGGTGGGACCAACCAATCCAATGTCAACAATCTGACTGGTTATCTCTCTGAACCAATCATTTTTCTTCCTGAGCTCCAAACATTTTTGTGTAAGTAAAACTCCCACAAGCTAAGAGGAACATCTGACATATGCAAAGTGATAAGCACTAAAAGTAAATGGCTCTGTTAAATCATGTAAATGTTAGAAATCAATCTTGAATAAGATTTTCTGATTGAAATAGATAACAGAACAATCATTTTCATAAAATTTCCCAAAAGCTTTCTGCAAATTCTCCCATTTCCATGAGGATGCCAGCCCAGCTTAGAGATGATAAATGGTAGTCTGGTCTTGTTATGGTCATGAAGGAGTTTTTCTGTTTATTCCAAGCCAGTTTGATATTCCTTACGGTGATCTGGGATAAGACACAGAGCCAAAGGAAGAATCCAGCTCTGAAGGCCGCCCTCCACCTCCTCGTCCACCATCGCTCCCAGCCACAGGCTTCCTGCAGAGGATTCTGGGATGCCTCCTGGCCTCTCTCCCTCTCCTCCTGGGTGTCCTCTGAGAAGTGTGGCCTCGTGGCAGTGGACTGAGTCATCGCTGCACGGCAGCAGTGTACCTTATGACCAAACCACAACAAGAACCACAAGAGGGAAATTTCAGAGGACATGGTAATTTGTCCAAACTGAAGGGCAGCCGACAATATCAACCTCCGTTGTGTTACTGAGGCCGTTAATCTGGCACTTTGATCCACAACTACCCAGTTCAGTTTTTCCTGAAGCCGTTCAAGTCAGGCATCACGTACCAGAAGACAACACAAGGATCACCCTTAGGGTATGAACCTGAAACCTTCTGGGTAAATTAACTATTACCTTTTAATTACAGTCATAATGTTATCACTGGAATCCTCTGCACTGTTAACCTGTCCTATAATAAACGGAATATATATATATGGAAAGGGACAGTTGATTATATTGGAAAATCAGTGCAGAGTGAACAAAGACAAAACCAAGGGGTTTATGGACAGGAGGATAGGAATTGTTCTTAATGAAAAGGGCAACAAAGGAAGGGGTGTTTGGACTGGCACAAGCCACAGTCAGGAGGAGGTGACCTTGAGGTGGAACATTCCAGTAATGGGCTGGGGTGGATCCCTGGAAGCCGGTGATTGTGAGGACTAGAGTTGGCCGTAAGATCAGGGGCCGTGGGGGTTAATGCGAGGTCACCTCAGCCACCCCACACCCATCTTGGGGCTGGTTGAGTTCCTTACACACATTAGTGGCAGAAATTCAAAAATGAGGCTTTCAAGTAGTGTCCACCCTGAGCTCTCAAAGCCCTGAAGTGAAGGAGGACCAACTTGCAAGTTAATAACATCCTACAGGTCAAGAGCGACAGCAGCCATGAGATAATATTAACAAAGCCCAGCCCCAAACTGCTGTTGGAGACATTGCTCATATTCTGTGATTGTCTCAATGTGTCTTCTAGTGTTTTGGTATTAACAGTATTTCGGAAGAAAACTTGGTAATGCATTACTTAATACATTATAATGCATTATAGATACTTCATAGTGCATAATAATATGGCTATAACTATTTACAGGTATAAAAAGGCATAACACATTATAGTCATATGTATTATGCATTATGAATGCTGTATGAAGCTCTCATCTATAATGCACTATAGATACCTTCATAATGCATTGTAAAGGTCAGTATAAGAATTAAGGATGCTTTGCACTGCATTATTACAGATATGAATGATTTATGAAACTCTCAATGCATAATAAACATGGCCATTTATAAATAGTTATAATTGTGTTCATAATACTTAATGAATGCATCATGATGCATTATGGAGGTATGTTTAATGCATTGATACGACCATGTTAAGTCTTACCGAAAACTGATTAAAGTACAAGGCATATCACAACCACATACTGTGTAATAAACTGTATTTCCTTTAGAGTTTCACTTTTACTTTGGTGTTTTGATATCTTTCTGGGGCAGCATGGTAGCTTGCTTCACACATCCAGGGATGGGCATGTGATTCCTGCCCCTGGTGAACTCACACGTTCACCGTAAGCTTCTGTGGGATTCCTCCAGGAACCATCAGAGTCTCCAGCTGCCCAGAAACATAGTGGAGTGAATTCCTGTCTAAATTATCCATAGTGTGGGAAAGTGGATGCTCCGTCCTGCCTTGAAATGAACTGACATCTCTTCCTAGATATCACTTGCTGTAACAAGATCCCTCAAGGACATGGGATCCACAGGCAGAGCGAACTGGAAACCAGAACGATAACCAAGAGTCATGGTCCAGAACGGAAGGTTAGGTTGGAAAACCAAAAGGTCGGACCTGAGGGAAGCAGGTAAGGCAGACACATGTGCAGACATGGTGAATCGAGACCCACACCTGCACTGGGATGGCGGTTGGGATCTATACTCACTGGGCAAGACAGCAAGGCACATACACTTTTTAAACCACATATAAAGAGCAATGGACACGCACCGGAAAGCAGGGATCAAAGACACTCTGCAAGTCAACAATTCTTCGCACTGGGGAAACTGGTTAGACCAGATATATAGGACCGGAAATTAAACAACGCTGAAACTATGACGAGGCACAGCTGTCAGTATTCTGGTGTGGGAGTGTGACTGCGGAGTAGAACCGGGGTCCAACCTCACCCCCGCCTTGTGTCTGGGGCTTCCTGGGATTAGAGACCAGGTTCAGTGTGTTTCTGTATGGAATAAATAGCGTAGAAAATGGAAGAATGGATATCATTCTAATTATTCAAAACGGTAGAATGATTTCATTGCACGAGAGATTTGGCGTGAGTGGGATCTCTCCGATAATACAGTAGTGTTTTTCCACCCTTCCTGTAACAGACAGGAAAGACCAGCTTGAGCAGGCAAGAAATATCTACGTCAGGAATGGGTAACTTGTAAAGAGGCTTGTGTAATGCAGACATTCAGAATGGAAACAGATTCCTAACAGTCAGGAAAATTCAGTCAGGAAACTACATAATGTGGACCACACTTTGAGTGCTACTTTTGTCTGCACTATCTAGAAAAGATTGACGTTACACTCTTTTACCTCTTAGAGTTTAAAAATAATATCTCCACATACTTCCTTTTGTCAGAGGCAGAATCATATCTGATCACTCTACTCCAGAGTAATTTTTATTTCTAAAGATTTCAGCTGGAATTTGAGTCCTAACCAGGATTTTTACTTTTTACAGGTTCTACTGTACATGTGGCATGTCTTTGCCAAAAAAGCTCAACTTAAGTGATTGCCTACCTCCCCTTAGAGAGGAGCTCACAGGTTGTCAGACAAGGGGCTCAGACAAACTTGCCATCCCATGATATTAAACTGAGTTATATTGGGGATTAGTGATCTTCTACATATGTGTAGCCCATAGGAATATTCAGTTATATATATTTTTTTCTTCCGTTCAGTTTACATGAAGCTGTGTAGCATGAAGCTGAGGTTTACCCAAACCTGTAGCCCCGTTTCGTCAGTCAGGCAATGACTGTAAGCTGACTGGGACTGGAATTTAGGGAGGGGGGGAGGCAGAAGAAGGCTAGCAAGAGGAAAGAACTTGGTTTTGCAGAGCATTGAGAAAGGCGCTCACTCAGTTGAGTAATAATAGGGAACATTATTTTCTGGATGACAGTTTGGCTCGTGCATCCTGTGTGAAGTGTTTTAGTGACTGACAGTGACAGTCACGGCATAAGAGGCCCCCAATACCGCTTCGTGTTACCGGTGACACACAAAAGTTCCTGGGGCTTTGTGGGAGTTCATGGATGGGCCAGAGAACACTTGCTGTGTGGCTCTGCGGGTACCAGTCTGACGGCAAGAAGGACTGGAGGGAACTAGCAGTTTTCTCTGTTTGTTTTTGAGAAAATCGGCCATTACGGTGACCCAAAGCACACAAGCTTAGATCAGGTCTGCAAGGTAAGAGTGTCTTATTTTTCATCTTAGAATAGTCCAGAGTATTGAGTACACAGTATTTATTGAATGTTGTTATTGAATGTCTTTATTTATTTTGCCCGGAAATTGTTGCATTTGTCTTATCTGTCTTTAATTTGAAACTCATGAATAGACGTGAACTGGGCCCATTCAGTTGTAAGATAAAACTGTGTTATCTGTCATCGTAGGTTGCATGTATTGGGACTGTCTGTGACGCCGATTGATTTAGGTGGTTAATGTTTATTACAGTCCGCTGTATATATGGAATATGTATATGTACATATTAGTTTATTGCCATGGTGAGGTCTTGGAATGACGAATTCGTTCATATAATAGCGAATGGTAAAAAAACTAAAAAAAAAAACTAATTTCTTTTATAGTAAACATGCAACAGAAGAAGTCAGCAAAGGATGAGTTCTGAAAGTGATGAAACACACAAGCAAGTTCAGTCCCGCGGAGTGAGGAGGTGAGCAGGTGAGCAGGATCATACCACGGTGCCCGCTCTCCCTCCAGTGACGTCCATGGTGCCAAACTGCCAAACTCCCCCCATGATATCAAGGACGGGTTGCAGAAGGGAGCCAGGTGTCACAGTCAAGCCAAGCATCACCGATGACTAATTTTCCCCAAGCTGTGCAGCCTTTACACAAACAGCATGCATTGACCCCACAAAGATCGAAGACTTTGAGTTGAGATGAAGATGCCCAGTTGACTGGCTATATTTTATCGTATGGATCAGCCAAATTGTGACATCACAGCTCTCAGGAGGAACAAGCAGCCAACCAGGGACTGGCTTTCAACACTCCCACACAGAAATATCTTTCAACACTTTTTCAATCAAGGGTCTTTTCAGAGTCTGCATCCATCCTAGTTGTTCAACTTTTATATATGCACAGCTCTGGAAAAAATTAAGGGACAAATTCCATGTTCTTTAAAAAATTTGGTGTTAATCTGGTTTAAAAAATCTGGTTAAATCCTGGTGTAATCCTGGTTCTGCTGGCAGAAAGATACAAGGCAGGTTGCTTCCGGGCTCAAATATTCTAAGACAGCAGTACACAGAAACAAGAAGGACATAGCAGGAGACACTGGGAGCCATGATAGAGAGCGGAAGCAACTTTCTAATGGCAGAGATGACAATCAACTTATCCGACAGTTTCTCATGAATTGGAAGATGACCTCAAGTGACCTTCAAGTGTTAAGTGCACTGCTATGACAGTTCATATCAGGCTTCTAGAAGCAGGACTGAAGTCCCTGCATAAAGCAAGGAAGAAGCCCTTCATTAATGAGAAACAGGGAAGAGCCAGGCTGCAGTTTGCAAATATTATTATTCACAGATGCACACCTATAAATTTAATGAGTCAAACAAAAATATTGTGCTGTGGTCTCTTCACTTTTTCCAGAGCTGTATGTGTGTAGGGTGGCTGTAAATGTTGGCATTTGCATTTGTTTTTCTGCCCCGGCTGTAAGTCCGCATCAGTATGTGAAAGTCTGCACTCTTGTCTGTGTGAATCTGTGACACATAGGTTCAAGTGTGCAAACGCACGCACATTTGGATGCATCTCTGTCTCTGTGCTGGTCTCCCTGCTGGGTACGGCTTGTGAGCATGTCTGGGGACACCTGGTATGTGTGTCTGGCGTCTGCATGCATTGATGTGTGTGCCTGCGTATGGCCAGTTACCAGTCTGTGTTTGACTGCGCAGGTACAGCACTGATGGCTGGGCAGCAACAGAGGGGTCATGCACTGAGAAAACAGCCCCTCCCCTTTTTGTCCACGGGGGAGGGGGGGGGGGGTCCGTAGCTGGAATCATCACTACCCCCCTCACGCCCCCTTCGATGTCTGAAAATGCAACACGTGGGATGCATATGAGCTACTATATCGCCCGTTTAATAATTGATTATTGCAATAAATTTTCCACTTACCGTAAAACAGAAACTAGCCCCTCAGCAGAAGACGTCCTTTCTCGGCTCTTGCCTTGTGAAGACCTTGGTGAGGCGGCGCCCCGTTCGCTGGCTTGCACTTCCTGACCTTTCTGTCCTTGGCTTGATTGGTGAGTCTCTTACGTCCCCTCTCATCTGCCATTGCTTTCAGTCCATGTGTCTTTAGCGCATATGTTACCTCCTTACTTTGTGAAATTCTTCACATTTTTTCAAAAATTCTCTTTTCACTTTCACACATCTGTTTTTGTATATTTTTTATGTTTTTTTCCCCCCCTTCAGAAGAGCACTGGGGAGAAAGTAAGAATGACGTCCTGTAATAGTGAGTAGTCTCACCAGTACAGTTTCAGTTAGCCTCCGCTATCTCAATTGTCTGAATAGTCTGTGCCTTACATTATCCTTTTTGGCTACGACGGACACCTGACTCGACGCGATTGGTTCTCCCTGCCGTCCTCCCGCAAAATACATACCTGTTAGAGGGATGGTGGCAGGTGTTAGTTCACATGACCGAATGGCACCGTTGGGGTGTTGTAGCTCTCCTTCAGTCTGGCTGCAGAAAGTCTCAGCGTTGTGGTAGGACTCCTGAGCGGGAGACGAAAAGGGACGAGACTCACACACTGCAATTTACCCCCGATGCCCCCAAAATTTCCACGTACTGCTTGTTAGAAAAGGAAAGCCAAGAAAAAAAATTTATGCGGGCAATCGGAGTCCCAGTCAGTTCCAGATATGTTATGGTTTTCCCAGATGTATGTTTTTCAAATATCTCCCTTGTTCCTACCAACACACAAAATTCTCTGGCAGCTGGATCTCAAAATATACAACTATACCTTTAATCACCTCCTTTATATCGCCCCAGTTGTGCCGAGCAAAGGAATGGAGCCGTACGGCAGGCAAACTGACAAAGAGTGGCATCAAACGGATGAAGTTGCAGCCGCCGGAGCATCCTGATTGGAGGAAGCTGTTTACCGCCTGAGCTCATCCACCGTGGCACCTTCCCTCTCTCGGTTAACAATAGTCTAGGGGAGCCGATCGCTGCAAAGGTGGTTTGAAGTGATGACGTGAGAGAGGCTGGCGTTTTTGTAACCATAGCAACAAACGCACTCTCCCGCAAACATGGGCTCATTGAGTGGCACTCAGTCGCAGCCCCGGGAGTGTTTGCCTACAATGAAGCACAGCTTCCATAGGAGGTACGTGTGACGATGGCGGGCAACAGGATTTTTCCTTTATTCTACGTGTGACGAGGCAGAAATTAACGGAATCTGACAAGCATGAAACGACACACGATATGATTATTGATTATCTGACGACAAAAGCATTTTACAGATGCTATCCCCAATATCTCAATCACCATGAGCTTGATCTATGACATACGGAATATAAATATATTGATAGGGGAAAACTTCACTGACTTTATATCCCTTCTTCTGTACAATAAATTATATCTGTATGGTGGCTCCCCGGGTTACGATATTTCGACTAAATGATTTTTACTTTCAGTACATTATTCTATAAATTGCATGAGATATTCAACATGTCATTTAAAAAATAGCTATGTATATATATATATTAACTCATTTAATGATTTTGCCCAACTGTAGACTAATGTAAGTGTTCTATGTATGTTTAAGGTAGCCTATGCTATGATGTTTGTTAGGGCAGGTGTACTGTCTTAAAATGCATTTTTGCTTTACGATATTTTCACCTTATAATAGGTTTATTGGAACGTAAAGCCTGGAAGCATAATGCTACCGAAAGCTTCATATTTGAGCTTCTGTTTGCTTCTCTCAGCTGCTGCCATTCTGTTCCTTTCTATTCTGGCTTCAGTCCCTGACCATGGTCAGTTTTGCCGGAGTGTTCTCAGAAAACCAGAAATCCGAATGCCCCCTTATCTCTGTACGCCATCCGTCCACTCAAAGTGGACGTCAGCTTTACATTTCACCCCTTTGAGCCACTTCCTGTATCACCGGATGCAGCTCTCTGCCCGTCCTGTCAGTTCGGCTGCTGCTCCCCCCCTGGATATCGCTACATAAAGTTACACTGAAATTATATATACAGCCATGACTCTGAGAGTAGATCTGGTGTATGAAACCTGTTAAGGCTGTTTATTGCTGCAGGATCTTTATATAACTTTCTAAATTATTTTGTTATTATTATGCATTTTGCATCAAGCAGAACATTCATAAACTGTAATGTAGCATCCAATATGGACCTTTCCATGTAGTACTCAGAGGAACAGAAAAAGCAGTTGCATTGAGATTTTTGTTTGCAACAAACACAAAGGCTAACATGAACAAAGAGGTCAGTTAAAGTAATCTATGATGGTGACACATGTGTGAGTGGGCTGCAATGGTGGGGCGATAACTAGGACTCGCCGATGTCTGGCCTCCCACAAGGCTTCTGCCGTGGAACCAGAGCCTCTCTCAGGCCTTTGGGAAGTACACGCAATCTTAACAAGCCATGTGCTCTCTCATGCCGCTCCTCAGATACTCCCCACAGACTATTCGGCGGTTAACTTGATACATTCGTGATCAACTGGATACAAACAAAAAACAAATCTACCTCGAATGAAGGAACCAGCCAGGCTAAAATAATCGAACCATGGGACGTTACACGTGGAATCACGGAGAAAAAGAATCCAGCTTCCGCTGGGCTAACATCAGGCAGAAAACTAAGAGGGCAATAATTTTACCAGCCCTACGAAGTGAGGATGAGGGAAGGATGGGCAGGACTATTCCATCAGTTAATAAAAGCATAAATAATGCAACTCATACTCCTCATTCATAGTGCATGAAGGCTAATGGCAATTTTCAGCGTGGTGTCAACAACACCCACACTCTGGACTACCACTTTAAACGCTGTTATTCAAAAGTGTGACTTAAAATTCAGCTTTGACTCCAATTCATGGTCCATTACATATGACAGCAGATAGGTGCCGCTTCTATAGCACCCAATTCCCATCTGCGTAAGAGAGAGTAACACCAAGATACCGACTGCTAGGAACCAGGATCTCGCAGCCTTCAAATCGTCACGCTTTCCTCCCTCAATGGAGCAATGCTAAATTATACCCTTACTGTGCGCCCCTAGTCGCAGTTCAGATTTAGTTATTATTAAATAACCCGCCTTTTAATTGCACAGATAACTCACCTTAAGGAATCCTTACCTGGAAGTCTCAGCAGAGTACTTGCCCACATTCTGTGATACTTCATGATAAATAACAAAAGCTAAAACTGTCTTTCAGACAAATTTGGTGAATGAAATTAGACTTAATCTGGCTGCACTTAATTTTCATAAGACTGACAGACCCACATTTTAATGCTAAAATTTAGGAATTTACCATGACATGAATTGAGCCCAGACCTAGCGTTTGTCCTAACAACAGACTCACACAGTTGTTATATTTTCTAACACCATTGCCATTCTAAATGGAACAGAGTATTTTGACAATGTGTGGGTTGCTAGGCATAATTAGACAAGGTCAGAGATGGACCTCTTTGGCAGACACGGACGACTGGGTCCAGATCCTCCCAGTTTCGGGGGAGGCAGATTAAAACAGTCCTCTGACTCAACCAGAGTGACGCAACGTAGCCCCTGCTTCTATTCACCAGAAGACACGCCCCTTCTCCCCTGCTGTCGTGCACCGAGCTGGGAGCTTTAAATCGCTCATTCTTCTGCAAACATCCTGAATCTTTGCAACTGAGCTTTTTCACTATATATTTTTGGCAAGAGTAAAACAATTGTAGGGGCACATATCATTTCATTCTTCCTTCTCAGATCTGAAGGGGAACACTCCGTTCTGAAATAATAGCATCACCCGAGACAAAGTAACAACCCACATTCAAAAAAAAAAAAATACCTTCAAAATACTCAGGAATTAATAACTTTATTGAAAATGGTGTTAAAAACCTTACATGAGACTAACATGACCATTATCCAGGGGTATTCATGTAATACGTGGAATACACATACCTGGCAATGCTATTTTGGACATTTATAAATGCTGTGATCATCCTTAACTGGGTGTCCCCTGCTTCATGCTCTGGTCTTCTGGCACTGTACTGGTGATGGAGTCATGGAAGATTGACAGACAGATGGATGAATGGCCAAATGGTTCCTGTTGTGTGTTTCAGCCAAAGTGGGGCTGTTTGCTGATGTGAAAGCATTCTGTGAGATCCTATTGATATATGTTGCATATGCTAGCAGGACTAGCTCATGGGTAAGCAATTATTTTCCCCACAGTCCAAATTCCATTGGTGACACTAAGCCATAAAATTTTTCAGGGTAGGTTTCGCCAATCAGGGGAAGGTGGGGGGCAGGTGGGATCCCGCAATTAAAGTTGTCGGCTGCTGGAGGGAGCGTATGGTTTGGAAGGTCTGAGTTGAATTGTGTTTCGGTTCCGAGCCATACTAGAACCCACCATTTCAGTACCCTGGGATTACTGTAGATTGTGCTGCTATATTCACTTAGCAAGGATTTCTTTTAATTAAGCTTATTTAGGTGTAGCCAGTGAGCTGGGTTGGCTTGCGAAAATGTGTGACAAGAATTCAGCCAGCACAGTGTGACAGGCAAGAAAACACTTTGATAGCAGCCGAGAGAACCAGACGCAGCAAAACGGAAAACACGCAGAAATCATGTCGCAACTGCTGGTGCCAAAATCGTTGTTTGCCTACTGACAGGGACTACCGGTTTAAACCAAAACTAAAACAAAACAAATCAATGTAATGCTTTCTCAATCCAGATGTCTTAAGTTTCAGTTCCCGGTTTTGCTCCTTCTCTGATGCTGCTCTTTCGAAACTCTTTCAGCTTTATTTCTGCAGTTTCACATCATTACATAAAGTGCCTCACATTATCCCTGCCCGAAGCGTACCTTTCTGTGTTATTGACGGTTTATTATATTAACACCTGTTATATGTAGGTTACTATAGGACACATGACAGAATAGAGCACAGAGCGTAAGTGGGAATTAAGACGACAGAAAAGACATTCAGTCGGACCACCAGGAATAGATGCAGCGGCGTCCAAAACTTAAAAATGATATTTTATGGGCATTTAAATGTCATGCCTCACAGGCACCCAATACGAATTACAACCAAAATAACATTCGAGTGATGTCATAGGGTGTCTTTTTTTGGAGAACAAAGAATCAATTCTGCCTCTCCTTTTCAACATACAGTACCACCAAAACAAAGAGAGCAGTTGATAGATGTAGCGTTGATGGCAATTTACACAGTACTGAATTCAGAAAGGATGGTTTGCCTACATACACCCAACATACCTGTGAAACACGCAAAGAAGTATTACCTGGTACTTCAGCAAACTGACACAAGCCAATTACGTTTTCGTTTACGAGTACCACTCTCCTAAAAGGACATTCTAGAATTACTTAGAAAAATACCTCAGTTTAAATGTAAATGCACATCTTCAAATATGTGATACGTGTTTTGGTTAAATGAAATGAATGAATACTCTCACTTTCGCACCAGTCTCTATCTCCAGCATGTTTGTTGTGACTGTGAGAGCATGAAAATGGATGATCAATAGGCTTCCCTGACGATAAGACTACACCATTCTGAACGGTCATCTGTACAGTTCTGTTAAAAGCTGGATTAATTGTGTCCACATTTCACACCTCCCCATCATTTTTTGGGGTATCATTCGTGCTGGGCAGTACATCCTACTGCCTTTGTGCGATGTGTCTGACCTGTATCTGTACATGAAAGAACTAGCGGCAGTGATATATTAATTACACAGGAGATGCGCTACTCTGCCCAACTACCATCCAGAGTAGATACTGGGAAGTGTGTGGAGGTCTACATCACGGGCATGCAGGTGTGAGTGCCTGGACGCACCTCACCGACGTGTACAGAGACATTGATCACAGCCCTCCTGATAGAGATACCAAAAGAGAGAGAGAGAGAGAGGTATGCCTTGAGCACGGCAGCTGTCGCGTACTTACCTTTCCACATGGCTGGCAGGTCAGGTGACGATCCCGGTTCTTATAGTTTGGGGACCACAGAGGACAAAGAGGACCCGGTAATGAGAAGGACCTGTGAAGGATGAGAAGGACCAGTGAAGGACGAGAAGGACCTGTGAAGGATGAGAAGGACCAGTGAAGGACGAGAAGGACCTGTGAAGGATGAGGACGACCTGTGAAGGAGATACTGCAACTGAAGCAAACCTTATTCACTGCAGTGTTGATGTCCCCAGTGGAACCCCCCCCCCCCTCCCCCTCCCCGAACTCTCTCCTCTGCCTTCAGCATTTGAATCGGGGAGGGATCTCGGGGCTGGCGTCATGGATTGCCTCTCTTTTCACTGGGGGTGGGGGGGGGGGGTGTTTGTTATTGTTTTTTTTTCTTTGTTATTGTTGTTTGCTTGATTCAGGGGCTGAAACAGCAGGCTGGTTTCGGTAGCTCGGTGTCTGCTCAGTTGCCCTAGCAACGGAGAGAGGCGGGTGGAAAAGAGAGAAGGAAAAAAAAAGAGGGAAACTGGATAGATGGATCACAGCATATTTCTGACCCCCCCCCCAAACAGCACTCACCCCCCACATTCAATGAGACACTGCTACAGTCTTTACAACCCACCTCAGTGATTAAACTGTGTTGGATTCATCCCAGTCTTTTCACTGCCTCAATCCTTGTCTCTATTCGTTTTCCCCTTTGGTTTTTTTCAGCCCATTTTCATTTTCGGCTCAGTGACTTTATTGATGGAATCTGTATCAAATGCCCGCCCACAAGTGCCGACAGCGATACCCCCCCTAGTCCTCTGTCAGGCCCCCCTCTGAATCTGTGGTAGGACTCTATCTCTCTCTCTCTCTTTTGCTCTGTGTCTCTCATGAATTCATGAATAGAAAGAGACAGTGAGGGAAACATGAATGAAACCAAGAGGATACTAAGCATCACTGTAAACCAGTAACACACACGCACGCACACACACTTGCATCCATATCTTTGTGGGGACTCTCCATTCATGTCTATTGTAAAAACCCTACTCCCAATAATGGCAACCTTAACCCTTACCCAGCACTTAACCTTAACCAGAAGAATAACAATGGTCCCCACAACGTCAGAATAAAAGGTTTTTTTTTTACATTGTGGGGACATTTGGTCTTCACAGTGTAATATATACATGACCCACACACACATACACACACACAAGCACCACCCTCTTCCTTTCATATGCAAACAAACAATCCCTCTCCTACACCCATACATATACAAATGTTTCCTATTCTCTCACAGACAGACACTTAAGCTAATTTTTATTGCTGTTCACTCTGCCATCATATTCCATATATAGTCATGACTCGTAATTTTGTTATGTCTGAATATCACAGGGGCTCTGATAATTATGAACAAGATAACATTCCATTGAGGGGAAGCACCATCTAATGGAGAAAAAAGCAAAAATTTTCCCATGTTACAGTCATATAACCACATGAGTCATGAAGTATTTGATGTTGTGTTTGAAATAGTTTAGGGCAGCAGTGACCCAATTGGTGCATGAAATTATAAACTCAAATGGACACAAAATAGCAAGAGGATTAAAAACGCCTCTTCTTTTGGACACAACAATATTAGTCCTCAAAGTGAATCGAGAGGAGAAGCCCCGCACATAATTACCGACACTGGAAGCTGTGGGAATAGCAGTAAATGTGACACATTTTTGCTTTCATAAGTGCTTTCACCGTCCAGTCTCACATGGCCTTTGCCCCCCCCACCCCCCCATTTAAGACTTCGGAAATGCTCAGTGTTTATTTTTCCCAAAACATTAACAAGTTCTAGGGTTCTCCAAACTCTGACAGTGTGCATGTCCTCATGTGCATGTGACATAAGCCATGGCACACAGCTGTTATAATACTTAATATGACATTGTGGGATTCATAATGTATAACAGTGTTTGGAGGGGGTGTGGGTTGGTTGGTAAATGTGTAGATTAATAACTGACTAAATGCCACAGTGGAGAACAAAAAGTCTTCCCAGGACAGATAATTGTAACAATTCCACAGACATTTCTGAAGCTTCTTAAAATACACTGCTGAAATAGCAATTTTAATAGCAATTCGACATTTCAAATTAATTGTTTTATCGCATCTAGGGATAATGCAGTTAGACTCATTGGTTTACTGAGTTGTCCCTAGCGTGTGCATGTGGCCTGCAATGGACTGACTTTCCATCCAGGGTGAACCCCAGCCATGTGACCATACAACATCAAAGAAGAATCGGTAACTTCTCAGAGCTTCCCAGGCACAAACACGTGTTCTGTGCAGAACATCCCTCGATAACACAAAGCTCCCCTCCGTAAATCGGAATCGGATGAATGTTTGAGGGGCTGGCGATGGTGACATCATCTACGGCCACACCTGCCCTTCAGAGGCTTGCTAGCATAAGACCAGACTTCCATGAATGCCAGCCACAACTGTCTTCTGGTCCCAACCATGCTAAACGGCTAAAAATGCAGTACAAATGATTCAAGTGCAAACAAAGGAAACTACATTAGTCAAGAAAAACTACATTCCAGAGTTTGGTTTGACTGCAGGAAGAGCAGTCAAAGATGGAAAACTGGCATTTAGCCGACACGCGACAGTAGCTCATGGCACGTTACGCTGGAAGGTGGAGGACGGGGAAGTGGTCAAGTCAATACTGTAGGTCAGTCTGAGTGGGGTTCTCCCTGGGCAGGCCATCATGAATGAGAATTTGACTTGACGTGCTGAAATATTAATTTGAAAAAGTAGTCAGTGAATGGATAACGGAGAATTAAAGTAAGTAACCTGTAAGGTTTGACCTCTACACCCCACACTCGACGGCCCCGTCGAACATTTTTGTGACACTGCTAGATCCAGAAGGTTCCCTCCTGATGTCACTGATGTCACAAGTGCTAATGCCTCTTGCGCCATAACAAACCCAGTGAGTAAAGAATTCTGCCCAGCAGGTTTCTTTATGAAACAAAAAGGATAACTGGCATTCAGTTGTGCCATGCCCATCTACCACTACAAAGGAGAAACACTAAGCTAGTCCTTTCCTCCAAGAATGTCTTCATTCAGAAATATATGCTTTTATCAGTTTTCCAGAAAAAAAGACATATTACCCACATTAAAGAATGAAAGCTTGGGAATATTTGATAAAACAAATTCTGGCTCCCAAACATGAAGCAGAAGGAGTTGGGATGTAAGCGCGGTCTTTCTGATCACGTACTAGTTTAACCCCGTTAAGCTCCAAACTATTGTCTGACAAAGGCAGAAGTAACTTGGTGACACTGTTCCACAGATTACATTAGATGATGCCATGGGGCTTCAGGACCCTGGAGGATCTAGGAAATGCTGTTGGACTGGTATGATGGTGATAATATTTGCATTTAAAGGAGTGGCCGATGTAGCCATTTTCATGAGGGCCCGCGTGATAACATCACACACTGCATTGACAGGGCAAAGGCGATGTAGGTGCGATGAGGTTCAATTAGTGACCTTCACATTGACCGTAAGTTAGGGAGACTATAAATATAAAAGTGACAGTGAGTGATTGTAATTGCTGATACACCACAGCTCACAACAACAAAATGTGCCCTCTGCATTTAAGTCATATGTGACATAGCAGGGGGCTGCTAATTCAGCGGTGCGTGGGGGTGGTACCTTGCTTAGAGTCAGAGTACCTCAGTGGTACCTTGTTAGCTGGGGATTTGAACCAGCGATGTTTCAAACTTCCGTCAAATATACAGAAAGGCTCAAGTTACGAAAGGGCCTTACCAAGCCATTTCGAAACTTGTCCTTTAATGTCTTTTGATAACTAGTCCAGAACATTATGAATCTCTGTTGTTAGAACAATGAATCTCTATTGTTTGAACTCTGTTGTTCCCCCAAGCACTTAGTATATTTGCGCTGTTTGGGGTCACCATATATCCAAAAAGTGGCAAAATGCAAAAATTAAATTCTCCACGCACTAATCTGAATCCACGCAACGGATGCGACTGTACTGAACATGTAAAGACTTTTTTTCTTGTCATCAGTCCTTAAACAATACTGTATAACAACTATTCACATAACATTTACATTATTTTGGGTATTGTAAGAAATCTGGAGATGATCAAAATTATATGGAAAGATGTATGTATAGGTTATATGCAAATATTGCTCTACTTTATATAAGGGACTTGAGCATCCATGGATTTTGGTATCTACATCGGGTACCATGGAACCGATCTCCCACAGATACCGAGGGACGATTGTACTTTCAAAGTCAAATTCTCAAATTGTATTAGCTAATTTGTAATTTTTGCCATTTTAGCACAACTGAAGATTCTTGCTAGCATGAGCTATGTTATGTTCCCAATGGTTAGCTGTTAGTCCTGTAGCAGATGCACCATTATGTAGGTCATGTTGGCAGCTGAAGTAAAATGTAGAAAATATGCTCTGGCAGTGGATGTTAGTCTGCAAGACCTATAACCTACCCAGTGGAATCACACATACATTAGCCTGGGAATACACTATATCATTACTGTATTGGTGACCCCTACATTGCTCATCCATTTCCTTTCTCTGATGTGTCATATTTATCTAGGGTGTTCCCAGAATGCCCTGCAGGTCTTGGTGGCAGTGATGACACTGGCATTATTTGCATTTTACTGCTTGCACATGGGCTTACTCTTCGAATGTCACGCAAAGGATTTGCATATTTGCCTATTTTGGATACGAAACCGCCAACTATTAAATTCTACTATTGTATAGCTAAGCAAACCACAAATGCTCTATTGCATCTATGATAACTATGAAGTAGCACAAATTAACAGCCAGTCTGCAGATGTTCTCACTTGACTTCATTAGTTTAATAAAGTTATTAGAAAATATACTCCCATCCCAGGCAACAGAAGACATGCTGTATTAGGTCTTCAGACCAATTTAGTCGGCAATTCTGCTAACCGCAGGTTTTTAGATTACATGGGAAAGCAGAAAATTCTGTGAAGATTCACGTGAACATGGGGAGAACATGCAAACTCCACACAGAACCAGTGGCAGGTTTCAAATCCCAAACCCAGGATGTCTGATACAACAGTTCTGACCCACTGTGCAACCCTTTAAGAAAGTATGTCATTTGAAACAAGACAAGTCAAAGTATATTTAAAAAAAACAATTGGCCAAACTGCTGCACAATCAAAACAACAAAAATCATGAAACGACACAATAAACATGCAAAGAATAGTTTAGAAGACAATAAAACAATAAGAGCACTAAGACCATAAAAATAAAACAAACAAACAAAGCAACTCATAATGAGTTAAAAGCCAAAGAATAAAGGTACGTGTTAAGATGGGATTTAAAAACAGGCAGTATAGGGGCCAGCCATACATACAGAGGCAACTCGTCCCAGAGTTTGGGGTCTACAACTGCCATCTCCCCTGTGCTTAAACCTTGATTTAAAAACAACCAGTAGCAACCTACCTGACTATGATGGGACGTATGATTGCAAAAGGTCAGAGAGATAGATTTGAGCTAGCCCATTAATGCACTGACGACAAACAATAAAATCTTATAATCAATCCTAAAACATAGAGGAAGCCAGTGAAGGGAGGCAAGTAGGGGGGAAATGTTCTCTCACTTGCATGTTACTGTTAAACAAATAGGTTGCAGCATTGTGAACCAACTATAAGCTTGAATGGGAGACTTGACTACCACCAACATAAAGGGCATTATAGTATCCAAGCGTGTACAATCATTTGAAAATCATTAAACGATAAAAATGCTTGAACTTAGATAAGAGCCTCAGTTGAAAAACGCTACCTTTGACAGCTGAGTTTATCTGTTTGTCCAATTTAAAATCAACCCGTTATGACACCCATATTTTTTATAGTAGGTTTTACATATGGTTCCAGGGAATTCAAGTTCAAAGGACATCACAGGCACCACTAGATTCAAATATCAGGACGTCAGTTTTATTCTCCTGTAAGTTTAAAGAGTTTTGTGATCATCCTAGCTTTGATGTCCTCGAGACAGTCCGACGGTGTTTTTAAAGAGTCTGTATCTCTATGTTTCAAAGGTAGGTAAATCTGAGTGCCATTGACATAACGGTGGAAACAGGTGGCCATATTTCTTAAGAATGGACCGAGAATAGCACCCTGAAGGACTTCACAATGGCGATGCAATAAGGATAGAAGGTAACCAAGGCAGACAGAAAAGCTTCATTCCTGCCTTCAGTGCCAACACGATGGTCCATGTGATAGATGAGGGTACTGTGGTCCACTGCGTTGAATACAATTATGAGATCTAAAAACACGAGAATGGCAGAATGCATACAGTCAATTCCTAGTAAATGATCGTTAAAAACTTTTAAAAGTGCAGATTCGACGCTGGGAAGGGCTTTAATACCAGACAGGAACATTTCAGAAATATTACGTATGTCTAAATAAGATTGCAAAGTGCAACTTTCTCCAAAATTTTTGAAGGAAACTGGAGATTGAAAATTGGTCTAATACTCGAGAGGACAGGGGTGTCCAAATTGCATTTTTTGATCATGGTTGCACTACTGCTTGCTAAAAAATTGTTAGTACAATGCCTGGGGTGAAACTGCTGTACATAATTTTTGGTTGCTTGGTCCAATAGTGTCAAAAATCCAACGAGTGGACAACATATGTGGGACAGGCTGAAGATTTCATATTACCAATTGTTTCCTGTAGAAAAGAAAGAGACACAAGTTCAAACTACTTAGAAACACCTCAGCAAATGACTGATAGAAGTGTGATAAGAAAGGCGTGAAATGAGTGTTTTAAATGTTCACAACGTTGTCACAAAAAACAGCTCAAAATAATGTGTGACATGATAGGGCTGAAGTCCAGGGGTGCAACGAGAGTAACTTTTCATGACGTTGGACTCGTAGTTATAATCTGTAGGATCAACTTAGGCTACTCTAGTGAGAAACAGCTTAAATACCTACCATGTGTTTATGTTATTCCATTTCTACAAACCTATAGCTACGTCAGATACATTCCATGACAGCAGGAATTAAAAGCACCAAAGCAACAGAATCATACAGGTGAAAATGCTAAAGAGTTTGCAGGTTAAAAAAAGACAAGAATGATGAAAAAGATGAAAAATTTAGAAACATAACATTGCCAAGTTGGTTATATGCCAGTAACGGTGATGCGTGATATAGCGAGGTTGGTAAATAAATGCTATTCATCAGCATAATGGACCTAGTTGTAGATTGTAAACTTGTAAATGCATTGCCCTGGGACACATTCCCTTGCGCCCCTTTGCTGAGTCGCTAAAAGAATGTGGGATGGTTCTAAAAAGTCCTAAATAACCCAACTTCCTCTACAGTCCACTGGGAGAGAGAACAAGGGCAAAGACTGGCCCCGCAACGAAGCGAGAGTTTTTCGGACTGAGGCGCAGATCGGGAAGAAGGAGTGACTAAGGGGACTGTATCTAGCGCTGGAGGCGGGTTATTACTTTAAAAAAACCAGTAACTTGTGAGGAGAGTACGGAGCTCGCCAGCCCCACCCAGAAATGTTTGCTCAAGGAACTGTCTTTATTTAATGTGCGCTTATCGACTTTGCCGCAGGACTCCAAAAACGAGAAGCGAGAGGCTGCTGCTTATAAAGTCGAAAAAAGTGCAAATCCGCTTTATACTAATAGGGAGAGTCTGAAGCGCACCTGCCGGGCGCGGTAGACATGCCAGCAACCGGTCGTGTCTTAATATGAGCACTTTCTACATCGCGACCCGCATGATGAGGCGACCGTCGCTACCGTGTGTCGCTCTGACTGCTGTCCTCCTCTTTGCCGTCTTCGAGGTAAGCGCCTCGTTCTCGGTCCCCCGTGGGTCGGCAGATTCCGCTGTCGCACGCTGGCGTCTGCGCTGCACCTGCTGCTGCAGGTATCTTCGTGGGCTGCCGATATTCATTTCGGGACTGAGGGAGGACAGCTGGCTCGGTTATGGCATTCATTTAAAGTTTATCCCTTACGGCTGGAGTTGAGGTCACTGGTGACATTTGTTTTGATGCTTGCAGATATTTATCGTGCCATTCTGAGAAGTGTAAAATAAATTGTAGTTGATCCACGTTAGCCAACATTTGGACACGTAGATATTCTAGATTGCTGGAAAAAAAAATAAATCTGTTTTATTTGCCGAATGCATTAACAGTATATAATCTACTATGGAATGTGATTTCTTTTATATAGTATTACAGAGACACCCCAATATTGTAATATTATATATCCAACTATCGCTTTTAGCTATGTTATTTACCTTATAGTAAAAGGCCTCAAGGCAGTGAAGTAATAATACACATCAGATATCACAACGACCAAAAGAAGGTGTTCGACATTTAAAACATTTCTCAAATTTTAGATTCTTCAAAATAGCCCCCTTCGGCTTTGATGACAGCCTTGCAGACTCGGCATTCTTTCAGTCAGCTTACAGATGTAGCCACCTGGAGTGCTTCTCCAACAGTCCAGAAGGAGTTTCCACAAGTTCTGAGCACAAGTTAGCTACCTTGGTCCTACTCTTCATTCCAACTCTCCCCAAACCAGCTGTATGGGGTTTAGATGGGGGGATTGTGGGGGCCGGGGAATCTGTCACAGCGCTCCATCTCTTTCCTTGCTCACAAGATAATAGGCACTATGTGACCTCGTGGTGTATTTTGGGTCGATATCTTTTGTGGATATATATATATATATATGTGTGTGTGTGTGTGTGTGTGCGTGTGTTTATATTCATTGGTTCCTACATCAGGCAGACACAGGTCACCAGCATTATACACAGGCATACAAAAAGTTAAAACGTTAAATGGGTAAATAATTGGTAATGTGCTAAACTTTGCTCCACATACTTATTATTTTTGCTTATCCCCACGAATTACTGTTTTTGATATAGATGTTTTGCTATTGTATTTGTATTCACTACCATGGCGATCTTTTCGATAGTGGTATTATTAGAATTAATTAATGTAAGTGTTAATAGCTACGCTCCAAGTTAGCCACTTAACACCAAGCTTCTGTTAACGGAGCAACATTTCTGTGTATTTTGTAGCTAAACAGAAAATAAGACTGTGGGAAGACCGAAGGCTGAGAACAATAATTGTATGATATCATATTTTTACGAAAATGACTAAATGGCTTCATGTCATTGGTGAGTTATTGGTGAGTTTGGAGTTGATTGGAGTTATTGGTGAGTTTCTATAACGTTCATACGCTCAGTGACGTAGCAGAGCCAGACTTTGCTGGTATAGCATGTATTAAGTGAGTATTGGAGGGTATGCTTTCGGGGTGTTTGGAGGATCCAGCCTGAAAAGCGTGGAGCTCGTAACTCTCAAGAAGTACAAAACTCACAGACTGGCATATTTCTGATTTGCTCGGAAAACTTTACTTGTTGTGTGGAGGATATTGCATGTTTTTTTTTTTTTCCTTTCCCTTTCTAAAGGCGTCAGCAGAAAAAAAAAAGAACAGGCTGGCAGTAAGCAAATGACACCAACGAGCTTTAAGCGCTTCTGTTTCCATGTCCATGAAGTGCACGTGAAGCGTCGTGGAACATTAAAGTACAAACCTGTTCAGGGCGGCCATAAACGCTGTGTGTATGCAACAGAGATGTGGTTAGGAGCTGCTCGCGGCGACAGCAGCTGATAATGCACTCCTGAGCATAAACAAAGCCGTGCTCTTCAGCCCAGACGACTTGACTACATGAGGGCACACCTCAGAGTAGTTTACATCATCGCTTTCCTGTTATTCCCTATTTTCCTCACGACGCGTCCTCATCCCTAAGCGCTGCCCGCGTCCCTCGTTCTTCGGTTCCCCACTTGAGCAGTTTGCCTTGCTAATCCAGCAATAACATCCTCTGAGGAGCACTTTTTATTTTTCAGGAACCGGAAGGAAACGTGGCGATGACTTCAAGAGCCGTCACACAATGCAGCATAGATTAGCTAGACAGGAGCGGTACAGGTGCCTTAAAGGGCATGTGATTAACAAGAGCATAAGAACATAAGAAATTTACAAGCGAGAAGAGGCCATTCGGCCCATCAAGCTCATTTTGGGAGAACTTAACTAATAGCTCAGAGTTGTTAAAATCTTATCTAACTCTGATTTAAAGGAACCCAGGGTTTTAGCTTGCGCTACACTAGCAAGAAGACTATTCCATACTCCAACTACACGCTGTGTGAAGAAGTGCTTCCTCAAATTCATTTTAAAATGTTCTCCCGCTAATTTCCACTTATGGCCAAGAGTGATAGTATTTAAACTAATATTGAAATAGCTGAACAGCATCCCGACCTGTGGAACACAATGGAGGTGATACAATACTAACTCACAATCTGACTGAGTTGGAGTTTGTATAGATGCAGTTAGTGTGTCTGCCTCTTTGGAAGTTCGATCAAAGTAAAACAAGATTCCCAATTGTCTGGAATATGGTATTTACCGTAACTCTTCAAGTCTGTGAAAGTCGGGCTACGAAGAAGCATGTATGCTTTTGAACTGTGGCGCTGACGAAGGCTTTAAACAATACCATGGTTCGTTGGGTAAACAGACAAGTGGACTCTTGATCAAATCAAACCGGAACAAGCATATTATGACAAGACCCAGGCTATTGGAAAATACTTCAGTGCTTGTAAAATTTGAAGGTAAAAGTATAAAAAGTCTTAATTGCCTCGACAATTAATATACCTATGGGAAACCTGAATATAGTGATTAACATAGCATCAAGTTAAAATCAGAATTAGCTAATGGAAATCTGAATCATCAGAGCAAAAGGATTATTCCTTTACAGGAGAGAGTGAAACTTTGCAGCCGGGTGTCAAATCCCAGACGCATTGACAGGAAAACTTTCACCTCCAGCGCGCCTGCTGGCCTGCTGGGCTGCAAACCTGCGCGGGCGACCCGGTGTCTGTGTAACGTTTGCTGAACAAAGAGGCTGCCCCTGTTTTGTTATTAAAATGAAACGAGAAGACCCAGGCGCCTGAATCGTGTTTGTTTCGGTTGCTCATCTTCCACAGGTTCTTCCAGCATTAATGAAGGAGCGGCATTGCCCCCTCAAAGTATATGCAAGTTCCCCTAATCGGCCTGTAATTAGCGGCCCGGGAAAGTACAGTGTTTGCATGAATGTCTGTAGGAAATCTGTGCAGTTAACCTACGCATTTACATAACGGGTATTAACAAGGGGAAAATGGTGATGCGTGCTATCAGCAAATCGCTGTACTGTCTCGGAACAAAGAAGGTGCTCCTTCCTTATTCCTTATAAGTGTATTTCAGCAGTCTGACTATGCATAATTCTGCTCAAATGGGTCATTTAGGGACACAATGCAGTGTGTCGCTCCATCAAGTAGCAATTGTGGGAAAACATGCTTGTTTACGCAGAAACTGAGCTGCTAGCTCCTGGTCCAGCTGATGTATTTAAAAATATATAAGTAGACTGTAGGGGTAGCATGGTGGTGCAGTGGTTAGCAGTGTTATAACATACATCTGGGACTATAGGGTTCCGGTCTCCTCCATGGCTCCATGTGTGTGGAGTTTGCATGTTCTCCCCATGTCACTGTGAGGTTTTCACCAGGTTTGCTGGTTTCCCCCCACAGGCCAGAAACATGCTGAGTCTAATTGGAGTTATCAAATTGCCCATGTGTGTGAGTGTGGCCTGTGATTGGTTGGTGCCCCATCCTGGGCTGTTCCCTGCCTTGCACCCATTGGCTCTGGATCCTCTATGACCTTGAATAGGATAAGCAGGTTCAGAAAATGGAGGGATGATCTTCGTTGTCATGATATTATGTCTGTCAAAGTGTCAGTTTAGCCATTTTAAAACCTCTCCTAAAGTCACCCCAGTATTTGTAGTAACCGTCCAATACAGCCATGTACTTTACCCTCTGGGACAGACCACCCATAAACCTGAATAGGACAAGCGTTTTCAAAAAATGGATGAATGGAAGTTGATTGAACCTTTTTATTTTCCCGTGTTACTAGCCGGAGGTGAACTAGTGTTGCTCCTACTCTGCGTGACATTATGCAGACTCCTCCTTCATCATTGTTTGATGCCTGAAGTCCCTTCTGATTAAGCTTATGGGGTTCTTGGTCTGATACAGACTGGGAGGCACGTAAACCTGGAAGAAAGAAAGCCCCACCAGATGTATACGACTCCATACCTCCATGCTTTCAGCTGCATCAGATGGTGCTGTTTGGATCTTTGGATCTATCTGATTCCTGCACTTGTCTTTTCAATGGAGGAGGGTTGTAATACAGTATACAGGATGCATATTGAAACGGAGAACAAGGACACTATTCATATCGTTGACAAAGCTTTAACTTGTTTTCTCAGGTTTTTCTTTTATTTTCATATAACTGTAGCAGTAAGTATTTAGCAAACTATTAAACCAAATTACCACTGTTTCTGGTAAGTATCTTAGTAGCAAACAGTTCACTTCTTGCTTATGTAAAATATCTTCTTCAACCTGGCCTCGCCAAATGCAATTTTGGGGGATGGAGGGTAAACTTGACAAATCGCCATAATCGTTCATTTCATACACAAAGAGTCACAGTCTTGTGTTGAACATAAATGAGAATCTGCATTTTTTTTTCTTGCAGTCCAATGGGGTTATTGTCTGCTGGCAACTTA
Source organism: Isichthys henryi (assembly GCA_026776945.1). NCBI lineage: Eukaryota > Metazoa > Chordata > Actinopteri > Osteoglossiformes > Mormyridae > Isichthys > Isichthys henryi. Next base: position 5,441,881 of record JAODJX010000020.1, read on the forward strand.
TCTGTTTATCGGAAGTCTCTGAAGGCTAGAAGTTAGAAACGCAGGACATGTCACTGATGGGAAGTAGCAGAGCTTGGTTCCCGATATACTCCATGAAACGTAAACAAGGAATTTGTATCATCTCACAAGAGGGTACAAGTTCTAGAATTTCCACCTCCGATCAATAAAATTCATTCTAATTCTAATAAACCCATTCCTTTTGGCTCTAGCTTGGGAGGGTCAGTGGTCACTATGTGTCTAGGGTCCACTTCCGGATTATTCTTCACCCATAAAGGTACCAGTTTTCTATTAACTTTGATGTCAGATAATAGGATGGCTGCCTTGGATGTCTCAACCAAGAGGATATTCTGCTTTTACACAACACAGACACTCAATGGACTGTCATTGCATTGAATCATGGCACCTTGCACTGTATCATCTAATATATTAGTACAGGTTTGCAATGCTGCTACTTTTTAACCATATAATTGCTGCTAATTTTTTATACTGTTAAGTTTGATGCTGCACTTTAGTTCGCTATTGCACACTATATGGCCAACAGTATGTGAGCAGTAGCTTGTCCAGCATCTCATGACAAATCTGAGGACATTAATATGAAGTTGGCTGGCTGTTGTTGCTGTGATAGATTCTGGTCTTCGCGTTCCATTAGGAGATGGAATATTGCGGGGGGGAGGGGGAACTGCTGCCATTCAGGTTGGACATTGAGGTTAGCTGACTTCTTGTGGCAACCACTTCTCAGCTGAACTTGGTCCTGGCCATTTTTGACGGTCACTTCACTTGCAGCTGACCAGGGCAGCTTTACCAGGGCAGAAATGTGACTGGCTTATTGGAAAGATAGCATCCTATGATGGTAAGTGGAAAGTCACTTAACTCTTCTGTACAACCAGTCATTCCACTACTAGTATTTGTTCCTGGACATGGTGTGACTGTGTGCTTAATTATACACAGGTGTCAGCAATGGGTGTAACTTAATTAGCCAATCCCTCGATTAGTAGAAGTGTCCCTATACTTTTGGTAGTACTGTGTATCCATATTATTGCTATTTGTATGTTTTATAATTTCTATTTTATATAATGCATAGCATTGGTAGGGGAAGCACACAGAGTTTCATTGTTCATGTACAATGACGATAAACACATTTTGGTGATGTTTTAAACATGTATATTATGTCATTCTCTGTGTTCCAAGGTGCATTTTTAGGGAGTTGGGTAATGCATCCAGGAAGTATTATAAACATCGCTATAACTATTTATAGAAAGGCATAACATATTATAGGCATGTTTATTTTGTATTATGAATGCTGTATGAAGGTCCTATTATGCACTATATATGCCTTCATAATGCATTATAATGGTGCGTATAAGCTATTATAATGCATTATGAAGGTATCTATAATGCATTATACATGGATGCTTTAAGTGCAGTTTTACTCTGAATTGTTGGTTCTTTGTGAAAGATATAGTTGGCTCTATATATTGTCATTTGGAGAATTATGTGCGGTACTCTCCACATTTCTAGTCAAAGATAAGGTTCTTGCTTGGTTCTCTAGGCATTAGGCCAGCCAAACTTCTCTGTCCCCTCAAGTCATAAGGGATGTTTCAGTGGAATGCTAAATATGGCTAGCCTACCTCTTTGGCAGTTGTTCAAATACAGAATTTGTAGATTCTTTGCATCATTGCTGCACAGGCATGGATGCAATGCTGCAGGTCACTCATGAGTAAATCTTTACGGTAATTGTTTACTGCTTAGAACCTCTTTGAATGCTGAAATTATATGGGGGG
>JAODJX010000020.1:5443723-5458274 GCA_026776945.1 Isichthys henryi
AATTTAAAAAAAAAAAAATCAGTGTGCCTATACCCTACAATTGATATATATCATAGGTAGCACAGAGGTATGACTTATCCAATTGAAAATATTCAACAAAAAGGGGGTAGGGCTCAAAAATGTGGGAAAGCCCACTTTACCTCTCAAGGGCACAATTGGGGAGAAGGTTCCATATGAGTATTAGCAAAACTTCGGTATAACTTTCTCTGAATTTTTTTCCTCTTGCGACGAAGACCTGAGGATTTCATGAGTGGAAGGCCCTCATGGAGGCCTAGTTCTTATCAGTGTGGAGGTTAGCGCTGGGATCTGTTCTTACATTCTCCCCAACCATGGAGGACAGAAGGCCCAGCAGGAAGTGGGAGACGGGGCACGGGCCAACACAGCCAATGGGGGTCGTCCAGGAAGTCAGCCACCCTGCAAATATACCACAGCTACAGAACTTTCTGTAGATATGTACATACTTTGCAATTCTAGTTATAGGACAAAATCTATTTCAGTACTTTTAAGCTTGGTATTTATTGTACGTGTACCTACAGTATGTATGGTTTAAATAAATAATATGAAAAATACCTAGTTAATAATAACTACTTAAAAGACATGATAGAAAAGGTTTTTTATTGAGATTTTTCTACAAATGCTAATTCCCAATCATGTGCAGATTAGATAATAACAACCTGCCTACATTCTTTATTTTCTTTAAAAGCTACATTTGTGCTGATATTCAGTATATTACAATTCACCTTGAAACCTACAGGTGCCATTGTAGGTATGTAGGAACATGTTTCATGATAAATCTAGTCTTGGGGGCTGCTGCATTTTAAGATGTAACTGTTTGCCGACCAAATTTTCCCTGGATGACCAGAGGAATGAGTATTACCATCCTTAGTTTGTAAGAAAGACATTATTATCCTTTTTTTAGTCTTCAGTGGGTAAGATTCTTGTTTGTAAAAGGAAAACTACATGTCAAATGTGTAAAGTTCTATTTAAATATTTTCTACAAACAAAACCCAATTGCAAATTCATGGTTTCATGGTGAAGGACGCGCAGTGTCCTGTAACTCACCTTGTTTGTGTTTTTCTACTGTAATGTTTGTAGGCACATATGTGTACCTCAGGTATGTTAAGGCGGAAGGCTCACGCGTGTGCCGGGGGGAAGCAAAACAATGACACACTGTATTACGAGGCTATGGCGAAAACGCACCATTGTTACTGGGAAACGAGGCCATAACCGCAGAACAGCATAGGCAAATCTTCATGGGTAAAATTATCCATGCGGTGCAGAAAATGCAAAAGTTGTTTCAGAACTGTTTGGAGCAAGGGAAGAGTCAAATGGGTCAAGCTAATAGGTGTTATTTTTACAACTAAAAAATGAACATTGTCGTATGTCCATGTTTAGGCATTTCTGTTCAGCATTTATACATAAAATATTCCTGAAACTTGAAGTTTCATAGCTTCTAAGCATCTTCAATGGGGGCGGGGGGCGGAATTCAAAATTAAGGTGGGTGATCAGCCTGACACCTTATTGTAATTCTACTACTTTTACTGCAACCTTTTCAGATTTATGCTGTTAAAAGTACTACAGTTTCAATGGGATCATTACGGCCTATTCCCCTAATTTCCTGTTTATGATCTAACACCATCCAACCTTACAGTGGCGCAATGAATGGGTGATATTAGGTACAGTGATACAGTGATAGATAAAATCTTACACTGTATTGTCACGCACTGTGAAAGCAGCAACATTAAAATAATATAGATACCGTGACAGTACACATGCATAGGCACCGTGTCACGGCGATGCTTTACAGTACATCTGCAAATAATCTGTCTGAGGTCGTTTGGTCACCAGGATGATGATTCAGCATTTCCCCTGATGTCTGCATGATGTATGTCAACCGCAACATGATGTTACTGAGATTCCTATGCAACGTTTAGCCTACTGTTATTTTTCCTGATTAGGTTGATTATCGTATATATTTATATACTATAGGATAGATTTGTTCTGTTTACCCCACATGTAGGCGTATTGTTTAAAACCATATACCACTCAAGCAATTTAACTGATTGTTATACGTTTATTAATTAAAGTATTGACAACATGACAGAAACAGTAACAATAGGTCTAATAGTTATGCCGAACTGATTAACGCAAAATTATCGAAAAAAAAAATGTGCTCGCTGAAATCCACATTAGCTTATGTAATAATGTAAATATTATTGATAGGTCGAAATGGAATGCGGTCGTTTAACGATGTTCCGATCTTAAACCAACATTCTGGCGACTTCTGTGTGCTGTCTGGGTATGTATGCATTACCCAGAGAACTGATTCCCTAGTCTCTAATCACTTTTATTTGCAGTAATTGCTAAAGTAATTGATTTGCTTTTGAATGAAGTAGCTGTAACTAATCACTCATTTTCAGTAACTTGCACCACATTGGTCTTGAGCCTACAGGGTGACACAGGTAAACATCTCAGTTGGATGCACGTCTTTACAGTATATAAATAAATAAATTGTATATAAATAAATGCTACGGGAATTTCTCTTCTACTGTAAATCAGCTTAACTAGTCACCATCTATATATGATTTGGTTACCATACTGCAGTTATCTGCATTTTTAAAACGTTATCATCGCTGTGCAAAGGGGGTGACAAACAGAAGTGCTGCTGCAGAATGGGGAAGTTTTATTTATATTTATGGTAAAGGCCGTTATGTTGTGGCATGCGGCCAGGCATATTTTTGGCCCGTGACGTTGCTGTCCCTCAGTTGTTGTCGTCACTCTGCCAGCTTGGCAAATAATTTCTTCCTCCTGTTTTTCTTTTCCATTCGTGCATTAACTTCCTTATCACTTAGTCACTCAGTAACATTGCCGTTAATAGTTCACTCATCCCCATTCCTGACGTTTTACTTTCAAATAGTGAGGGTATTTTGTTTGCCTGCCCTTGTTTGATTTTATTTGTTTTGTCAAGGTTAATTTGGTATGTTCTCCATGTACCCCCCCCTCCTCAATTCTTGACCTAAACAGATGTTCATACCCATGATAGGGGTAGTGAGAGTGGTGAGAGGTAGATCGTCAGACATCACGCTTCTCATCAGAGTAGAGACGACATACACTGCCACAGCACCATCAACGCGCCATCGACAGTGTCAGCAGGGCTGCCGACTGTCACACATCTGGCATGACATTCATGCTTTAATAATATACCATCAATGCGAGTAATCTTACAGCAAATCTATATTGTTCCATTATAAACCTAAAATTAGCTACGTCAAAAGCATCGTGGTAGTTTGCAAACTCTACAGACTATTTGCTGGATAATAAAAGTATTATACAGGAACATGGTGATGTAGACCTGTCTTGAATTGAAAACCTTAAGAAGGATTCCAGCCTTTTAGGCTACAGAAGTAACGTATGATGGACTTTTATCTCGTGATTAGGAACCAAACACGTTTTTCTGGAAAGGTGCACCTTTTTTAAGATGGAGATTTCTGAACTTCCTTGAGGGAATCTTGGCCCCCCCCCCATTCCCTAATTGTGACGGGGATCTCTGGGTTACACTACAGACTTCGTTTATCATAATGAACGCTTTTTATTATGGGAATAACAGGCATCATGCTTGAATACCGGACATTGTGACTTACTTGCAGCCTGTTGAATAGCATGTGTGGCCCATTGTCTGCCACGTCACTCTTCGTTTTTGTGCCCAAATGTGAGATCGAGTTTAATGCATGTAAATCTCATTTATGGTTTCATAATAGGTTGTCTTTTTTGACATATTGTTATTGGGGGGCCTCTTAGTGAATTAAAGCATTGAAATGCTCTATTAGGCTTTGTTTTTGACTGTATATATTAATTATGCAGTATTATATCCAGTTGGCAGGGAAAATATTGAACTACATGCAGGGTAGTTTGCACACATCATGCATGCCTGACACGTGTGCTGACACTAGTGTGGTCAGCTGCTGCTGTGAGAAAGTGCCCTCAGCTGAAGCAGGAACAAGCGACTTCCTCTTTTGGACACACATCGTTTTACTGTTATTCAGCATGTCTGTAGTCGTCCATCCATTCATCCATATTACGGCTGGACTTTAAACGTCCTGCATTAGATATCAGGATGGTCCCATAACAGCATCGCATTGCTCCTGAAGGAGCTATACTGAACAAAGAGGCGTATTACTGTAACACTTTCGGTGGCCCTGGGGCTGTTTTAGTTGTCGGAGGTGTAAATGTTGTGACGGTATAAATTGTTGACTAGTCTGCCTTGTAGATGGTAAAAAAAATACAAAAGTTTCGGCACCTTCAATAGATTGTTAATCAGAACATTGCTGTTGGGGGGGAGGCAGTGTGTGGCTCAGAGGGTTAAGCCTTTGTGTCTATAATCAGATGGTTGTCGGTTCACGCCTGGCCTCAGCATGTCTGCAAGACCTTCAGCAAGACCCTTAACCATCAGCTCCTTGGACATGGCTATGGGTGGTTGCCCTTTATGGTCGGCTTGCTCTCCCCTTGCTCTTAATATGTGAGACAGAAAGATGAGCCTCTGCGGTCTAGAAATGTCTCTGTCTATGTTACCATGCGATCTGAAACAGATGGTGGAAGACAGTCGATTCTTCAATAAATTATTTGGCAACAACCCAGCCAATTAATACATATATTTAGGGGAGGTTAAGAATAAAGATTGTATATACGAAGTCTATACGTCAGGATCTATTATACTTTTAATTCAATGTCATTTTCTGTTGCTTTCTCTAAAGCACAAATATTCAGACCAAAGTTAATGCTACAAAATGTCATATACATACATCACCCTGATAAGAAATGTTATTTTACAGATGTTATAGAGGTTTACAGCGCTGGATTCTATTGTGTTTGCGGTATAGAAAATCGGGAGGATGTGTGTAGTGGGAATGCTTTCTGGAATTCCCCCGTATGTCAGAGCAGTTTGGCAGTCATGAGAAACTTCATTCAGGCCGAGTGAGCATGTATTGCTGTCGGGATAAGAGATTACACTCTATCAGTGTTTGTTCGATTCCTCACACTGCCACATTTCCCTGGTTATGTTCCCTGGTATGAATTTTTTCATGTCTTGATTCGCAGTAGAAGCACTCGCATATTCACCAGAGTAATTAAAAATTAATTTGTTTATTATTAGCTATAACAGTAAGTCTTCATGACATTTATAATGGGATAGTCTACTTTTCTGGCGTCATCGCTGCGTAATCTGCGTGCTGGCTAGTTGCCAAACGAAGCCAAATCTTTCACAGAACAGAGAAGTGCCCTGTTCTTATATGGGAAGCACAGTCATGTTGCACTCAGTATGCCAGACATCTGGCTCCAGTCGGGCTCCATTGTGCTTGTCCACATCTGGCTTTCTGCTTACATTGTTGAAAAGCTTTTTAATTATAAAAAAACTTGAAAGGTGAGTCTGAGAGTCCCCCCCCCCCAGTTTGAAAAGTGTGGGGAGGGCAAGTTGGCGATATAATGGGCAGTAAATAAGGCAAGAATGATATCTGTCTGATCATTAATTTTCCTGCTTCAGCTTCAGCTCATGTACCAGTTACTCCGCAGCTTCTCATCAGGCTTATTGTAACTGTAATAGGACTCTCATGCCAACCTTGTTACCAGCTGAATCACATTCTGGCTCACGTACATATGGTAAAACAGCAAACAGTCTGAGAGCAGCACTGTCTTTTGGTTAAACCGCCATGAGCGGAATTGCTGCTGTACCCTTGGGCAAGATGCTTAACTCGAATATCTTGAATATTAATGTTCGCCTGCACAAACAAATCAACTCCCAGTTAGCTGCTTTGGATAAGAGGAGGAAGAGGGAGAATTTGCAGCCTGGAGCTGGATACTGGGTGGAAGGGGAGCGGGGGAGGATGTGGCCACCAGTGCCAGGGCTGGATCTCGGATTTGCTGGGGTTGATCTGTTTACCTGATCCTTGGATATCAGAGTTAGTCATAGTAGCTTATTCTGGTTAACAACTGACCGATACCAAAAACATGTGGTTATGTGTGCATATATGCCAGGATGTGTAGGAAGTGGGTCCCTTTAATACTGGCTTACAAATGAACCCGGAACTTCTCTATCTTACTATCAGAATAACGCGGCGATCAGGATGGGCATTTTTTGTTGATAGCTAGGGCTCGGTGAAGTGTAACTTGTATTTAAATTTTATTTGCTAAAGGGCATGGGAGAAACGCTGAAATGCCCCCTTTTCCCCATTAATTATTAAGGGAAAAGGGTTTTTTTTTTTAGTCATGGAAATGTGTGCTGCTTTTACACGTTAATTAATGTTGACTGTCTGTGTGCCATCTTACACAGGTGGAAGATCGACAATAGGAGGAAGACGATTCTTCTCTTCTGTCATATTTTAGGTTGCATTTCCTCTGTCAGACAGTGAAGGGGCACCTCAAAGGTACCATAGTGGGGGGTCCGACATAATCCGCAAATTGGAAAGGGCCGGCTGGGAATCTGTGACGCGGCTCACTGTGCACGAAGGAATAGATCTACAGCAGAGTATGAGCAGAGAGACATGCAGCAGTAAGAGAAACAGCAAGGCCAAACGCAGTGTTCAGTATTTGTATGTAAACAAAAACCTGTCAAACGTGTTATACATTCTCATTCATTGTTACCCATTTTTTTCTTTTGAATCATACCATAAGCACGCTTTTCCTCCTTCCTCACACCTCTGATCGAAATCACACATTCACATCCATCCCTACATACCACCCTGCTTAGCAACGGCCTGGATCCGCCCACTACCTGGCTACCATTGGCTGCCAGCGCCTGTCAGAACTGTTGCGTCACGCCCTTCCGACTAAATTAAAACCTTTACCTTTTCAAGCTCTGAAACACCCTTCACAAGTTTTTAATAATTCATGATGTAATGTTCCTAACCTGCATCTTTTATCTATCATAGTTCCGGGCAAACAATCACATGACTGTTGTGATATATATATATATATATATATATATTTGTAGATTATTATTGTTATTATTAATTATATGCACAATACACACTCAGCGCAAAAAAACAATTATTTTCAAATCAATTAATCCATTAATTTTGATAATCATGTCATCGGGTGATCAACTAATCGATTGTTTTGGCCAAAACACAGAGTTTAAAGTGCAAATGCTGTATTAAAAAAAATCAAAAAGTATTTTTAAGTCATAGTTATAATTAAAAAAAATACACAGTGTAGACCATATCTATTTAAAGTTACACAGTGACATAGAAACAAAGATCTGCTGTCTCCGCTATATTTAGCCCGGTAAAAATTTTACTTCATACCGTGGTGTATGGCATTTTGACTGTATTTTCAAAAGGAACGCTATTACAGCAATACGGTATATCGTGGTATTTTGAAATCTTGGTCACAGAATTAGTTGGGAACCCACGCCCCACCTGAGGGATTTATTCTCCAAGTCTTCAAAATACTACAGGGTAGCATATTACACTGCATGTATTTATGTTTTTTGTAATACATCTGCCCCCTACTGGGCTGGTGGAATATGCGTCTGTGTGTGTGCGCTAATCGTGACCGTCTATGACCGTGGACAAATGCAGTATATAGGATGTGTGGAAAAGTGGAAAAGGCTTGACACACCAATGTTAGCGTTGCCAGGTGGTGATATAATCGTACACGTTACGAGACGAACCGCAAAAATACAACCGACTGAAGACAAAGTGAGTTGTTAACTATTTTCATTACTAAATGTTATTGATGTCATCAATTAGTTGTTGGACCCCTAGTGATCACTTTAATTGGGATCTCTATGAAGTGAGTTACTACATGGGTGTATTGGACGGTTGCTACAAATACTGGGGTGACTTTAGGAGAGGTTTTAAAATGGCTAAACTGACACTTTGACAGACATAATATCATGACAACGAAGATCATCCCTCCATTTTCTTAACCTGCTTATCCTATTCAAGGTCATAGAGGATCCAGAGCCAATGGGCGCAAGGCAGGGAACAGTCCAGAATGGGGCATCAACCAATCACAAGCCACACTCACACACGGGCAATTTGGTAACTCCAATTAGATTCAGCATGTTTATGGACTACGGGGGTAAACCAGAAAACCTGGAGGAAACCCTACAACAACACAGGGAGAACATACAAGCTCCACACACAGAACCTGTCATGCCCCGCTCGTCCGATCCTCCTGTGTGCCACGCCCCCTGGTTACCCACGTGTGATTCCCCGATTGTCTCCAGCTGTGTCTGATTAGTTTGCTCTGTCTTGTTGTATTTAAGTCCTGGTCTGACTTGTTTCCCCTGTCCGTCATTGTGGTATGGTGAGGTTTGTGGTAGTCCGTGCTCCTGTCCTGTCTGTCCCAGTAATAAACCCCGTATTTACCCCGTATTCCTGCCTGCCTGCGTCCTGCTTGCTCGCCTGCCCGCACGATCGCCACTCGCTCCCCGGCTGATCGTGACACAACCTCATTAAAAATAGTTTCCAACAACAGAATCAGCAGCCTTTGGATCTTCTGGGGTCAGATTGCTAACATGACATGAGTTTTCAGATGCTTACATTGTTATTTTGTATCCGTGAAGTTGACAGAGCCTGACAAGCTACAGGACAGTGATGGCATCAGGGAATAAGATCAAAATTAAACCGAATACCACTTAGCATCACGGACCACACTGACGCTTCCCCACGTCACACATAAATAGATTCCCAGCGCCTTAGCTGTGATGTTAAACAGCGTGTCTCTGATTTTAAACAAGGGGTAAAAATACATGCTTTACTAAATATGCTAGAATGATTCCTAAGTAATTATACAGCAGGCCAGCGTCGTGTCTTTGGGGTTTTCAGGATGACACACACAGTAACGTTCTGTAGTAGCACCAACCTCCCTGCCTCCTAACCCTACATGACTTAAATCTGTCCTTATCCAAATATTGGCAGGAAAAAAAGCTGGCTTTAAATAATTAAATGACTCATACATTTTTTTTCAAAGAAAATCAAATTTGTGTGCATATGTTCCCCAGTACTTGCTAAATTGCCCGTAGGAGTGCATGTGTGAGTGAATGGTGTGTGAGTGTGCCCTGCGATGGGCTGACCGCCCGCGACCCAGTAGGATAAGCGCTTTGGAAGATGGATGGATGGATGGATGGATGGATGGTTGTTCCCAAGTTCTTGACTTGGCTCCTCTCTGTGTTTTTAGTTTCCAGATAAATTTTCCTTTGTTTGCACATCTTCTCTGGGATCCGGTGGAACACTGACCTTGTGTCTGAGGTTGGCTTTGAGGATGGTTTTTGTCGACAGTTCTTACCATGGTGATTTCATCATACATACGAACCGTCACCATAATTTATATAGAATTTCCCAGTCCGTACAGCCTCCCCCTTAGGGACTATACTGTATGTCTTTATGGACACTGCCATACCCAGTAACCCTTGAACAACCAGCTTCTCCTGTAGCATCCTCACTGGAGAACTGCTCCTGATTAGATGTTATCCAGTTATCTAGGGCCAATGCAGTCCAAGGGCAAGAGACGAAATGACAATAATGAATCAGGTTGATGAATGTATCATGGGGGAGTTGGGGGGGAGGGATTGGAAAGCTTTATGCTACTCTGGGGGGTAACATAAAGGTGTTTGGGGAGTGTCTGTGCAGCACAGATCAATCAATGTTACGTTTTTATACCATCTAACTTGGTGTCTCCTGATTTGCTCATTGCTTGAGTCGCTCTCGTCATTCGCATTTAGAACACAAAGGTAGATCAATTACTCAATTAATAGCTCAGTACATTAGAAAACCGATCAATGAATTTCTAGCTGTGAAGTCTGTATTCCTCACTTTCGAATGTCACTCGACAGCTGTGATATAGCAGGAATTTTGTTCCAGAAATAGCCAGCATAGAATTGTCCAAAAACAGCCAATCCAATATTCACCATCGTATCTCCTAACGATTCCCTAGAAGAATAACTGCAGATGTTCACTTATTTGAGCTGCACTTCTGAGAAGTTCCAGGAACAGCTTTGAGTCGGATGTCCTCCAGAAGTCACCTCAGCTGTCCTCTGTGGGAGGAGGGGCCGGTGTATTAATATGCTTTGATATTTTATGCCCCGTGTCTATAAGCACAAACAGTGAGGATGATGTCCGCAGAAATATCCTACATGTGCCAAATAAACAAATCAGTCCAGTCATTCTCACCAAACAATTCCCAGCAGTTGTTGGGATAAATGCAAATGGTATTTTAAATTATTTTTTGAATATTTTGTCCAATAGTCATTTATTTCATTAGTTTTTTTCAAGAATTAGAAAATTTTATATGATATATCTCCACTATATAGACTAAAGTATTGGGACACACCTCTTAATCATTGAATTCAGGTTTCATTCAGACCCATCACCACAGGTGCATAAATTCAAGCACCCAGCCATGCAGTCAGGTTTACAAACATGTAAAAGAATTGGCCGTTCTGAAGAGCTCAGTGAATTCAAGTATGGTGCCGTCATAGGATGCCACCTTTACGATAAATCGTTGAAATTTCTTCCCTGCTTGATGTAGGACAGCTGTAAGTGGCATTATTGCAAAGTGGAAGCATTCAGGAACAACAGAAACCCAGTCAGTCTAATGAACGAGTCTGGGTTTGGCGGATGCCCAGAGAGTGTTGCCGGACTGCATTGTGCCAACTGTAAAGTGGCATGAACCTATTGACTGATGGAGTCTTCTAAGCACTTATGTAAATCGCTCAGGCTAAGGGCATCTGTCAAATGCCGTAAATTTAAATGTGAAGTTTCGTGGAGGAGGGATAATGGTATGGGGCTTCACAGGTTGATCTAGGCCTCTTAGTTCCAGTGAAGGGAACTTTGAATGCTTCAGCCTACCAAGACATTTTGGATAATTCTATGCTTATAACTTTATGGGAACAGTTTGGGGAAGGAAGTACCTTCTCTGTTCCAGCATGACTGTGCCCCAGTGCACAAAGCAAGTTTGTTATGGGAGAATTTGACTGGCCCACACAGAGCCCGGACCTCAAACCCATCAAACACCTCTTCGACTAATGTGCAACACCAGTGACTGACTAAAGAAGCGCTCTTGGACAAATGGACAAACGTTCCCACAGACACACTCCAAAATCTTATGGTAAGCTTTCCCAGAAGATGTTATAGCTGCAAAGGGGGGACCAACTCAGTATCGATGCCAATGGATTTAGAATGGGATGCCATAACAGTTCAGTTTTATTGACAGTATATATATATAAACTCACACACACACACACACACACACATTACAGTGGCTGTGGGAGATGGATGGATAAAGGCACCAACAAAACAAGCAACTTCTCATAACCGTACCTGGCCCAGTTAGTGTTGCCTGGTCCATCAGAACTGAAATCGCTGAAACTCTTCTGTGAGCAGCGCTGCTAAGATGCTGCTCTGTCTTCCTAAATGAACTCTGTAGGATTCGGTGGCTCATTTCTGTCTTTCCTTTTATGGAAAACAGGGGAAAAAAATGGGAGAGCATCCCTGTAGTTTCCACTGCAGCTGTTTGGACGTACAGAGTCAGTTTGGTACTAAACAGAAGTGGTCGTCTTGCGCAAGAGAATGTTCAGTTTGCAGTTTAATTATCTGTTTAGATATCACCTTGGGTCTTATTTCCTGCTGCTTGTGGATTATTGATTATAAAATTTAATGACAGAAACTAAATGCAAGTGTTTAGATTCAATAGATTTTTTTTATTGACGGTGTGCATTCTTAGATTCTTAGATCTTAGAAGAGTTTATACATCAGCTGATTTCTATTGCTGTAATGTTACACATAAAAGCCCCAAACAATCCATCTCAATACGCATGGAACCTTTAAATCTATGATGATGTATGTTTATTTTGTTGCATATTATGCAATGTGTGTTTATGATCAGTGGTTGACATTGTGGATTCACACCTCCAGGATTGTGACTTCACTTCCTATCCTTGGCCCTGTTTGTATGCTGTTTGCATGCTCTTCCTCTGCTTGTGTGGACTTCTTCTGAACTCCCAGTTTTCATCCAGAATCTAAAGCCCTGTCATGTAGAATCGCATCCTTTCACTGCGCCTTCGTGTCTTGCTTCCTTCGCTGAAACGCCACCCTTTTTGGTTACTTTGACTCAATGTGACCTATCTTGGATAAGCAGTTATGGGAATGTGGGCCTTCCCACCTTCCCAGATTGGACAGCCAGTGATGTGTTGGGAATAGGACACGTTTGAAGGCATGGTGATGGAGGCATGCTGCGTTGTGTTTGGGGATTAAGGCAATATCCATCAACTGCAAATATTCCATTTGGTCATAAAAATCAACCCCCCCCCATCAGGGCTACGAGGGGTTACTGCTTCTGTTCGGAATCGCACATTGGATTTGTGCTAACACAATGTTTTTTTTTTTAATAAGAAGTAATTTTAAATACCATTCTTGTGAAAAGTTCAAAACATGATTTATGTCTAACGAATCGAGCGAACTGGCTTGGATGTGGGTTTTCACAGCATGAAAAGTGGCAGCCGGGAGCTCGTGGATGAAAACCAGAAATCATTCCGGTCACGAACAAATCTGTGTGAGTCAGAGTGAAGGGTTGCTTGTGATTTCCGTGTGTGACCTGGTCACGTAAACATTTGGTTCATCCCGAATATGTACAATAACCAGCCATTCAAAATTTGCCTCCTTGGAAAGGATGTTTTCAAAATAAGTTCAGCCGTATCCATATTGTCCTGTTTTAAATGTCTTATTTATGAAAAACAACCTGCATAGAAAATGATTCAGAAACATTTTTATTTCATTATCTATGCATCCTGCAGCCATTTATGCAGCAGTGAGTCTGAGTGTGCAGCTTAACCAATGAAGCACAGGGTAGAGGACAGTCTACGTCCAGAATCACTCACTATAGGCCAAACAAAGATGTCTGTTCGCCTAGCTGTACATTTTTGGACTGCAGAGAGAACCTGGAATGCCCAAAGGAAACCTGAATAACACAAGACAGACCATGTGAATTCAAATGGTATTTCAAATTATTTGTAGAATGTTTTGTCCAATAGTGATTTACCTATTTAGTCTTTTAAAATCAAGTTCGTTATTCTGCTTCTTATTATTGTAGTAAGTAGTTGAGTATTTCACTTGAGCAAGTGTGAGAATTAGTTTTACTCCTGGAATTTGTCTCTATTAAGTCCATGTACATGACATCAGGGTTGAAAGATTTGCTAGACATGATTCAGCTGGCTGTACTGTAGCTGATCTGATCACCGGCGCGTTTCCAGTACCAGCACACAGCTGAACCGAGACAAATCCAGCTTATAAAAGTTTTCTTTGCATAAAACCTTGTCATGCTTAGATGTATCGGCCTGTTTGTTGTGGTGCTGCACTCCTCATGTTACCTGGTTAAGGTAGAAAATGACCTAGCTAACGATACCCAGCTAGCATTAGCTATAACTAAGTTGGACAAGTTCAAAGAAGCTGGTTAATTTTGCACTAGGAATGAAAATAGAGATGTCCAGGCCCCAATTCCCTTGATTATTGGGCAGAATTTTCTTGTGTTGCCTAAAAAATAAAATTAAATCTTTTTGTCCTTCTTTACCAGAAGCAGTATTCATCCCAGCCACATTTCCAGTATAGGAACATGGGGGAACCCTTCCTTTCACTAAATAACTACCTGTTAAGTGCACTATATGGACAGAAGTATTGGGACACTTGGCCATTACACCTACAGGAACTTTTATGACATTCCATTCTAAATCCATAGGCATCAGTATGGAGTTGGTTCCCTCCTTTGCAGCTACAACAGTTGTCACTCTTCTGGGAAGGCTTTCCGCAAGGTTGTGGAGTGTCTGTGGGAATTTTTGCCCATTCATCCAGAAGAGCATTTGTGAGGTCAGGCACTGATGTTGGACGTGAAGGTCTGGCTCATGATCTCCATTCTTGCTCATCCCAAATGTGTTCGATGGGGTTCAGATCAGGACTCTATGTGAGCCAGTCAAGTTCTTCCACACCCAATCATGTCTTTATGGATCTTGCTTTGTGCACTGGGGCACAGTCATGCTGGAACAGAGAAGGACCTTCCTTCCCCAAACTGTTCCTACAAACTTGGAAGCATAGAATTATTCAAAATGTCTTGGTATGCTGAAGCATTAAAAGTTTCCTTCACTGGAACTAAGGGGCCCAGCCCAACCCGTGCAAAACAAACTCATACCATTATCCCTCCTCCACCAAACTTTATAGTTGGCACAATGTAGTCAGGCAGATAACATTCTCCTGGCATCCGCCAAACCCAGACTTGTCTATCAGACTGCCAGTCACAGAGAAGTGATGCGATGACCAAGGCCAGACCGTGATTAAATGGTTCACCCACACTGGTGCATTCACTGCAACATCACATTTAAAATGAAACTCTGCTGGGCTAGACTGGGGTTGAAAATCAACCTCGGATGATAAATTTTCCCAAGTAGGGGGAGAATTGCTCCTCCAAGGTTGAATTTTAGTGGACCAGACACTCGTGGGGGGGGGGGGGGGGGGGGGGGGGGGGGGGGGGGGGGGGGGGGGGGGGGGGGGGGGGGGGGGGGGGGGGG
>JAODJX010000020.1:5473360-5485281 GCA_026776945.1 Isichthys henryi
TCTTCCGGGTGAAACACGGTGATTACTAAGCAGTACATAGTTGTGCGGATTACACGAAGCATCGAAGCAAAGAATTTGCATCGAGGATTTTTTGTAATCGAGTTACTCGATGAATCGTTGCAGCCCTAATTGTGTTATATGTAAAACATGAATAGTAAATTGTATATTTGTTACATTTGCACATTTTTAACTTCTTATACTTTTGTTTTCCAGAGCCAAAATGTAAGTTAACATCTCTTTTTGCAATAATCTATTTTTAATTTTCTGTCTTATGCCGTAACATTTGCCTTCGTGCTGTGCGTATATGGTTCCCTTTACTTTACAGCTCCATGCCCATAAGGATGGAGGATTTTGAAGCCTACTACAGAAAACAGCGTGCCAATTCCAACTGCGGCTTCGCAGAAGAATTTGAGGTGAAATTCAGCCTGACGGACATCTTCTACTATCTCTGCTAGAACTTGAAAACACCCATTCTCTAGCATCGTTGTCTTTAATCTTCCGTCGGTGCGTTCTGTCGCAGAGAACGGTGGCGTTTGTCATGCTGTGGCCTTAGGTCATTTATACCTTTTAACAGGACCTGAAATCTGTGGGTGTGGCCCAGTCTAAGAACAGTGCCTTGATATTGGAGAACAAAGGGAAGAACCGCTATAACAACGTGCTTCCGTGTAAGTCTCACTGGGGGGCAGCAGTGTTCTTCAGCGCAGAGAGGCTTTTTGCCCATGAATGGACCCAACTCGTGGTACTTTTCCCTCACAGATGATTTTTCACGGGTCAAACTCTCGGTCTTCAGAGGTGCCCATGATGATTACATCAATGCTAACTACATGCCGGTACGCATTTCCAGACCATCAATAAGCTGCTGATTGTATTCATCTGACTTTAAGAGTTAATGATTCAGTTTGGTTCAGTGTATATTTTTAAAAATAAGTGGTAACACTTTACTTAAAGCAGTCATCGTAATGCATTATACATACCTTCATAATGTATTATAATGCATTTATAAAGTATTACAAACACAGCTATAACTATTTATAAAAAGGCATACATTATAGCCATGTTTATTATGCACTATGAATGGTCTATGAAGCTCTCATTTATAATGCACTACAAATACCTTCATAATGCATTATGAAGGCGTGCATAGCATGTCATAGTCTCCACCTGGCGGCCAGTGATTTTGCCTGTCCATGTGTGCAGGGCTACTTTTCCAGGAAGGAGTTTGTTGCAGCCCAGGGCCCATTAGCTTGCACTGTCAGTGAGTTCTGGAGGATGATCTGGGAGCAAAATGTCCACACGCTGGTGATGCTGACTAGATGTAACGAACAAGGACGGGTCAGTAGAAGACATTATTTTGACTTTTATATACTTATGGGCATTTGTCATGTAATCTCAGACACAGCACTATTTAGGTATGTGCTGCGTAAGTGCTGAAATGAATGTAGCATTTTTTCCTGAAATCCAGTTTCTGGAATTTCATAATTATTTTCTCTTTTAACTGACATATTTCCTTTATCAGTGTATCAGTTTCTTTCTGTCTGAATGTCCCTGGTCAAAGCAAGTCTGAAAATGTTCTCATGTGACCAGCACACTCAGCTGCACATACAAGCTAATTGTTGAAACAGCATTGAACCAATCGGTCTGTTGATAACACCTTGCACTAAATGAAGTATGCATGTACAAGCCCACACACATACGCTCATGCAAGGTGTGCATATTACTGTCAACCAATGTCAATAGATGGCATATGTTTATAGTGAAGTTCATGGATTATACATGGAAATTCTGATCTTTCAACCAACCAATTGAGTACTGTGTGACTGTGACTCTTTGTATTTGAGCAGTTTTTCCAGTATAAACATTGTCCAAATTTCTTTTAATGCCAACATTGCAATTTAATATGCCAACAATCTTATCAGGTTAAATGTGAAGAATACTGGCCCCAGAAGTCCAAGCATTTTGACAATTTATCCGTAACAACCACCTCAAGCATCGTACTGGAGGACTGGACCATAAGAGACTTTGATGTGAAAAATGTGAGTACAGGCCCTGCTAGAGAAAACACATCTTCTAGAGTGGCCCTAAATTCCACAAGAGAGTGTCTTCTAACCCCTCAGCCATGGCTTCAACCTGAAATCTCGCTTCCCTGACTCTCTCAGGTCAAGACAGCGGAAATCCGCTCTGTGCGGCAATTTCATTTCACAGCCTGGCCAGACCATGGCGTGCCCCAGACCACTGAGCTTCTCATCAACTTCCGCCATCTGGTGCGGGAGCACATGGACCAGTACTCCCGCAACTGCCCCACTGTGGTGCACTGCAGGTGGGTCTGCACCATAGTGCATGGAAGTGTCAGTTCACAGTGCATTGCAGCTGAGTCTCAGTACTCACTCATAGTGCATCACAGCTGAGTCTCAGTACTCACCTACAGTGCATTACAGTAGAGATTCAGTAGTCATGCTGCATCACAGCTAAGTCTCAGTACTCACCTACAGTGCCTCACAGCTGATGCTCCTTATTCTTCCACAGTGCATCACAGCTAAGTCTCAGTACTCACACTGCATCACAGCTGAGTCTCAGTGCTCATCCACAGTGCATTACAACTGAGTCTCAGTACTCATACTGCATCAGAACTGAGTATCAGTACACATACACAGTGCATCACAGCTGAGTCTTGGTACTCACCCATAGTGCATCACAACTGACTCTTAGTCATAGGAGAAAGTCTGGCAGAGATTCTATTTTGAAGAAATTCCAATTCCAACTGAAGAAATGCTGCTTAGGGAAAGGTACCTGCAGAAGACACTTGATCTTGTTACAATAACTCAGAAAGTATTTAGATGCTTTCACACTGAAGTTCCAGAACCTGAATTACAGATTAGATGGGGGTGTTGACTAGGCTGTCATCTATTCGGCTATTTACATCCAACCTCCTCACTCCCTGCCCCCCGGCCACACAAAAAAAAAACATAAACACTGTGTGCTTGCATGGTTACACTTAACTTCAGTGGCTGAAGGTGCTAAAGAGGGATGCAAATATAAAAGGTAGGGTACATTAAACAGAAAATGCACCCTTGTTCTCGCTATAGTTAGCTAGCACACAGAAATCTTGCTAATTAGAAATTTATCTCTCCCACATGCAAATACCATCATTGACTACTGACAACTGGGCGCAAATAGCACCTGCATATATAAAAATATTTTGATTAACTACATAAATGTTTTCAGTCAGAAGAGGTATTACACCCCAACCCTTAATCCTTGCATAACATAACATTAAGTGTAGTACAGTGTGGCCATTTACATTTACTGTATTGTCTATGTGTGTATGAGTGCCATTGCTGTGCGTGTTGTTGCAGTGCGGGGGTAGGGCGAACGGGGACCTTTATTGCCATCGATCGTCTCATCTACCAGATAGAGCGAGAGAGCATAGTGGATGTGTATGGCACCATCCAAGACATGCGAATGCACCGACCGCTCATGGTACAGACTGAGGTGAGGATGGGCCACCTCCACTGGCTGTGTAGCAGTGCCTTCAGCAGTACACATGTAAACAGGAATCCTGAGCTCAAAGTAACCTGTTTTTTTTTTTAACTCTTTCTAGGAGCAGTATGTTTTCCTAAACCAATGCGCCATGGACATTATCAAATCCAGGACTGGTACCAATGTGGACTTAATCTACCAGAATACAGCAGCACTTGCAATTTACGAGAACGTCAATTCTATGAACGTCAAGAAAAACGCCCCGAAAAACTAGTGATGTACAAGTGCCGACTGAGTTTTCATTGCACCTTTTTGTAAAACAGAGATGCTGATTTTAATTTATTCCTAGAAACAGACATTGCAGGAAATCTTTTATTATTTATTTTATTTAGTTGTTAATCAAAATATGATCATTTAAGTTGTAGGAAAATCTGTATACAAGATGTTTGCAATAATTTAAAAATGGGGACATTTATTATAAAATTATGCCTTTATAATAAAAATGAATCTTTTGAGATTGTTACTGTAAATGTTAAATGTATTTTTTTAACAATAAGTGCAATATCTTTGTGATTTCTGACTGTAAATATTTATTTTACTGATACTATAGATGGCACTTCTGCAAAGACTTAAGGTTCTATTCTGAGAATAGTACAAAAAACCTTTTATAGGAGTGATTCCAGAGTGCTTGCCGCTCTCAGTGAAACCTTTACGATTTGCTAAAGATTTTATTAAAAATTGTTTCCACGCCCGATTGTTTTTTGCAAATTGATGTCTTTTCTGCTCCGTTTAAAGTATGACTTTAAATTGCAATAATATACCAATGTAATGATGAATAATTCGCTGGAAAGGTTTTTGAGCGCCTCAGTAAACTTGTACTACGTAAAATAAGGGTGAGCCATAAATATAAAGTTTAATGACAGCTATGCAGTGCTCCTGACGCTCAACAGTTACAGTGTTGTGCTGCCAATGCAGTGGTTGTGTATTCCAATATACAGTATGAGTGTGCACATAAATTTGAACCCTTCCCTCTACTGTACGTTGCCTGCAGGTCTTAGGTATATCCTAATTAGCGCGTGCACACAATATTAAAATTGCAGTGTAACAATTTTTTATTTTATTTATTTTGTAACGTAACATCTTTAGAACTGAACCCCACGGCTGTCTATATGTAGGCTGCAGAACATCTTTAAAAAAACAAAGTAAACGTTTAAAATATTCACAAGGGAGAATGAGTAAGTAAGATGCGTACTACGCAAAGCAAACGAGCCGTCAAAGTAGGCTAGGGCGGTATCTATGGTAATTTTGCGGCAGCATGACCAAAATGCCGTATCACCATAACACTGCTCAAGCTGATGTCTAACCGAAATGCGCACAGATCAACGCACAACAGAAAGCGCAAAGAAGCGCTGAACCACCCTGTTTATTATCCTGTGTTATCTGACGGGAAAACAGTGAGAGGAAATGCGAATGAGATTTCTGAAAAGCTGCTTGTCCACACCTGAATTTAAAAATTACAAGTGGAATTAACTACCGGCATTTTCCTGCACATTCAGCGTGCCTGTGATAATCGGGTTTCATGGTCATGCTTTGCAGTTCGTTGCCGAAATTTGCATCTGAAGTGCAGTTAATTCAAATAATGGTTAAAGAAAAATCCGAAGGCCTTTAAAATATGAACTCAGTCAAGATACATAAACTCAGTTCAGAGCTCTTTTGAGCTGTTAAGGTGGGGTAACCAGACCTCCATGAGTAGTGTTGAATGTTTCCAAATCAGAATACATTCCATATCTTGAAGATAGATGTTCATCTTACTTGATTAGATGACACTTGCTAAAGATCGTGTGGCAATGGATTTAAAAAATGAATGTGTACTATAGTGGGGTGGCATGGTAGCACAGTGGCAATAACTGTTGCCTACGTTTGAGTCCCCCCCAGTCCAAAAACACGCCGAGGCTAATTGGGGTTGCCAAACTGCCCATAAGTGTGCCTGTGTGAGCGAATGGTGTGTGAGTGTACCCTGCGATGGGTTGGTGCCCCAACGTAACCATGAAAGGACAAGAGGTTTCAGAAGATAGATGGATGAGTATTCTGAGATGTCTGACTGGCTGGCGTGAAACTCGAGGCTGTCTGTGTCATTTCATGCAGATCATGTGATTTTGAATTTTTTTATTGACCAGATACTTTTATTCAAACCAACGTACAATTGTAAAAATTGGGTTAATCTGAGGGCGCCGAGGACCAGATTGGAAAACACTGCCCTAGAGCATGTGGGGTTAAGGGCCCTGCTGAAGGGCCCACGGTGACATCATTCAACCGCATGATATAAACCGGTGTCCTTCCAATCATGGGCACAGATTTATGCTTAAAGCGTGTAAATACGATGCCGTTAATTACTCAAGTTTGTCATGCCAGAATAGGCTATACTCAAAACAGAACCAAAGTTAGAGGTTTACTTCCTGTATTATTCTCATATTCGCATTTTAACAAATATTTATTGAAAATATGCGTGACAAATTGGAGATGAACTGCAATCATTACTTTAATTCACAAGACAAGCATGGGACTATTTAATTTAGTGTCCGACTATAATCTGCCAGCAGGTGTCGTCCGAGTCGCAGGCGGGTTAAAGAACAAAACTATTCCTCTATTCTCGCTATCAAACAAAACAAACAAAAAAGTTTACATTCTGGACGGTTTAGACTACTACGGGCAATTTACATTTATTTATAATTTTACTTATTTGACATTTAAGCATATAAGAATACAAAAGAATACATTTTTGAATAGGAAAATTGATCATGAACGGTCATCTTTATGTATTTCATAAAATAGGATCTGCTATAAACTAAGTTGATCTGATTTATAATTATGTGTGTTCATTTCGGGGCGCAAACCATGCATATAAATAGGAACAAAAATAAACGACACTGATAAAAGGCCTATAATAGTGCTGGACATACCAGAAACATGTTAAGTGCAGACGTATCTTGGACTCTTTCACTCACAAGTGGCAAATGTCGGCCCGTGAAGAACAAATCGCCTCTCCGGTGAATCGCCTATCCGGTGAATTTCCCCGGATCCGCTCCGCGCTCCGCTCCACGTTTGCCGTCGCTCCCGCGCGCCCTTCCCCGCCTCGCGCTCGCACGCTCTCCGGTATTTCCTGCCTCGCCGAGGCGACCAGCTGTTATTCGCCAGTCAGATCGCTGCCGCTGGTCCGCTATTCGACTCACACCATCGCCGCCGCCTTCTCGCAAAGTACGACCTGATCTCTTGCCACTTATCGTGCTTTTTTCCATTTTCTAAATTCCGTGGTTTGTTGGCCCCCCCCCCCCCCGACTTCCCTCAGCATCCCCCTATCACATGCATCCACCATTTATCGGAAAGGCAGATACACGACACAAGTTACGGTTAGGCGGAGGTCGCTCGGAGGACGGGGAAACGGTCCGCCCCAGGCGCTGTGCTCCAAAAACAGGCGGACGACCGGTGCTTTACCATCCTTTTTCAGAAAAATAATAACCATGTCATTTCATAACCATATTAACGGCTGAAAGCGAGCGAGGTACGGGGGTCTTTCATGGCAACGGGAGGAAATCGGACGAATGCCTTCGGATGCTGCGAGCTTACCGCAAAGGACGGGGAAGTAAAAAATAAAATAAAATAAATCGGGTTGCCTTGAACAGTGACACTACAGGTAAGTTACGCTTGTTGCCCTTTATTCTTCTGTAATCAGTAGTTTTTGAGTAATACGTACATCAATGGCAAACAGACACTTTATTATAATTTTAATGTGCCGATCTCTGTGTCATTATATTCTTGCCTACAGTCTGTCTGTAAAATTGTCCCATGCCTTTCAGATAGCTGTATATATAATATAGTACAGTATATCACCGCTGACATTGAACATCACGCTGGAATCTCATCTAGAGCTTTCAAAAATGCATTATCGCTGAACAGCATAACCAGCAGCCCTAACTGCGCTCCATCGCTTTGAACTTAAAATCTCTGCCTTTGGTGTGAAGGGGGTTGTCGCGTTCGTTCGCTGAATTTGTGAAACATTTGTGAAACTTGAGAAATTTCTGGAATGTGAAGCTGTATAGTCAGGACACAGGACACTGGTCATCCTCTGACGGGCGCGCCTTCAGGTGCCGCTGGCACTGCATGAGCAATAGCCTTCCTCGACAACATGCTTTTCCACATGTCTTTCCGGCTAGAAATCTCTTAACCGGAATGTTGAATTTTAAATACTTCCATGGTGACCCCATCACCTGTCTTTATGTCTGAAGTCCAAGGTGCTGGAAGCTTCGATTGACAGCCAGGTAGCCTCTCCTCTTATTTGGGAAACATCTTTCTAATCGTCTGTTGACTGATTTTCCTTATAATTGCAAGGTGGAATTTGTGTTTCATCACCCTCTCTGACATATTATGGGATTTTTTTAGGGACAGAGTATACATGGGATGGGCGTCGGATCTTTGTCATAGAGGACATCTGAAGGCCGGATGACATTTAAAATCTGTCTGTAGGTTGACAGTGTCTGGCATGTCAGTTATACAAAAAGCGCCTTCACTAGGCCATTCAGTTGACCTCCATGTTGTCTTTCTATCAGTGGACATAGTGAACAGTTCATTTGCATCCTAGGTTAATAATATTTTTATTATAAACACGTACTTTAGTCTCAGCAAGGGCATAGTGTCCCACTGAGGTCTCTTGGTCAGTTTTAAAATAGTCTTGTGATTTCAGTGCACCGTTCTAAAAGTGACAATGACATGAATTTCTGACATTGCTAACTGAAGTAGTGACTCTTGGCTATACTGCTGACAGGAGTTACAGGTGACCTTCAGCTGCTGAGAGCAATAACTACAAATTCATCATTCAGTGTCAGCAGAAGTCGTGTGTTAAAAAAAGAGGTGCGAGATAGTGATGTAAGCAGAGACTCAATGTACTCCATGTACAGTTAGGTCACCAAAAAGGTTGTTATTATTAGGAGGCATTTCTCAGAATGTCAGTGTTGATTATTTGTAGCACATCTCGTTTCAGTAGTTTTGTTTTTTGGCTATATGCTGGCTTGAAATGAGATTTAGCATTTCCACACCTTATATAGTCGGTATTAGTCACTCCACATCCTTGCTTTTAAGTTATTCCAGTGTCTAACATTCTACTGCACCATCCTCTGGTACTTTTTTTGAGATTTTCTGTGTTTGTCGTTTTTTACTGCTAATTACATAACTAAAACCTTCAAAGGGTCAGACAAATACTTTCACAAATTGCCAATTGGTAAAAAACAAAAGGTTGGGATGCTACAGTAGCTTTGTTTTTATTTTCCGAACAAATCCAGATTCACCTACACAGCAACCTGAATCACCACAGAGGGGTGTGTTTGTGTCTAGTGATTGATTTTTAATCTGAAACTTCTAAGACACTTCTTTACTCCTAGAAAAACTGCTATTTGTCTTAACAAGTTCATAAAAGGCTTTAAAAGTCTGTCTCTAAAATAGGACATGATTTGGTATGAAGATACTTAAGAAGTAGTTTTTCCCGTTGGTTTATCACATTAGGTTGTAAGTTGTGTTATCGGTCATAAAAGCAAGTCAACTCTGAATGAACTATGGCTGTACAGGTAAATGGAAAATAGCACTGTACTATCTAAATGAAAATTCTGTACCTGATGTTGCAAAATAATTTCCTGTTCCATCCATCCATCCATCCATCCATCCATCAATCAATCCCTCAGTTTTCTATAATTTGCCCAGCTAGCAAGCAAGCCAGATTGTCGGTTGCACTTAGGTTTGCTTGTTCACAATGAGACCTTCCAGTGTCCATAGTAAACTGCTGAAGTGTAATTTATTTGAGATTAATTTAGCAGAGCATACACAACCATATCTATGTCCGAGTCTTTGTAACATTGAGATGTGTCATAAGGAAATCTGTTGTGAAAGTAACCGTGCTTATACAGGCAGCCCCCAGGTTATGAACATCCAACTTATGGATAACTCGTACTTATGCGTGGACTGCAATAAAGTCTATTATATTAAAAATTAGGGTTAAATACAATGGTTAGTAGTAATGAATTCATGCACTACTTTTTGACTTCAGCGGTTCATCTTGAAGTGCGTTGCAGTACTGTATGAAGTTACGTTTAATATTACTACGTTTAATATTATTATGTATTATCATTTTTACAACTTGTCTATACATTCAACTTAAAGACAGGCTTAGGAAATGGATCTTATTCCAAACCTGGAGACGGCCTATATTGTATTCCATTAGAAGTGATATAGCCATTGAGACTTGGGGTGAATCATTAACTTGAGTCTTCTTCTTGAATGGTTAAACTTGAGGTTTTGACTGCTTCTGATTGGGCGAAGGACAGTGACGCAATGACAGTCTGATAAGTGACTGTCACAGAACCATAGTGAGCTCCCTGGCTTCTTTTTCAAAAATAATGGCAAGTTAAAACAAGAGCTATATATTCTGCTGACTTGAATCACTTGCAATTAGAGCAAAGCAAAGGATTAAAACACCCAGTGGCACGCATTTTATTCTGAGTCATCCACCCTGAAAAAAAAACTCTAAAGTATAACCTAATCAAGAGGGATATTAAGGAAAAGTTTTCTGGTGGCATTTAGGATATTGCACTGCAAGAGCCACCAGGGCGCTGAACAAATTGTCTTTTGTTCTTCTGCATAATAAGATCGTCTTCTTTCTCCCACCCTAACGCATCAATTTTCAAGCTGCTCTAGTCACCCCACACCCTCATTGTTGCTGGCAGATTAATATCCCGAGACTGCTATACTGGGTTCTGCAATTTTCCCAGTAAATGCATTTCTGTCCTAGTGTGGTATTATCTTGTGCCTTGTCTTACACTGGTATGCAGCCAGTGTAAAAGCTATAGCATTCATCCATTGCCTCACATTTCATTTTTGGGATGTGGATGTCTCTTCACCTGAGTATAAGGAGCAGCCATCTAGGGAGATTAAGAATTCAGTTACGTGGCTACCTGAATGGCACCTCATCTCTCCTGACATGTCCTCACATTTGTCAGTTTTGCTGTCGTGAAGTTAGTGAGACCATTTGCAACCATGGTCAGACGTGATGGTTTGGCACATCGGCTCAGACAATACTCTCAGTGTTCAGTATGCAAAATTATTTCATGTTCAGAATTCAGACTGGTGGTCTATGCAGTCAGTGACTTGTTTCTTTGATGCTCACACTGTAACTACCAGTTCATATCTTTTGCCCAAAACTGGTTTGGAGTAACTGGCATCCCACCCAGGATGTATCCCAGTTTTATCCCAGATGTTGCCAGGATATGCTTCTGCCTACCTCTGACCTGGATATTCGCTTAGAAGATGGATAGATCGTTTGGAGTAGGTTGAGGTTCTAACTGTATATCTTCATTTAAGACTTGAAAGGACCTGAAATTGTTTGTAAACATTGTTTTCTCTTCTAATATAACCAACTTGAATAAGAATTTAGATCAAAGCCAAGTTTTACAAGAACACAGTGAAACCAAATCACCTCCTATTATTTTTCTTGACACAATAGCGTTTTGTGCCCAGTAGCTTAAGCTGAAAGATCTAACTTAAAACCTTAAGTGTAACATAAGTTTGTGAAAATTTGATAAGGGCCGCTGTCTCAGTTCCCAGAAATGAGTAAAAAGAGTGAAAGTGAACAACCAGAGCTCTGCTTTCAGATCTCTAAATCATTTTAGTTTCTTGGGATCTTCCTAAAGACTGTTAAAAAGCCAATTTTCAGATTTTATGGGTTCAAGGAAATAAAGCCATTCTTCAGCAAGCGGTTGGCTTCTCCTTCCTCTCCTCATCAGCTCTGGTAATTTTAAAGAATTTTGCCATGAGTAAAGGAGCCCAAACGTAATGCACATTTAAACACTGGAATACATTTATCTGGGGCATTTTTCTTCCAGACTGAGGAACTCAATTCACTCTGCTCACTGTCAGCTGTACCAAAAAGGTTTGTGAAGATTAGCAGTGTAAAACCCTGCTTTCTAAAAACAGATTTTGTAGTGACAATTAGGTAACTGTGTCAGGACAATGTGAGAGCAAACAGGAATGATCTAACTAGGGAGTTTAATTTTATACCAGAATGTCATTTCATACTGCATAGATGGAACTGATTGTATTTTAGAAGTATGTGAGTTTATGCAAGCAAATAATCTTCTGTCACTATTTTAGCTCCACAGTGGGCTGACTGGCTGCCTGTCACACAGATGTGGATTTTCTCAGGAAAGCATTTTTAAAGGCACCTATGAATCTTTCATGGAATGATGGAATATCACATAGCATGTGCAGTTCTTGTTTTTGACACTAAATCTGTTTTAGCTGTTGCGAATTAAAGTTAGAAATAGTCATTTTAATTATATAGGTATGTTGATTGCAAGGTGACATCACCTTTGGTGTGTGTGTCTAGGGGTGGAGGGTGGTGGGGG
>JAODJX010000020.1:5485381-5535633 GCA_026776945.1 Isichthys henryi
TTTTTTTTTTTTTTTTTTTTTTTCTTTGGTGTTTGTGGGGGTGGTGGCCCGCGGTGGGGGGGGGGGGGGGGGGGGGGGGGGGGGGGGGCCGGCCGGTGGTCTGTGACATTTGTTATGCCTGAAAATTGTGCTAGAAGACAGACAGTATTATACCAACCAACCAACCAACATAAACAGAAAGACTTATGCCTCAAGAATTATAAAATGCTAGTAAAACCATAGAGTCAATGTTTAAGTCATTTTTCCACTGGAAATATTACAAAGAGCCCCAACCATCGTTCTTTTCATATGCAGACATGAATTCCTGAAGAGGAGCAGTCTCATCACTCATGGTAAATGTGTTTACACCCTGCAGTTTTTGTCTACAGCATTTTACAGCTTTATAGCTGCCAATAAAAGCAGAAAAACTGTAATATTTGGCATTGTGTATGAAGCATATTGGTAAGTGGTTAGGATGTGGGAGTGATTCTGAGCTGGGAGTGGAAAGTCCAAAGATTTGCATTGGGATGTGATCTATGTGGGTTGTATGAGGCTGCAAAGAGCCACAGTCACAGGGTTTCTAGAGAGTTCTCAGAGCTTTCCTCCATATTGGAGAGAGACTTGCCCATTTTCTTACTAAAGAGTAAGTGAGTGATTGGCTCAGCAGGATGTTACCATATACAGCACCAGTGCTGTCTGAAGGATTAGCTGAAGTGTGCTTTATTTGTATACCTAGTGCCAAGGCCAAATTAGTTTTAGGCTTCAGTAAACAAAAGCAAAACAGAATGGCTCGTGCTCTTATCCTGGTGTCCATGACTATGGCTCAGAACCCTCCAGCCCCCCTCCCACACACTTTGCTCCTCGTCACCCTCTTAAATTTGCTTGCTCTTCGTGTGAATGGTCTTTTCTTTCTTAGGCTGCGTCCGTTAGAGTCGCAGGCTACATTTCTCTGGGAAATTGCAGAGTGACTGGGATGAAATACCGAATTATTTATTTATTCTGTTTTTGGTGCCTCCGCTTCAATTTGTGAGCTTTTAAGCCTCAATTAAGGCCTGGCTTGCTCATAGCTTTTGCAGTTTTGGATGGAAAAACGTGCCGGCAGAAGAAACGCTGGGTGTGATCCTAAAGCGCATGGAGGTCCCCAGCTGCTCTGCTAGAAGCCTTGGTGGATCTGCTCTGTCACTGGAGTGAGGATGGGCACAGACCAGCAAGTCGATGTACCAGGCACTATAGGAACCCTACAAGGACTTTCAGACGTTCACGTGCACTGAAAACATATCTTTCCACCTCGCGGCCCCAGCATGCCCAGACACACTATTGTGCCCCTCCAGAACCTTTGACTACAGTGAGGTCCCTACCTCAAAGTCCGGACAACACAGTTAGATCATCTTTGTGTAAGAGCACCAAGAACTGGCCTTGGATAACTTCAGGAAGTCTAGTTTTGGCATGTAGACCAAGATCTGGTTTTCAGCAGAGGCTATCTGGTGGTTCTATATTTCATAGAACATTGGTACTGTATAAAATCATGTGGATGTAAAACGGGTGTAAGGATTTCAACAACAGCTTACTCAAGGAGTGTCCATCTCTATGGCTTCACTTGTCACTCACTCATGCATGATTTTTAGTCTGTATTGTTATTAAATATGATGAGTCCAAGCAGCCCTTCCCTTAGACAACAAATATGGCTTTTTTGTGATATTTAATTCAGTGCTTCTGTATGGTCCCCCTTGGGAAGATTATTTTCCTGCATGCTGGAGAAAGTTAGTCTTATTTAATGTAGGAGTTTCTAGTGTAGTTGCACACTTCAGTGTCAATTTACCACACAATGGCAATAGTCTGTATTTACAAATGTGAATGTTCCCATGGTAACAAAACCAATTTCAATTAAGGTCAAACACACATGCGAGTAATATAAAAGGACTGGCAAAAAGTATGTGCTTCATTCTTTCACTTGCTGGTGTATATCTTAATAGTTGCCTATGATTATATATAAGCAAAAAATGAGCTTTGTATTTCTCTGGTCAAAAATGCTCCAACCATGAGCCTTGTTCAGAGAAAAATTCCAGTTTTGTAGACGGTCAAAGAGCCGTTTTGTTGGTGAAACACTGGCAGTTTTTATTCCTGCATGAAAGTGGGACACACCCCCACGCACACACTTTGCAGCCAGTGCAGTGCAGCAGCTGTCTAGATCTTTGGCATTGTCCTGTCTTTTGCCGCTTGATGATGGCCTGGCGGATACTGGGCCTCACAGAGACAGGATACCCCCTCCGCCCCATGGTGCTCTGCCGACAGCCCAAACCCTGTCTAAGAAGCCTATTGTTTCCTGCCAACACTAAGCCAGAGCAGAGAACAAACACAGGAAATGCAGTGGTAAGCCCTTCTGGCCAGTGTCCCATATTATGGTTCCTCTTAAAAAGGTCGGCAAAAATGCCCCCCCGCCCCCCCCAACAGGGCTAATAAAGGTTCTGGGACTCTCACACTGCCATGAGTGCAGTCTCTTCTTTGCCAGGCATGTGTGAAGTGAGACAATAATGATAGGACTCTTCACTTTGTATTAGTAGGTGAGCCTGAATGTTCCTGGGGAATTGAAGGAGCCAATGGAGAGGGAGTGCTGTAAATGTCCTTAAGGGGGGAGTAGCTGCGAGTACAGCATTCAATCAATAGCTTTCATTCTACCTTCCTGCCTCAGAAAAGTTTATGTGAGATAGTCCATGGCATCCAATCTCTATAACCTTTTAATGGTTTTTGTCAGCTCTGCAGGGGACTGAGCTAGGAACGCTGGCTGAGTTTGTTAGTAAAGATTAGTTTAGTTTAGTTTTAAGTTTTCTGTGGAGGTAGAGGAGCAGTAGTGCCAGGCTCTGGTTCTTATGAAAGCCATGACCCGAAGGAGGAGGCAGAGTTACAGCAATAATACCTCAGCCCTTGTTTTCAATGTGACTAGTCAATAGGAAGGTTTAACTTGGCTTTCAGGATTTTGTTTCTCCACAAGCGGGGGCGTGTGGCTAGGAGAGGGTGGTAATTTGGTGACAAGTCAAATCACTCAATAGCACAAATATTGCATGGCATAAGGTACAGCCCAACCCAACGAAGCTGTTTCCAATACATTGTGATCAGGTACCCAGTGCTATATTCATAATCACCACTCCCACTTCCTCTGCTTTGTAGCTGTTCCCTAATAACTGGCCACACCTCCTGCACAGAGAATCTGTTCCTGCATGGACAATCTGTTCCTCTTTTTGTTTGATGATTACTCAATAGTTTTGGACCGTTAGGTAATAGCTATATCAGGTAGGACGGGACTCACTCCCTGTCGTTTGAAAACGAGATGATTCAAGTTCCAGATAACCATGAACTCTGGAATATCATTACTGCCCTGGTGCCTGGGTTTGTAATTTTCCCGAGACACTTCAAAGTATGGAAGCAGCTACTAATCTTCAGTTTTTTAGAGTTTAATATGTAGCCATTTTTGTCATTTCTGTACTGAAGAATGGAGGTGCAATATTGTTTTTAAATATACTGTGCAGAATACATCATAAAAATCATACAGATATGTTAAATGAGCAAAATGTTCTGACACAAACCCTGAAAAAAATCCCACTTTGTGTTAAACTCCTCTGAAGATGGAGTTCTCGGTTTTTCACGATGTGGTTATGATTTCAGCAGTTGGGTTGGCTATGTCAGTGGTGTTACAGGTACTGTGGTGTCATAAATGTCAGCCAAAGTGTGACACTCCTCCCAGCATTAGCTACTTCAGTTCCATTTGGGCGTGTTGGCACCTGTAGAACCCTCAACGGGCCAGGCTCGGGGGGGGGGGGAGACAGTATAGCAGAAGGTGCTAGCTAAGAGGGACACCACTCCCATGTCCCAGAGCACAGACACGCCACACCCAAAGAAAACAACCGAATTCAGCTCTCCCACAGGACATGAGGGAGGCCATGTCTCCAGCAAGACTCATATGAAAAAACAGCATGTTTCGTATAAGACATTCCTTTCTTATTTCAGTTATGTATGAAAGTGCATATTGTTGTTCACTAAAAGTCACTGTTTGATCTTGAATGATTATGGCCTCATTCATACGCAGACACACACTTGACATGTACGGCACACAAGGGAGAAGCATATTGGAAAAGTAGAAAAGTTTAGTATGCACTTTATATTTTACTATATGTCATGTACATATACCTACTGTATAGTAGGAAATATGTTTATTGCTTGTTTTTATTGTTTTATTATTGATTATTGTTTTTCAATAAAATATTTATGTCGCTTCTATATTCTAATGTAACAACATGTATAATCTCTACACATTCAGTTTATGTGACAGCACATTAATTTAATATGCATTTAACACAAATCTAGGAATGATATGTTTGACAGTACATTAATTTCATATATATTTTACATGAATAAAGGGCGTATATGTCTAATGAAGTTAATATGTATTGTTTTGGGTAAAACATCTGAGTCATATGTTATTTTTAAAAAATGATTCCATATAAGGGAGTAGGGACAGAACATTTTACATGATACCTTTGACGCTGATGGACGGACCCTCACCATTTAATGAAATCAATAAGCAAAAGGATCAAGATGACTAGCTGGATCAGTGATTATAATGAAGGTGGAATATTTCAAGTGATTCATTTTCAGAGTTGTATTCCTTCTCAAATATACTGAGATTTTCACATGGTCCCAGAGTGGTCGCCTGGTTACCCATGACAGTAACCATTTATTTGTATACCTCTGGCTTCTTTCTCTCTTTTATTTGAAGACCACACAAACATTTCTGAGCCAAGTTTTCCATGGTGTAGATTGCGAGGACACATGTTAAAGCAGCGACCCCCCCACCCCAGACTCCCTGCATGGAAAGTTGTCCTGACCTACTTTCCTGCCGCTGCTTCCGTGCTGAAGAAGCCGCATCCAGATGACTGCAGTGCCGACACAAAGAGATCATAATTGGAGCCACGTTGCGAGGCTTATGTAACATTTGTGCTGCATGAGCTCGCTTGCGTAATTGTTTTTATTTCGGGCCGCATGTTAACTTTATGTTTGGTTTTGACTCGGCAGAGTTGACGTTGTTGATGGGAATTCTGCCTGCAGAGTGTGAGGGGCCACAGTGAAGCTGTACTCTCCCTGTGGAAGTAATGGGTCGTATTGTGAATAAATGTGCTTATAATAATCTTCTGAAAACAACGCAGTCCACACAAATCACACTGACGGGTCTCCAGACTCCTAAAGGGTTTTCTAAAGGTGTCTACTGGTCTCCATAAGCACCTTACGAATAAATGCCAAGGTCTTTTTCTTCTAGTATCACTCGTATGTTTTGAACTGATTAAGTAAACCACCAAATACTGCAGCCTGTGGTCATGTTTGAGATCAGATTCAGGTTAAACCCAATTCTCAAAATGTACAGTATCCATCCATCCATCCTTTATTCAGGATGAAAGATTTTGTTATATATGAATAATGCAGCAGGCAGTGGGAAGCATAGCTACACATCACACTAGAGAAAGGAAAGAGGAGCAGGAGGATTGGGCTGAAAGAGTATTATGACGGATAGAGCTGTGTCTCTAGGGTCATGTGTGGCAATAAGATGCCCTCGGGGACTGTGAGACCATGCAGCCCATTAACAAACACAATACTTGTTTATTTACTCAGCAGAGTGTCAAGACTCTGTCACGCAGTGTGTGTTTATGCTAGATTTGAATACGCAAGTGTGACAAGTGGAGAGATCTGAGGGAACCCAAACCTCTTCACAAATTTACACAATATCAGAATAGTTTAATTTCATGTTGCTCCACACAGCTGTCTAGAGCCCTCCATGTTCGAGAGCCTGTTTATTTACAATGCAAATATTTGCAGAACTTCATGCCCTTTTATAATCAAAATGTGTCACAGTTTCCCTAATTAAATCCCAGCCCCTCCTGCATTGCCCATTCAATCAAGCCAGAAAGATAGTCTCTTGTTTCTAGTTAAGTAAATGGAAATCCCTCATTATAAAAGAGGGAAATCAGAAGAACTTTAAAGTAATGATTAGATCCTTGTCATTGAAAGGTTCACAGGAACCTATAGAGAGCTTGTGCTGCCTGAAGGCCCGTCGCTGTTATAGGGCTATCATTAGAGAGACTCTCCTCCCTATGGACCAGTTCTTCCATCCCAGGGTTCTCATTAGTGTGCCCAGTCAGGCTGGGAAGATGACCAAGGGGTCCAGGTGGGGGTGTGAGCTTCGGTGCATGCTGATTGAGCTCCTGAGACGAAGCCTTGTGTTCCTTAGTCCGTACCTGCCCTTGTTTATCTCTAGAAGCAACGCTCTAAATTGAAAACAAACACATCAGCGTGAAGATGGACCCAGGGGGGCGGTGTTCTTTGAGTGGGAGTGGAGGTAGCATGGGTTGTGCGAACTTACAGTCACATACATGGTAAACACAGCCTGGTGGACCCTCGAGGCTTGGAGCTCTGGGTACAAATGTGGCACCCACAGGGCCCTGAGTCGATGGTGTACAGTGTGAAAGGAATGCTAAGCCAACCAGGAGACAGACATGACAGAGAGCTTCACTTCTTATCACACTCCCCTTAATCTCCAGGAGTATCTTCTTGTGGTACAAGGATTAGGGATTGCCCATCTAGCCCGGAGTCTTATGTGTGCTGACATTCTGTCAAATTATTGGTAAATGGAGCAGTGCAGCACCAAATGTTTTTGACTCACGCCTTAGGAATTAGGCTTTTTATAGTGATACATGCATGATAACTGCCCTACTGTGTCAAGCAGTTTTGATGAGATCAGGTTTGCACAATTTGTTCTGCACCACCAAGGAATCATGCATCCCACTCTCAGATGAAATGGCATGGCAGATAATCTGAAACTGGTTTTCAGGGAAGCACTAGGATCACCGCATGGCATCAGAAGCGCCACTGTGGCAGCTGGAGTGCATTCGTCCAGGCAGCACAGGCGGTGAGCTTTTTGTGTGTGTTTTTTTAGCTGGAGTAGAGAACAATAGCGATGAAGAGAGCCAGGCAGCCAGGAAGCCAGTTGGATTTGGCACACGGAGCTTATAGCATTGCTAGTGGGGCAGTTTCTGCAAGCATTCGGTTCCTGCGCTTAGGGGGACTCTTTCAGCTGGTTTCTCGTTGAGCCCAGACGTATTCCCACTTTGCTCCGTAGCCCAAGCCACGGTCAGATGTGACGGACGGACCCGCCACGTTGGCCAGGATTAAAAGAGAGTGTGGATCGTACATCCTCCCATAGTGCCGATGCTAGAGCTTTGAACTTATAATTTGTTTTGAAGAAGAGCCCGCGGAAAATCCCGCTTACCGCTCTCCCCAGTTTCTGTAACAGTTCTTAAGGGTGTGAGCCACCCCTTCAAGGAAGGAGCTACAGGCACTGAGCTGACGTGGTAAAAATAGATTTCAGTACAGAGGCAACCCCACTCCAAAGGAAAGGCACCATAATCCGTGCTATGCCATTAACCATGAGTGCTGCTGTTATTTAGTTGCCCTTTGACGCATTGTGCTGCAGTAATCAGTGACTAGTTAAATACACTATGAAAAGTGCACCAACAACGTTACGCAGTGCTCCACCTAAGCTCCTGCTACGAGCTGGGTGGAGCCCAGCTCCTTGTGGTGCTGCACAGATACGTGTGTTTGCGCAGATATTTTGCCAGGAAGGCAGCAATACAGTCGGAAAGAGGTCCTGGAAAGAGGATTCACGTCTCGCTTGTTTAGGGTAAGGTCTGTCTCTATATGATGAAATAGGCCTGGATGCTTTAGCAATTTAGCGCTCAGAGTTACACCTGTCAGGTGGAAAAGAGGTCTGCCATGCGAGGCTGGCCTGCTGTTTTGTCAGCCTTTAGGTTGGGACCTGCATTATTAGTACTATATTATAGTTCATCAGCGTTTAGAAATACTCATTTTTATGGAAAAGTGACGGTGCACGTTATATTAGTGGCATTTTCATTCATTATTTTTATGCTTCTTGAATAGCACTAACCCTTTCTTATCAAGTCTTATTTGTATGTCAAATGTTTGATTTTGAGGAGTGACCTGTTCTAGTGGAGTGAATACACCTGATATTTGCTTTGTAATTGCAATGAAGGACACGTGCTTTCACAGGGGCTTTGTGTGCTCCACTGTTTAAAACTTGGACTGAACAAAATGCAGACTTCAGGGGATGCTGGTTGGGAAAAGACAGGACTTTGGGGTCTTTCAAGGGCACTTGATTCTCATAAGTGTCACATTGGTGATAAAACGTGATCATCTCCATGGAAACATGTTAGGCCAAGACAACAACCACTGCTTTGTCTCACCACTACTTTTTTAAAGTGGAAGCTAATGAAGTAGATCGTAGAAGACACCTCTAGAGTTGATCTTAGAAGACACTTGTGGGAAAGGAAAGATAATATTAGGTTTTGATGTCGCCACTCATTTGATTTGGACTGAGATGTCATGATATTTTCTTTGGCTTAAATGTAGCATTTACTGAATGTTTGAGACTTAACTGTAACCTCAGTCAAGCCCGGTATGTGTGCAATCCTGGGTGGGACATGTCTGCTAAAATCTATAAAATAAGCTTTTTTTGTAGATTAGCATTTTGTTTTCCCATGTTGATTAAGATCCCTGTTGAATTGCTTTCCTTTTAATGGCAGGACTCCGTATGGTTAAAATAAATGGTCCACCAGCAAGTCAGGCATTAACCTTAACGTCTTCATTCCCGAATATTTTTCTGCCCTTTGCACCTGCATTTGATCTTGGCCTTTAGTTCTTTTTTAAACTGACTGTTGCTTGCTTATATTACACACTTATGAGTGAGCTAAATATATATGTGTTATATGAGGGAGGAGCTTTTATAGTCTGTAGCGTGTAAATCTCAATCTTTATTGGAGTTCACATCAGTCCAGCACTCAGAGGTTGTGAATTTCGCGTACCACATACACTGAGGTTCACTGAAACATTAAAGCTCAGTGAAAATGGTCATAGGCAGACCTGTTTGAGGGGCATTTTCAAAAAATTTTAAACTTCTTCGGCTTATTAGGCACGTTCTAGTTAAGTTTCAGGTTTGTCATGCTTGAGAGCTTCATAACATTGACAATGAATGCTATACTAGCAGTAGGTAATAACAGAGTTTCTCGGTATCAGCCTTCATACATACAAAACAAGCTGCATGGACACTCATTTTCTGAAATTCCTTTCAAGACCTTAGCTTAATGATGCACAGGCTGCCGTTGTGTATGATTGTGTGAAATCACCACAAAGCACGGCGGTATGATGTTAAGGTCATACGCGCGGGTTTGTGTGAAGGACAGGAGCATAACTGGGTTACATGTCAAATGATGCGTATTGTTTTGTTGATAATATGGAAATTTAGTGTTATGTTCAGCTGCCAGTCAATAAGACCATTTTTAGGTAGTTTTTCACATTTTATCAAATGAAGGATTCTGGTAATAATAATGCATGCTTTTAAAGTAAATATCATGTTTCAAGTTGGTTTGACACACTGAAAACAGAGACAGAGGGCAACCAAAGTACACCCAGTAGATGTTTACACTCAGATCATAGAAATTACAGAGTACATATACTCTGCTCTATAGGCTTTCAGGACATATCTGAAGATCATTTACTGCTAATGACCTACAGTAAGCAAGTGAATTTGAAACCAAATGGGAGGTGTATGTCTGCCCCAGAACATGTTCAGTGACACAGAAAACCTTTGGGAGGGCCATGCTATGATAGAATATAAGTAAGAAATATGGCCACCTATACATTTAAAGAGGAATGACTTGGAGAATGTTTTACAATAGCTTTATTTTCTGCAGAAAGATCAGATCGTGTAGTTGAACATTAATCTTTTAAAGTAGAATCCCTTTTGCCTTTCCAGTGCTGGGGATGCACCATAAGAAATTTACAAACGAGAGGAGGCCATTCGGCCCATCAAGTTCATTTGGGGAGAACTTAACTAATAGCTCAGAGTTGTTAAAATCTTATCTAGCTCCGATTTAAAGGCACCCAGGGTTTTAGCTTGTACTACACTAGCGGGAAGACTATTCCATACTCTAACTACACACTGTGTATGTTACAGGGCTGGTCTCATTTCTGTTGTTGTGTATTCTGTCTTGTAGGACAAGGTGAATGAAATAAATGAGATCAGATGTGAAAAATCAATACATGCTTTTTTGTTGTCCAGAACTCTGTGAGATAAGAAACCAGCTTTCACTTTCCCTCCTGAGCTTTGAAGAAAGTAAACTGGGCTTGAATAGTATTTGCTGCGCTACAAATTTATGGGTCAAACATGCAATTCTGTACTGACCCAACCTTGACGCTGACAGAGAGCATGGCTGCCTTGGTGTCTTACCAATGACATAAGGATATATACTGTGAATTCCCGGATATTCCCACCTGTTGGTTTTAACCTTTGCCTAGGGTAATACAGGCTACATTACTTATTACTTTGACTTTGGCGTTCAGCACACCTCTTATGAGGACTGTTGAGTTTTTACTGTAGTGTACTTTGAAGTTTGCTTAACCATGGCTTGTGTGTGTGAATGGAAGTATCCTTAGTGTCTCACCAGTCAGTGTACTGAGGAGTATCAGTCAGAGTAATAAGGAGTACTAGTCAAAGTAACAAACAGGTCGGAAATCACTCACTGAAAGTTGCAGATTTTTCCTGCAGTTTCATTTTCTCTTTGTTTGAATGTTTGTGGTCAGACTTTTTTTTTGACATGTTTAAATACAATCCAGAGAAATCCAATCAGAAAGGGAAGCTGGTACAGAATCAACCACCCCCTCACTGAGTCAGACGTGGAAGCCATTACCAAGAGATTAGACCGGCCTAATTTGGGCCACGAAAGCATGGGTGACCTTCATAACAGACATTGCCCTATGTTGTCAAGCAAGAGACTCCTGGAGGCATCTTTTTATAGGGGGGTGGGGGGTTGTATGGGGATTACCGATGTTTCACGGATTCTGCGAATAATAACAAGGATGTTGCAGGGGCTTTGACCTGTCTGCTAAATCATCTAAATGTAAATGTCTTCTGTCTCGTTGGTCTAAAATTAGTCATTGATTGTGTTTCATCACCATCATAGTACCACCCTGCATTCTAATTCCGCATGTCTCATGCCTGGTCGTGAAGGGCTTGTCTTCGTGGGCCCACGAGACAGGAATGCCACAACTGTGCTGAATTTAAGTCTTGATGAATAAGGGCAAATGGAAATGGAAAATGAGTCACAAGGCTGCATAGTGTAGCGGGATTTGCCATAGCATGCATTCCTAAAAGTGGAAGGAGGACTGCCCCCTAGAGATAAATCTGGAGGGGCTGCTCTTGGGTCAGCTTGTTCTGTGGACATGAACTCGCTCTGTCCTGCAGTCTGTTTACACATGTCTGCCAAAGAGAGTGCGTTCTCCAGGCCACGCTCAACCCCTTCCCATCCACACTTCCCCATGGACAGAAACCTGGTCCATGACTGGCGGGATGCGTGAGTGAACTTTTGTCCCACGACCTTTATCCCATAGGGCACACGTAAAAGGGCAGATGCTGTACCATGAAGAGGCCCATTTTGCTCTTCAAAGAAAGGTCAGGTCTCTGCAGGCCACATCCACTCAGCCCTCACATGCTTATTTAAAGGATTGCTGCCCCCCACCCTTATATCGCCGGCAGAGCAAGTGTTTTTGTTCTCTATATTTCTCTACAAAAAAGGACTGATCTGAAGACAGTGGCTCAAAATGCCAGCGTGAGATCAGCAAGACGTTCGTTTACGGATGCTTATGCATAATTCAGAACATGCTTCTCTCAAATCGGCTGACACCAGTTTTTCACAATTTTAGCCTCAGTGCTCTCTGGCCAAGGGTGGAAAAGTCATAGCTTGGACTACCGTGGTGCAGACAGTGAAGGAGTGGGGATAGGTGTGCACTGACCCGCGCCGTCCTTGGTAACATTTGTGAGCCCTGCTTTGTTCTGTAAATTTTGTGAATTCTCATTATTGCGGTTTTGTGAGGCCTTGCTCCTTCTACACATGAAGCAGTGGGGTGTGGTTGTTTCTGAATTTAGCTGTGCAGCTAATGATGATGAAATCTTGCTTACTAAGACAACATGAGCAATGAGCAAACATGCCTCTTAAACTTGTCCATAAACAGCTCTGACAAGGGAGTAGTCTGATTGGACAGAAATATGTCTTTAACACGTGCACCTTTCCTTTGCTTGCTCATTATACGTGTCACGATGGAGCTGAGGAACAGGGAAAGATTATTTGCTTGCGTATCTTTTACCCAGGGGCAAAAATTAAAGGATGGCCTTATTGGAAGAGTTAGTATTGATTATTGCCTCATTTAATCAAGTTGGTATATTGAAAATGTACATCTAAAGACAGATGTCCCAGATCAAGTGACCACAAGTCTTACCTTGGGAGATCTTGCTGCCATGAACAAGTAGAAGCATTTTTTTTCCAACATTCATTGAATGACTTGGTTTTCCTGACTTGGCTGCTCTCTGGAATGACCTTGGTAAAGTTGGATGGATGGCTTCTCTGTTGATCCAGTCTCAAGCTGCCTCACATGGCCGGTGGCCCCTCCCTCGTCTGGCAAACTTCCCCCACCACATCCACTATCAGATGCAGCTGAGCGACTGTGTAACTTCATTGACATTTTTAGCAGTTTTTGAGGCGTGACTCTAACCTGATCCAGGATGTTTGCTCTATTTGAAGGTCCCTGAGGGTCACGCTGTTTTCTTTCTGCTGCCAGAGAAATAATTATTTGGAAATCAAGTCACCTCAACCTTAATTTCAATGCACTCTTCGCCCTGTAGGACTGGAGTTGTGCATCTTTGACTTTGACATACCTAGAGGAAAGCAGTGGTATCACATGTTTTTTCTAAGAATTTCAGCTGGCAAAGGGAGGCTTCATCTGGTCTCATTGTGGAAGTGTATCGTGCAGTAACCATGCTCAAATGGTTCATTAAAATGTATTCCCACCCTGTGTAAATGCATCTCACAGCTGTTCTCAAGTTTTGCGTGACCTCTGTCACACATTGACCTAGTTTGGTGCAGCAACTACCTTAGCTATCAGTGACAGCTCTCTGAGGTCATTAAAAAGCATGACTGGGTGTTTAGCTAAGCGACTCTTGAGCCAGTTAGCCTGTGAACCTCAGCAAGCAGTGGTACATTATACTCTTCTTAGTACAGGCAGAGCATTAAGCTCCATTTAGCAAACATCTCTCTGCTGTTTCTGTCTTTCAAAGGGCCTGCTGTGTTTCTAAAGCACTCCGAGTGCTTTAGGACGTAGCTCTGCAAGCGTGATGTCCCCTGCCGTTGGAGTGGACATGCTTTTTCTGGGGACTCGTGGGATCATAAACTCCACATTCTAAGACTCAAAGCCAAGTAGAATCAAACTGTACTAAAGCTGACAAACTCAAGAAGATTTTCTCTGTTTTGGCCCATTAGTATACATGCATCCATTTGAAAAAGAGCTGATTCCGTGAGCGCTTTCTGTGAGCTGATTCTATTCTGATTTTCTATGTTATGGGTTATTTACCCAGAGCTCATGAGCACAGAAGTTGAAAGTAATCAAATCCCCTCCAGAGATCCTGTCTCTCTACACTCAGAAATACTGAGTTCCGTACTGCGTCGTGCACTACACCCATTCAATCAGAGGCCTTCAACTGTGAGATCAACACGCACAACTTTTTAGTTTACTTGTGCCGTTTATAGCCAAACCTGTGTTTGTGTGTGTGAGTGGGGGGGAGGGGGATGGAGTGTGTGTCTGTAGACAGATGCAGCCCCCCACAGGTTTCAGCCAAGTCCTTCTGAGGCGGGACATGTTCGGATCCGGCCCTCGGCTGGTGGGTCGATCCCAACATTTCTGTGGGCTAATCTCACCCAGCCTTATCTGGTCATTTTGCATCAGTGACATTGCATCAGTAATTCCATCAAGCGGAAGGGGTTACCACATTCCCATTAGTTTTAAACAGTGAATAGTGAAATGTAGTAATGCCTTGTCCATCACTAATACCCCACAGTCAGCCATGTTTACATAATACTGGAGAGTAGCTTGCTCCATAGCGAGAAGTAAATGGGGGGCAGGCAGGCTGCATAACCAGCTGGAGAATAAACCTTTGTGGCCCTAAATAGTCCCAATCAGGGCTAAGTGCTCAGTGTACAGTTTCTCAGCCATGTGACAGTGACAGGCTAATTTGCTGTGACCTTGTGAAGGATGGCACCCTTGGCCCAGAGGACAGAGGAGCCTTTGTGTTTGGGGAAGCGGGGAGGCACTGCGTTTGGCTGTGCGGCACGGGGCTCCATTGAGGTTTCCCACCAGAGAGCTTCTAAAAATACACCATGGGTCTCATTGGTCAGTCTCCCCCTTGGATAAAAAGTCTTGAATGGTCAAAAAATGCTACGCAACAGCTATGTATGTGGCAGCTGTGCATGTTGGTCATCTGACAAAATCTTTGCTGAGGTCAGGCAAGGGTTATTAAATCCGGACGCCCGGCTGAGGTCATGGCCTGACTGTGCTTAAAGCACCATATCCCAACATGTGTTTGATTTGCGTGGTACATTTCTCCATTACTCCTCCTCCTCCTTGTCCAGGATGTGCCGTCAGCCTAAATGCAGCACGGCTAGCTTTTATTTCACTTCCCAACTGGGATGTCTGGCCAGCGGTTCCGTCCCACGGTTCTATTTGGGGAGGGAGGTGGTG
This sequence comes from Isichthys henryi, assembly GCA_026776945.1. Lineage (NCBI taxonomy): Eukaryota > Metazoa > Chordata > Actinopteri > Osteoglossiformes > Mormyridae > Isichthys > Isichthys henryi. The sequence continues at coordinate 5,500,043 of JAODJX010000020.1, forward strand.
GGAGGGGTGGTGGATCAGCTCAAGCTGAGAGCTTGGAAAACAGCTGTCTTTAATTTTCCATGCTGGACGGGAGCCAGGGCCCATCACCACCTGGAGCATCTCACTGTTGCGACTGTAAGCGCACATGCTTTCCAAAATGGCAACACGTGGGACCCTTGTGAGTGAAGGAAGTTTTCCTGGGTCTTCAACATACCTCATGCAAGAATGAGTTGCCTGGCTTAGGGGCTCAGAATTCAAAATGGGTGAGATTTTTCTCATGCTTGTACTTCAATCATATAGTTCTATAGCCTTGTTGCAGCGTAGTAACTATGCAGGACAGGGCACTATAGCCTTGAGAAGGTCATGAATAGGTAATCTGGCTAGTTTCTAATCATGATGTTGGGGTTTTTGTGGGTTTATCTGCAGCAGGCTGAGCCTCATGCCCTCTGAAAGCTCATAGGGTTCTGCCCTCTCAGTGCCAGAGATCGGATGGCTGATGCTTCATGTCTTGTGGCTGGCAGGGTAATTTCATCATTGGGCCTTTGAGCAAGGCCCTTAATCCTAATCACACCAGGAAAACTGTCCGGCCCTGCACTCTGCAGAGGGCTCCTCTCATGCCGTCGCTGCTTATATATCTATGAAGGCCCCATTCAAACCCCATCCACCCCAACTCTATAGATGACAAGCTGCCATGATGACGATGACACCTTACTGGAATTGGGAAGGGCCTAAGGCCCCTATGTTGGCCTGGGGGGGCTTATTAGGTGGGCAGAAGCCAACCTCAGATAGATGCCTTTTAACCTCATTCACCATCTGAAAGGAATTAGTATGTCTATCTCAGCATCAGATCAGGGCGATGGCTTCTAGAGTAGCAGACGGACAGTTATAGAGCCTCAGATCCCACAACCATGACTATGTTTTATTCTCTATTTTCTGTGTCTTCAAGTATATCTATGGTTAAAAGACTTGTGCTGAAGCGTCATATGCTGTCGATGAAGCTGTTTATTTCCCAGATTCTGCTTTTGTATGGTCATGAACTAAAAAGTCACCGAAACAGCATTTCATGGTTCTGGAAGCACTTTTCCACTTGCAAAAATGTCAGTTAGATTACATGGCTGTCTTTGAGATAAAGATTCATTAAGGGACTCTTCATATGGGCACAGGCAGGGTTTAGTGGACCAGAGAAGGTATAGAGTAATCACACTAGTCAAAAAAACTAGAATTTGGGGGACAAACATTCTCTGGCATGGTACAGATCAGCTAATGTGAGTACACCCTCAAGGTGCTTTGTTGATTTTTACACCTTGTAGTTATGGAAGGTCAAGATAGGACATGTCATAAATACTGAATGTTACAGGACATTACTCATCATTATGATGAATGCTATGGGACATTATTTGACATTGCCTGTGTTTATCTAAATTGAATGTACGTTACAGTGCATTGCCTATTCAGTATGTAAGCTGGGCCCTGTAGAGCTATCTAGGACTATCACAGTTTGGTTTTATTTACTGTTCAATTACTCATTTATCAGATATTATATTAGTGCTACAGAGGCCCCTGTGTTCTCTCTGCATATCACGACTGAAACAGACACTCATTCTCGGGGATCTTCTCTGTCTCGGCAGCAGACTGGGTGGCAAAAGCCAGCGTCGGCCTGGACGGCAGCCAATCCAAAGCCGATTCTGCTCCGCCCGATCTCCTTGGTGCCACATGCGGATCAGCACGTCCTGCTTGGTGCCATTGGTCCCGCTGTCTGATAAACCAACAGGGTTGTCTGCAGGAGGTCGGACTGCAATCTACAGCTTGTCACGTTTACTAGTCAGTTCGCATTGAACTGCAATTGAAATCGGTTGCTTTTCGGCTTAGCTGGGGTTGTGCTGTACTATTTGGATGGGGATAAACAAGCCAGGGAGATGTAGGAAAGGTAAAATGCCGAGCGCACGTCTTACCGAAGCTGGCCCAACTGCATGGGAGTGTCTGCGTGGGCCAGTTGCAGATTCCAGCAGCTTATCCCAACATGTGCAGTGACCATTGCCGGCATTCTCCTGGCAAATCTGCCAAAAGCAGATTTACATGTTCCCCCCACTCTACATGTTGATAATCAGAGTAATGGAGTCTTCTCTTGAGCTGAGGAATGGCTTGATCCCGCGTAATCCTGTGTGGCTGGGTGGCGATTCAAGGAGGGCCACTGACCAGCTCAGGCTCCAGCTGCCACTCAGACTCCCGTCCATCAACCATCCGAAAACCCCTCGGGCTGGCACAGGAGCCTGCCAAAGCCCAGTGCGCGCCGTTAACTGGATCTCGTAACCGGGGCAATAAGAGCCGCCTGCACTGTTTCAGACGCTGCACTTCACTGCAGCAGAGCCTATTTATAGCTCCTCTCTCTGAAGCGAAATTTCACTTTTAGCATGTCTAAATCCTGCCTGTCCCACATTATTAATGAAGTCGGGCTGTTTTGCTAGCCAGGTGGGAATAAAGAGGCTTCCATTCGGCAGCTTGCCATCCGTCTGATCCTGCTGCCGCCTTTGATTGTGATTTGGCTAGGCTGTGACAGCATCCCCACCTCAGGGGTACCACGTACGTGCCTTAGCAAACTGAGAACTGCCGCATGTGGCCAGAGCAGGTGCTGATTGGATGTCTCGGTGGAAAAAAATAGCTTGTCTCACAGCCCCTCTACTCATCTCCTGGGACTTCCCACCCCGCCATGACCCTCTACCCCCCCACCGCACTCTCAGCATGCAAATAAAAGTGGTGTGATATTGCTGCAACATTGGCGGAATTTCTTTGTGAGCGCACAAGGGTATCGCCGGTAGGGGGGAGGATTTTCGCTCTGGAGTGAGGAGAATTGATTGGTTAACTGGCACACCTGCTGAGGCAGACGTCGCCTGCTAGGGAGTCAGTGAGGACACGAAGTCAGAAGCCAGGGGCAGCGTGTAGCAGCATGGAAAATGCTTCGTTGCCATTTGATGCAGGAACAAGGCTGTGATGAGTTGCTCTTCTCTAGAAATCACTACATGGCCATTTTCCAACTAATAAAACTAGAGATATTTGTACAGAAGATGGATGGAGGAATCGATAGCAGCAAGGGAAGACGTAGATGAGGGTGTTTTACTACAGTCATTTTTTAATGCTGTGTCAGGCCTCTTGAAAGGAATCACATGTTGCCTCACACCTCCGTTGCTATTCTGAACTAGCACGTGGTTACCATGGCAACTGCCGCATGGCTCGGCATTACCATACGGACCTCCGCGGCTGCACCCCGCGTTGCTTTGAAGAGGCTCTTAAAGGACATGTGGAAAACACGGGTAGTCCCCACACACATGCACGCCCATATATACGTGTCTACACACAAACCATGTCGCCATTAAAAAACACACACTGGGATCCTTTGTGAAGCAGGATGTAATGTGGTATAATAAGACCCAATTAAAACCTTTGTAACGGACCTGCAAAGTGGTTTGAAACCACCTTTTTCTCAGCATTATCGAAGAATTTATTCAGAGTTAGTCAATAGTCTAAGGATCGTTTATCAAGAGGATCAAGAAACAATATGATAAGGTAACAGAAACTGCATGAGAGACACATCAGCTTAACTTGTATTGTAAGAGATTCCCTTCCCAGCATAAAGATCCCTTTTCGCATAAATTCTTGGAATGCCCTTCATGCATTTGTGATCTGGCTCCAAGAAGCACTATCTAACTTAGGACAAAACTGTAATAGTAAATGGTTACTCACACAGCAAGACTGATTAATGAATCCCCAAATTATCATATGTACACAGTTAGAGATTTGCGATATAACAGAAAACCTATTCATTTTGGCAGTATTCATTTCATTCAAGATATCGGCATCAGACCAATGTGTCAATCCTGGTCGATAGTTTTGGCTGATATTTAGATGTTAGTTAATATCGAATGCTATCAGCACCAGAACTAAAGACACAAGTATTAAAATAATGGAGATGATTGCACTGAATGATGAGTCATTTTCTGTAGTGCAGGACGAAGGATTACGTCAGTCCATTCACTACTTACAAGAGGTCTCAAAGTACCAGCCCGTGGGTGAGATCCTGCCGGCGGCATGGTTTTATACGGCCCGTGACATGTTTTTTAATTCATCATTACATCTGGCCCGCGGATCGACCTTTCATTTTCCACGCTGGGATCATTCTGCTGTTTCCTCCCCCCCACCCACCCCTGCTTAGCCACAATTTAATGATAATAACTGGTTATTGTATTGGTAATATCGGCATCAAAAATATTATTTCTGTACATACATGATTCCTCAGCACCACAGAGAAAACGATATCTGATCATCTGACGTAAGAGACCTTTCTGGGGGGGAAAAGGGTGAATCGTTAGTGTTTCTGTTTTTTTGCTTTGTTAAGAACATAGATGTCAACCTTATTCTTTAGGCGTGTCAATCTCCATTATACATAGGCACACAACCAGAGCCTTTAAGACAGCTATGAGGAGGGAGTCATGGGTTGGCCTTGTGCCGAACTCACACAGCAATATGAAGGCTCAGCAGCTTTGTTTCCATGTGACTTCAGGCTTCCAGTCTCCTCTTTTAGCAGCCAGCAGTGGGGTCTGGCTGAGGTTACATGCTTTCCATGTCGCCTCCTGCTCGGAAAGGGAGCCTCTTATTGAGTTTCCTCGCTCACTGTCGTCTGCCCCATACTGCCTCTTTTTTCAGCTCTCTGGGTCAATCAGAGAGACGCCCGGATTCCAGGGCAGTGGCCAGTCACCTTAGGATGTGGGCAGTGGGACTAACTCAGAGGGGGCTGCCATAGCCCACTGATCCATATTTAAAAAATATTTTAAAGTGTTCTGTTTCACTATTATGAAAAATGACAAATGACAATGTTGCAAAGTATGATACATATCTAAAAATGCATGAATGTCCCCATAAGGATTTAGAAAGTGACAAAATATTTCGTAAAACATTACAAGATAATTTTAGATATTGTTCTTATTCTGTTGGACAGGGTGTTATAGGTTAGGGGAGGAGGAAGAGTGAACCTAATTTGGGAACGGAAAAAGACACAGTAAAAAAGTATTTTTAAACACTGCACTACCGGGTATTAGCTCAGCATCACTGCGTGGTCACTGCATGGTCATCACCGGGAGGCCAGCAGAGGGGAAGCGATTGACTGTCACGGACCCTCATCGCCATCGAGCTCAGTCTCATGTCAACGTCTGAACTCAGCCTGAATCCCAGCAGTGACAGTTACAGTCGCAGCATGTCCACTCCAACACAGAAGCCACCGTGCTCACAAAAGTCTGTCTGGCCTTAGCATTTTGTGTTAATAAATAAGTGTCTCTCTTCACCAGTAATCAAACACAGAATGAGAGAAGAGAGCCTGTGCCGAAGACGGTTTTCCCTGTGCCCGACGACGAGCACGCCGCAGAAGATCGACCCCCGGACACTGACACGGAACATGTCGTACGCTGGGGACCACGACATCTATCCCCTGAGCCCAGGTAAATAGGAGCCACAGAAGCCAGCCGTGGAGTGTCTGCACAGTCGCACTGTGCACGTTTTCGCACAGGTTAAGGAATAATACGCGGGTGTTGGAGGAGCGCAGTGTGTGGTCGCAACAAAGAAGTAAAATGAACGGCAAGCACTGCAAGCGTGATGTAGCTTAACAGCTAAGTGATTAGGTGGCTGTGGTTTGGTTATCTGACTACCGGAGTGATTACCTGAAGGTATGGTACCCTGTAGATGAAACTGCAACTTTAGTTGTGCTTCACACTTTGGTCCATGCACAGAAGCCCAAAGGGTCTTCTGACAGCCGCAGTTTCATTCGTTTCATTCCAAGCGTGAGGGGCATGTCACGGGACAAGCCAGGGGGACAGTTGAAGTCAGTGTGAAGCATTTCGTTATGGCCCAGTCAGAAGCCTCTCCTGGGTGTTGCATCCGCCTTCCTCAGTTTGCAAAGGAGTCGTCACTAGGGAGGACGGGCTGACACGGGGTGTAACATCTCACCCCCAAGGCCAAGCCCCGCCCACCGCTTCTTTACGCGCATGTGCACGCACACACACAGACACACACGCAACGCATTAGGCTGTCAGTGCTAGAGCGTTACTCTGATTAAAGGGAGTCTCTAAATACAGACCTTACTGCTTAGTGTATTTTTGTACCCGAATATAGGCTGAGGGTTTGTTTGGGCATTTTGAACCCATTTGCTGGTTTCTGTTTCTTTTCTTTTTTACATCGTGAAAAGTAGCATTTTTTCAAGGTTTATACGAGATGTGTGGTGTTTCTAACACGTGCGGAATTTTTAACTGGGATTGTTTCGACATACTGCTGCAATACTGAGTTGATCATGACGCTCTCATGTGTGTGCACATGTTCGCATGCGCTTGTGTCTCTGAACCCCTGTGGTTGTGTGGTGACAGGCAGCGACATGGAGAGGAATGGACTGGCTATGCTGAGGGATGAAGTCAGCCCTGTCCAGTCGCCAGGCAGCAAGGCAAGTATTTTGTGTCTTCTCCTCAGTCCGCTTGCTTGCTCCCAAGTCAGTGACAAGTCGGCTTTCACTAGGCCCGTTTTAGCCAGTCGCAGGCTCTGCACTGTTCCCAGTTCATCCAGAAATTGCATTTATGCTACAAGTGAAACTGGAGATTTCAGTCATCAAGACTTATTCAAGGTATTTATATCTTATTGTTATTAATGCTGTTGTTTTTATTGTTGTTGTGTTGCTGTTCTTCTTGTCGTCATACACTTGTGAAGTTTTTAGCTACTTGTAGTGATGAGTTGCGCCCGGTTGTGCTGCGATCCCGCTCAGGGAGCCCGCGGCAGCCTTTTCCTCACTTGTATTTCAGCGGAGACTATTTATATGCAAACACCACTGCCGCAACATTGCAGTGCTTCACGGAAAGCCGCTGTACGCTGCAGCCACCAGGCACGGGACACTCTGGCCAGTGTACGCCAGGCCGCAGAGGCACGTAACTGACAGCTGGTGCTGATACTCATGGTTTCTCCGCAGCTGCTGATGTCATAGAGAGAGTGTAGTGCCTCCTGTGCCCTTTGACAGACCTGCCAGTATGGCTTTGACACTTGGGGCACAGTCCGCTGATAGGGGGTGAGGGCCAGCCATAGCCGTGTCCTCGGACCTATCCCAGCAATGTGGCATGCCCTCCTCATTCCCAGTCGAGATCAGCTGGCATTTCTCTCTGGCCACATCAGACCGTGACCTTAGTTTGGATTTAGCTCCATTACAATCCTGCTGTTCTTCAATTATGCCGGTTTACTGTTTCTTTTTTTTCTCTCGTTTTTTGCAAGCTCTGTCTGCTTGTAGCATTCATGCAATTCAAAGCTGACAGGGCACTTGCCAAGCACTGTCTGCACTGATGAGAACAATGTGCAATGAAGATATGTCTGAGTGTGAACGCCGCAAAGTCATTACAGGCGGGCAATATGACAGCTGCTAGCACAACCCAGTATCCATTACCCCAGCCGGCCTTTCCTCTTGTTAAGCTTTGTCACAGCACTGTTAGTGTTACCAGTTTATTTACACAGTGTCCAGGCAGTCCTGATTTATGTTCTGCTTCCTTAAGTCCTTCACCTCATGATCACTGCGGGGGGTGGAAGGCATTTAGAGGCGGGAGTGTATTCAGAACTTCTCACTAAGGATTGTTTCCTCAGGACAGTAACTGAGCAGGGTGGATGACTAGTGAGTTAGCGGCATAGTAGTTAAGGATGTGACCTTGTAAATAAAGGGTGCTGGGTTTCGGTCCTACTGTAACAGCCCTCAGCAAGGTTCTTGGACTTGAATAGTTCCCGAAAATTTCCAAGATACATCAACAGATACATAAATATATTCTGAATACACAGTATCCTTGCATTTGTTGTCCTGAATTAAAATAGCCTCCTAATTTGCTTTTGTTCTTTGAATGCTCCTTGAAGATGGCCTTATCAGCAGCCCCCCCCCCCCCCAGGGAGGTGATGAGATTGGGAAGCCCATAAAAAATTAAGGAACAATTTCAGCTGCGGCATTTTGGATGACTCCAAGTCACTCCGTTTTCTTTGATGGTGCAGTAAAGGAAGGATACCCCAGTGAAATTTTTCCCCTAGAGGGCAGTGGGCATCTGTTGGCATGGGCTGGTCTCTGCTCAGGGTGACTGAAGAAGGCTTTGTGGTGCTGTCTTCTGTCTTCAGCTGGAGGCCAGGGTATTCAATGGCCAGGAGAAGGAATGCTCCTCACCCACAGAAAAGCTGGCCAGGAAGGAATCTCTCAAAGTAGGTGGTCATTTTCCTACAGACAGTACCTAAAATATTTGTCATTTCTGTCCTTGACATATTTTATCTGTGTATTTTATCAGTTCAACCTAACTTTCAAATGTAAATAATTACAGGAAGTACCCATGGTGTTACGTCCTGCCCATTATATCCACCTGACCCTCCTGTCTCCCCCCACGCCTAATGCTTGTTGCCCCTTGTTAGTCTTTGTAAATAAGTCCCTGTTTGTCTCATCATCCCCAGTCTGGTTACTAACGTTGCTCCTCCTGTCTGCCCATGTCCTTCCCTGTATCAGTCCTACCGTTTTGACTCCTCGCGGACCTGGTGGTTTTCTCCCCCTTTCAGTTCTGTTCAGTTTAGTTCTAATAAAAACCCCCCTTTGTTCACACAAACGCCTACCTCTTAGTCCTTCATCCTACAAATCATGACAAAACGCCCAGACTTTCAAAGAAGCACTACAGCCCAAACCCCTGCCCCGAGTTCCAGGCCTCCCTGCACCTTGCACACCGGATCTCCTGGGTACCTCTGAACCAGAGACCTGAGGGATCATTTGACCCACGAGGCCCTCCAGAGACACCCCATTTTCAAGTGGAAGCTGGAGTGGAGGAGTATTCCCGATATGTGGAGGGTGCCCGAGGCCAGTGCTCGCTTCCTACATGCAGGGGAGATCTTGGTGAGGCTCATACCAGACTCAGATTCCCAAGAAGCCAAGATGGTCCGATGCTGTATGGGAGAAGTGCAGTTGGTCAGGTGCAAGTCGATCCCCGATCCCAACTTTGCCCATCACCTCTCCGCTGCGTGAAGCTGCTCTACTCGCCACTTCCCCACAGCGTGATGCAGCTCTGCCCGTCAGCTCCCTGCAACTTGCTGCAGATCCGCCCGCCAGCTCCCCACAGCTCGCCGCAGCTCTACCTTCTGGCTCCTCCCTTCCATTTCCAGTCGCAGGAGGAAGAAGTGAAGAAAGCTAGCTGTGCCCATAGCTGCCGGGCCTTTAGAACCCAATCCGATGAGACCACTGCTGCCCCTCCGGAGCCGTCTTCGCCTCTAATGTACTTCTGGAGCCCATCTTCACTTCTGCTGCACCTCTCGAGCTCAACCTAGGACAACTACTTTGACCGAACCTCCACAGTACAACCCATAGGGTCCCATTCCACCCAATCTTCCAGAATCCGGCTCAAGAGGGCTGTACCTCTTTCTTCCAAGCCTCCAGAGCTCAACCTGGGAGGGGTCCACAGTCCGAGTCCCAAGTCACTGGCCCAGGGAGGGCTGTTCCCTCCATGCTCCAGGCTCTTGGCACAGTGAGGGCCACTCTGCTTGCGCCCCAGGCTCCTGGCCCAGACAGAGCCTGTCCGCCTGCATCCCAGGGTCGTGGCCTAGAGTGGGTCACTCCATCCGAGTCACTGGCTCCCAGCCCAAGCGGGGCTCCTTCTCCCTGCTCGCCTTCAGGTGTTCTCCTCAGTCAGTCCCCCTACAGTCAGTAGTGTTGGCCAAGGCCCTGAATGGGGACTGACCGAGCCTCCGTCTCCAGCAAGGGGATATGGGGGCACACTTTCTATGCCAGCTTCCCAGACTCTCGTCTGCCAGACAATGTCTGCCCAGACACTTCTCCTGCTGTGGCCAGGAGGAGAGGAACCCTCATGCTTCAGCCCTGTGGTTTTCTCAGCATCCTCTTGCTTCTGCCCTGCAGTCCCCTTGACACCTTCTGGCCCAGCAGTCCACTCAGCACCCTAATGTCCTGCTGTCCTCTCAGCACCCTCCTGCTCCGGCCCTGTGGTTCCCTCAGTGTCCTCCTGCTTCGACCCCCTGGCCCTCCAAGGCCCTTAGGCCCTATTGTTCAGACAGGTTCTGCCTCACTGGGGAGCAGGCCCAGGAGGGTTCATGTCCCAGGTTCCCTGCTCCCCTTTCCCCCCAGTACCACCTTGGCCTGTGCACCCTATTGCTCCCTCCGGCGTTTCCTGATCAGCCACGCATAATGCTTGTTGCCCCTCGTTAATCTTTGTAAATAAGTCCCTGTTAGTCTCATCATCCCTAGTCCGGTCATTAACATCACTCCTCCCGTCTGTCCATGTCCTTCCCCGTACCAGTTCGACCGTTGCGACCCCTTACAATCCTGTTTGTTTCCCTGTCCCTCTTTAGTTCTGTTCAGTTTGTTTCCAATAAATCCCCCCTTTGTTCACCCAAACGCCTGCCTCTTAGTGTCTTACCCCACCCTGAAAAATTATAATTCTAAATCCATTTAACAATTTTCCCATATTTCTTGGGAGCTGAGTCCCCCTAAGGGTCAAATCCTAGAATTGCCCCTGGCATCTGGTCACACTTAGCGCATCTTTCAGGACTGTACATGTCTTGACTATGCTGCCCTCTAGTGGCCGACTATTTTAGAAGGGTATGCAATGAGGATAGAAGAATATTTCAAAAATGCCCTTTTCTGTCTCTTTCAAAGGTCCAAAAGAAGAATTATCGACAGGAGAAGAAAAGGGCAACCAGAGAACTATTCAGCGCCCTCAAGGACCCTAGTGTGGTCATTATGTCCAACTGGCTAAAGGTATGCAAGCTACTGTGGAAAAGAAACATTGCTCTAACCATCAATCCATCTCAAAAAAACTTATCCAGTACAGAGTACAGTGCCTATCCCAGGCAGCATAGAGCACAAAGGAACACCTTGGATGAAATACCAGTGCATTTTTCATTTCCTATCAGATTCGTCTTTTTACCATTTCCCAAAACATTAACTGTGTAAAAAAAAATCATGCTGAAAATGTCATCAGACGTGCCAGAGGAAATGCACTAACAGAGAAGTTTCTTCACCAGATCCGGGGCACCCTGAAGAGCTGGACCAAGTTGTGGTGTGTCCTAAAGCCTGGGGTTCTCCTCATTTACAAAACCCACAAGGTGGAGCACTGGGTGGGAACTGTCCTGCTCAATGCCTGCAAGCTCATCGAGAGGCCTTCAAAGAAGGATGGCTTCTGCTTCAAACTTTACCACCCACTGGACAAGTCCATATGGGCCATGAAGGTGAGGCCTGTTGTTCACTTGCTGGTCTCTTTCTCTGTCCTTTCTTTGCCCTGCATCCATCTGCATAACATAGATCATTCTGTCTCCACAACATTAGGGCAGGCTGGCTCTCATTTGCCCCCTTGTTGGTGTTTCAGGGTCCTAAAGGAGAGAATGTGGGATCTATCACACAGCCCCTGCCAAGCAGCTACCTAATCTTCAGGGCAGCTTCCGAGTCAGACGGTGAGCTTGTCATGCTGTTGCAAGACTGTAGACCTGAGCTGTTTGTGTGAAGTTCTGGGGTTTGCATATTTATGAAGTGTGTGTGTGACTTAGTCTCTTTGTATTTGCATGTACTAGTTGTGCGTACATTGGGTGCTGACTTGTATGTGTACCTGTGTGTTCAGGCCAGATCATTTGTGCAAACGTGTGTGCGTGTCTGATTCACATGTGCCTTGGTGCAGGTGTGTGCACACATGGTTATGTGCTCTAATGACCCATGTCTGTTTGTGCAGGCCGCTGCTGGATGGACGCCTTGGAACTGGCTCTCAGCTGTTCCAGTCTCTACAAGCTCACCTCCAGGGTTGGGCGAGATGGCGACCTGAACACATCCACGGAGACTTCCCACATTCTCCACCTCTTGCAGTCTTCCCCCCTGACTGACCAAGACCTCCTTCAGTGAGTATTCTTCTCTCCATCTGCTGTTGGTTTACCCACAATGCCCACAATGACAAATAGGTACAGTGGCCAGCAGTACTTTTATTCCTGGCTGTTTTGATGTACTCACGCCTGTTTGCTGACATGGTCACAGACCAGTAGGACGAGGGAGGTCGCAGACATGCTTGAATAATGCATTTAGGTGCATGATGGTGTGAGGCAACAATGCTAGCCACTGCTCACTATTTAATTATAAATGAAATGCTTTGCATAAGCAGAAATGGACAAACAAGAATGACTTTATTCTAGTGTGACTTTTCCAGTTAATTCTTTTTTTCTGTAGTTCTAATAGGTTTTAGCAATTTTGATGCAGTTACTGTTATTATTATTAACCCAGAAATTCCCCAGGGATCAATAAAGTCTATGTTAATCTTAATCTCAATCTTACATAGTACTAGGTAGGATCCCTTCCAAAACCACTTAAAGGGTTGACAAGTTCTGCATTTGCGGAAGCCTTTCTGTACATCACTGTTGTACTGAGCTGCTATTTTTGGCCTTTATAGCTTCCATCGAGTCTGGTCATTCTCCTCTGACCACTTTCATTAAGGTGTTTTCAGCCGCAGAACTGCTGCTGAAATGGATATTTTTTGTTTATCACGTCGTCCTCTGCAAACACGGTAGTGTGTGAAAATCCCAGTAAGGTGGCTGTTTCTGAGATGCTGGAATCTCCACATATGACACAATGATCATGGCACGTTCAGAATTGCTTAAATCACACGTTATGTATTAATGAAAAAGCATTGGATTGGATAAGACAAAGGGTTTTATTCACATAATCTTGTTCCAAAGCAGTATGTTATAGAACAGCTAAAGACAGTGTTGTGAAAACCAAATACAAATCTTAATCTCAAAATCAGCAGACTAATCAAAGGCAGTAGATCATAAATGCAGTCAGTGGGATATAGAGAAACTCACCAAATATTAAATTGGCAGCATGTAGGAGTACCAATATGGCACAGTTTCCCTAATGCTTAGCCACACTGTAAGCGAACCTCCTGACCCTTTCAGCATGCTATTTATATGCTATATATAGCATGCTATATATATATTCAGCTGCAGCTAGATGATTGGCTATTTGTACGTGCAGGCTGTTTGCGTTAGCAGGCAGGTGTATCTAATAAAATAGCCACTGCATGTATAATGTTTACAAATAAGTATCAACATTTTTCGTAGAAATTCATAAATTATCGTTATCGATGTTCAGAGAAATTGCAGATTCAGCACCAAATAATTATCCATTCTTTCCTGTTAGGCTTGAGAAATACAAATATTTGGCAATAATAATGATTTCACATTAACGTGGGAAATACAGTGTTCGCATATGTTGCAATGAATAGAGGCAGTTATGGTTAAGAGAGAATTCAGATACGCATATAATTTCCCATAGGCTTGAAATCCAGACAGCCAGAGAAAAATGTGCAAGCTGGGTCATAGCTGACGTTCATGACCCCGCAGTAGCTTCCTGTAACGTGTACTCATTTTCAGTAATGGCCTCTTGTTGAGTGAGATCCTTACCTAGCTGAAGCTGCATCAGAGAAAGCACCCCACATTCAGAGTGAGCGCTCAAAGCCTGGAGATCAGTGTTACATCTGATGAGTAAACTGCCTGCCATTCTGCATTATGTGTGTGTGTGTGTTGGTGTATACGCAGGCGTGCATTTGAATACTCTAGTCCACGCCTGTTCTTCCAGATGGCACATGATTGTGTTTGTGTGGGTGTGTCACTGCATGCGTTTGTGCGCATGTGCACGCTGCTTCCCAAGTGAACAGCATCTACTGGCTCTCAGTCAGCACTGTGCCGCTCCTCCAGATATCTCCAGCCAGTCAGCTCGGGCACAGTGGGTCATGTGACATGTAAAGGAGCAGGAAGAGCCATGGAGAATATGAACCTTATACAACCCAGACAGAGTCATCAGTAACAAAGCTTGGTGCACACAGGAAGCAGCCCAGGGTGGGGGAGACAGGACCGGGAAATCAGATCCGTCTGCTTGTGTCTTCAGCACCTATTGTTTGCAGCTCAGGATCTAGCAGTGATTCAGACAGACGGGAGTCCCAGCCTGATCCTGGTTTTATGAAAAGCTTGGTTTTTTAAAAGGGAGGTACAGGGGAGCTGCTATCAGGGTAAGCGTGCAGGAGCATTCAGTGACCGCTTGGCCGTCGCCTCAGACGCAGAGGATGCGAGACGTGCCCATCTATCACCTCCGAAACGCGGCGAGAGAGGTGGAGCGGTGAAGTGAGGCTCGCGCTGTTAGGAGAGACCAGCACGGAGGACACAGAGGGTCACCGCTACAGTGCACAAATACAGCTCAATCTGCGGAAGGATTACAGGATTCTCCCTGTTATTTATTTATTTTTTTTTCTATAAAAAGAATTAATACTTATCAGAGAACTGATCACCGTACATCTCTGAGGAATCGTTTAGCAGGTATTGTATGGGACCGACACTAAGCTTCATGCCCCAGTGACAGTGACCGTGACATTCAGGAGCTTCCAAGGGGAGGATAATGGCTGTTACCGGGGCAACGGGGCTTGTTTGGTTTTTATCATGCAAACAGATTGTGGTTACTGCTGATACTCCATAGCCATTACCGTAGTGCGACTAATAACAAGTGTTCTGGAACATTAATTACTAAAAACACCAGGTAGGGAAAAGCTAAGTCAAGTACTAAGTCAAGCTATCAAATTGTTTACTAGTTAAACCGTTGTTGAGGTTATTTTTTAAGTCATTGATCTGTGACGGTGTTGTAATTTGATTCTGTTGTCATTCTTGATGTAATCGGTTTTTTAAATAATAATAGGATGGTAAGATGACTTGCGCTTTTATAACAAAGCAATCGAGTGATGTTTTCGGCCTTAATTTATACCCATGTGGTCGCTTTGCATGTGTCTTGTGTTTTTTTCTTAAAGGTTGAATGAGTCCATGTTAGAAAACCACCACATGGAGAATGACGGCTATTCTGACAAATCAGAGCGGGAAGCGCATGAGGAGTCAGATACCGGGGCGAATGAAAACGGTGGGCGGCTCACTGAGGAAAGTGATATGGACCAATCAGATGACCTTTCCCCTTGCCTGCTGGCTACTGCCTATGTTGAACAAGGCCAAGAAGAGATGGGGGAGGTAAGTCGAGCTCTCAGAGGTCAATCCAAGCGCTCACTTAAAGAACATTTAATGTAAAACCAATATAAATGTTCTGTATCATAAATGAAAACAAACTAATCCGTCTTTCGAGCACCATGAATAAGCTGGTCTCTTCTATAGCGCCTCATCGTGGTGCTGGTGGAGATTCGGGCTGCATCACGTACTAAACCCTGTCCCTTGCAGGCTGGAGAGGCCTCCCAGGTGGAGACCGTTTCAGAGGAGAACAAAAGTCTGATCTGGACCCTGCTGAAGCAGCTGCGTCCCGGAATGGACTTGTCCAAAGTGGTCCTGCCCACCTTCATCCTAGAGCCACGCTCCTTCTTGGACAAGCTGTCCGACTATTACTACCATGCCGACTTCCTGTCCCAGTAAGCTGCCGGTCTCTTGGCCCTCCTCGTTCTCCACATGTGCCCTGTGACCTGCTATGACCTGCTATGTGTTTTAGAGCCTTACAGCCTCATTCCCCCTCCCCCACATAGAGCGATAACTGAGGAGAGTCCTTACTGCCGGATGAAGCAGGTTCTGCGGTGGTACCTGTCAGGCTTTTACAAAAAACCCAAGGTGAGAGATACCCCCCCCCCATATTCTGCCTGTAAGTCCACTGGACCACTGTAGCCCAACAGAATATCAGCACCAAGGACGATCTGACATTATCTTGTAAACCATGCTATCTTTCTGGGGCATTGCCGTCAGGTTTTTTGTGCGCTGCTGGCCCAGTATGATGCTCTCGGAACTGGGATTCTGCCAGGTAATTAGAGCTTCGGAACAGATCAGGAAAAGCAGCTGACCTGTGGTTTACAAAGCTGAGCTTTTTCCACGGCCACTTGGGCCGCTCTCACACGTGACCGAATGGGCAGGAGCTTCCGTCAGGTGTCAGATGACAGGAACTGTTCGTGCAGGTTTTGCAGCCTCATGGCTGAGTTAAAATGTGACTCGCTGCCGTCTGTCCAACATGTTGTGTGTGGGTTAGTCCCTCCCCCCACCCTGAGCGTCATGTACCCTATGTGTCTTCAGGGGCTGAAAAAACCGTACAACCCCATCCTCGGTGAAACCTTTCGGTGCTGCTGGCTTCACCCCCGGACTGATAGCTGTACTTTTTACATAGCAGAACAGGTGAGTCACATCCCTTCTGTATCCCCTTTATAATCTGTACCCATAATCTCTCAACAGTTATTTGTACCTCATCTGTAATCTGTACCCGTAATAATTCATCTCTCAAATGTAACCTGTAATTTGTGTAATCTGTACCAATAACCTGTCAGCTATAATTTGTACATTGTCTGTTATTCTATATAGATAATATCTCGACTGTAATCGGTACCCATTATTTCTACTCCCTTAACCATAATCTGTATCTTGTCTGTAATCTGCATCCATAATCTCTCAGATGTGATCTGTACCCATACCCCAGAATATTTTTGTATTAACTTTGTATTAATCTTGCTGACTGATGAAATCACTATTTACATATAGCCTTATATTATTTTTCTTGTTGCAGGTATCACATCACCCACCAATATCTGCCTTTTACATTTCCAACAAGAAAGATGGCTTTTGCATAAATGGCAGCATCCTTGCCAAATCCAAGTTCTATGGTACACATTCCAGTTCACCTGCCTCCTCTATACTATAGGCCGATTCTTTTTCAAGTAGGACTCACGATTGATTGTTTCTGTTTGCTCTCTGCAGGAAACTCACTGTCTGCTATTCTGGATGGGAAGGCCAGACTGCTGTTTCTGGCTCGGAATGAAGAGTATGTCATCACAATGCCATATGCCCACTGTAAAGGTACACTCACCTCTATTTCCCCCTATACTTTTAGATACAATGGAGAATGCATTGTTTTTTTCTAATGCTGCTTCTCCCGTTCACCTGTAACAATTGAAATACTACTGGTCATCCACAGGCATCCTGTATGGCACGATGACCCTGGAACTTGGAGGGAAGATCACCATCATTTGTGAAAAGACGAAGCTTGCAACTGAGCTGGAGTTTAAACTGAAGGTGTTGTGTTGTCCTTGGCACCAGCATCGATGAACCTTACTGGGCCTGAAGAGGCCTCTGGTTTGGCTGACTCTCATTCACCATGGTGCTTCTCCCGTAGCCTTTCCTTGGTAGCTCCTGCAGCGTGAACCAGATTTTTGGAAAGATACGCTTGGGAGATGACGTGCTCGCCACCATCGATGGACACTGGGTGAGTTGGCCCTTCCTATTCATAGTCACATACAGAGAATGAGGGACAGCATCATCTCTCACTGTGTCCACTGTGTCTCACAGTAAAATACAGAGAATATCCATGAAATACATAGCTATCGCTACTGTGATCTTCATCTGCATTTGTATTAAGAGCTGTTGAGAGCTGGAACTGCAGAACAGGAATGGAATTCATGTCACTTTGGCTATTTAGTTTCAGCCCTGGACGTATAGATGCCTGAAGTAACAAAATCCGGACTAAACTGACTGGACAGATCAAGTTAGTTAATTAAAAGTATCTTGCTTGGATTTGCCTAAAGTCTCTCTGCCGCCTGTTAGCTTTTTTTGATTGCGTCAACGAGTCGACATTAAGAGAGATTTGATGCCAAGCTGCGCAGTGATGACGGGTAGTGACCACACCCACAGGACGGCGAGGTGTTCATTCATGAGAAGAAGACAGGTCATCAGGAGATGCTGTGGAACCCGAGTCCGGATGTGCGGCAGCGCAGGTTGAAGAGGCAGGTGGTGCGGCTGGACCAGCAGGGGATGTTTGAGTCTGAAAGGTACAGCCTTTACCCCACATCAGAGCTGGCCCATATCGCATCAATATTAAATCTTGCATACGCAATAATCACCAGGGCTCCCGATGATGGGCGGAACATTTGGCCGAACGCCAGCTTTTCCCTACACTCCGGACGTTTACTTACGTCAATAATTTGATAAGCAGATTAGTAGAATGGCTAAAATATTAATGAGGTATTTTATGACGTCCAAAAATGAGTGAATATAAATTCAGCATATCCTTATGTTTAATAAATGTGTCAGACTTTAAACTGCAACCACACCGCCATTTTACCTTGTTTATCCACAAGGTCTCCTCTTTTAGAATTTAGTGATTAATTGTCATTGTTGATACACCACAGCACACAAGAATGAAATGTATTCTCTGCATTTAACACATATTATCCAATGCGACATAGCAGGGGGCAGCTAATTCAGCACCCGGGGAGCAGTAATTGGGGGCGGTACCTTGCTCAGGGTACCTCAGGGGTGCCTTGCTGGTTGGGGATTTGAACCTGCAATTTTTCAATTACAAGTGCAAATCCCTAACTATCAAGCCACCACTGCCCACTTTTAAAAGATGTTGTGGCTGCTGAGCTGTTCCTTTCTTCACCACCAATGCCTCACCCATCATCTGAAGCCCTGGTGATTATTGCGCATGCGCGATGTAATATCGATGTGATATCGCCCAACCCTACCCCAGAAGGGTGCTGCAGGATGAGGCCATTCCTTTGGTCTCACTCAGCTTACAAGCACTCTGCCTCTGAGTGAAACGCTGTCGCTTGTGCGTTCAGGCTGTGGCAGCACGTGACCAGTGCCATCACGAGCCAGGACCAAGAGCAAGCCACACAAGAGAAGTTCGTCCTGGAGGAAGCCCAGAGGCAGGAAGCCAAGGACCGGGGCGACAAGCTCTGGATCCCCCGCCTCTTCAACCTGGACCCTGTGTCCAATGAGTGGCAGTACAAATTTGCAGAGTACGTACCCAGGTAGTGAGGGTGGTCCCTATTGTGCCAGGTTTCAAGGTACAGGTGAGCGTGGTGTTTAATGCTATAGATGAACAAGGAGCCAGAACAGCAGCTGATGTTGGTGATACGCTAATAAGGTACATTAGATTATGGTAATAAGGTTACATTCTGGAGAATAACCCTTAACCCCGGGTATGTTGCCTTGCATTCATCTTACACCTCCAACTATACACTCTTTCTCCTTCAGCACAAAGCCCTGGGACCCTAGCATCTGCCTGGTCCAGTTTGAGAAGGACGGCGTGATCCAGACCAAGGAGAGGTCCCTACACCGGCACAGTGGGCTCTCTTACAGCCAGAACTGGGCCGTTGAGCAGAAGGTAGGCATTGCTACAACCCTAACCCTTACCCTACTGAATCCAAATCGGCAAATCCTATATACTAGGGGAGCGAAAGGGTCTAATGAGGAAAGGACTATGATGAACTATCTAAAAATCTAATTTGTCTCAAATCCCCCCATGTATTTGATGCCTTCTTCACTGTGTACGCCCCTCTTTGGTGTCGAGGAATCTCCAGCTCTGTTTAGTAGCAGTTCTATTATTAGCCTGGTAAATATACCCAGAATGTTCCCATTTCAGGCTTTACCGCGCTAATATATGCATGTTTCTGTTGCGCGGGCGATTCACAGGCCAAGGTGCAGGGTAAACACAGGAAGTCCAGCAGCCAGCCATCCAGCTGCAGCCAGAACACAGAGAGCAGCAGCACCACACCAGAACCCACGCACGAGTCCTCCGACAATGAAGGTGAGCCAGCCGGGGTCTGGGGTCAAAGGTCAAAGGATAGTGGTCGTCAATGAAGAGAATTATGGAATATTACTTAATTGTAGCATTAGCATAATGTCCTCATCAGTCATGGTAAAATGATATACTTCTTTAATTCATTAATTACAGTCTTTTTTGGCATATGACATGTTTTGTTATAATTGTCATTTTTCACCTTGCACAGCATTTATGACCCAGTGCACCAGATGTAACAGGGAGGTGAAGGACATTGCAGATATTGAGGCCTCCATTGCGTCCATCCAGCAGACACAGCAGGACATACAGAGGTGGGTACACCCCCGCCAGGGAGCACGTCAGCCCCATTCAGCATCTTGGGTGATGTCAACGAGTTGTTTCTCGTCGCCCCCCACAGCAACCTGCACGCGCTGACACAGCAGGTGCTCCAGAGAAGGCGTGCAGAGGAGAGCGCCGTGCTGGGCCGGCGTCACTGGTTCATCTTGTGCGCTTTGCTCCTCCTCCAGCTCGTCATCAACTATGCGTCCACATGAACCCGGGGCCGAGGGCGCACTGCAACCACAACAGATGCAGACTCACACTGCTCTTGAATGCCTGTACGACAGCCCAGTGCCATGGGCACCAAGCACTTTGGAGAGAGAGAGAGAGAGAAGTATGAACAATTTGAGCAAGGATGACAGGAGAGAAAATGAAAAAATAGCAAATAAATATTTTATTTTTTAAGTGTGTGGCGAGAAAATTTTAATGTCAGTAGTGGACATGCACTTTTATACTCTTGCAATACTTCCCGTTTTTAGTCTGTGTCAAGGCCTCGAACCCGAAGCACTTTCATTCCTCTTTCCCTCCCGTTTAAACATTGGGCCTTAATGCTAAAGCCAAAAAAAGAAGTGGATAGTAAAAGAACAAACAAAAAAATAACATGAACTTAAAATAGTGCAATTCTTAGTGTTTGTATAAATGTATGTTAAGAAAAGTAGGGTATTCTCTTTTAGCAATGATGACCAAAACAGTATTTATAATCCTTAAAAAGAAAAGAGTCCATGTTTACAAAGTTCTGTATGTATATACAACACGTGCGGTTCCCTGGAAACCGGGAATAACTCACACGCTGTTACTTAAGTATATCATGAAGCCGTAACGTACAATCAGAGGAGGAGAAGGAAATGAGATGTCTTTATCTTCGGCCAATGAGAAACTAGAGATGTGGGAGACCAGGAGACCAGAGTGAGCACATTCTCAGTGCTGCGGGAGCTAAACAGCTTCCCCGGTCTTCGAATAATGTGGAGTAAGCAATGTCAAGAGGACCCAGGTACGAGGAAAATGAAGGTTAATATCCAGCTAAAACTGTCCAGTTTCATTTAGATATTCTGTGGCTTACTGTGGTACAGTATGGGGTTACCACAATCCTATCCTTCATATAGTTTAGGTAATAAGTTACTCCAAATTTGTGAAACTAGTTTTCATTGCTAAGATGAACCTCAGTTACTAATAAAATATCTTATGATACATGTTTTGATTGAAAAAAAAACTCACTTCATATTTCAATCAGACTTGTAGGGCAATTTTGTTGGTTTCATAATTAAATGCAATATTCTCGAGCCTGAAAAGGAGGAATAAAGATTCATTAGCGTGGCATTTCCGAGATGCAATACCTGCAATGGCGGAACACGGCAGGAAATCGTCGACGTTGAACCACCTGATTGTTGGTGTCTTGCGCCACCTGGTGTCTTTTTCTCAGATTGCAGAGCAGCCGTCCCGTTAAAATGGACCATGCGAAGGATTATTAGGGACGATGACGTCGTTTGATAATGCTTTTCCTTTTCCATTCACTAGTCCTTTCATTTATGATTTTTCACACGACTACATAAACGGACTTCGTTATCTGGTTGGGAAGTATGACGTAATGATTTCTGTGCTCAGTTATTGTATAGCACGAAATGAACAATTCACATGTTGACTGACTGTTTATAGTAATTTTCATTGTCAGCCTACCCAGGCATGTTTTCCACTAGCCCTGTCACACAGCTAGTAGCCTATGGTTTGTACTCGAAATAAAGCTTGTCTTGTGAATGGAAATGTATTTATTTGCACTATTCTAACATGTTCTAACGTTTAAAATATTGGGTCAGTTGGGACATTACTCAAGTGAGCAAATGTAAATCACTGACATCTCGCAACATTTATGTTTCACACCATTACAGTAAATGATATGCACTATAAAAATGATTCCTTGTGTCTGTAATATGATACTAATTTATTGCATACTTGCGTACGTCTTAAGTGGAATTGCTAATAGTGGGTATATTTCACGCATTTAGGGTAGCCTGCGTAAAATTGTAACACTGGTACAGAACATAAGTTGCTGGAATCGCAATATCATCTATTCTAGCTTGCGATTTTTGAACATGAAAACACGCAGCTTTGCTCCGAAAATATTTCATTTTTTGACATTGCGTTTCTTGTGAATAGAGTATGATCTTGTCCGACAGTATTAAACGTGTGTTGTAATAATCCTCGAACTGTCTATTTAAGACGACTTGTTTTGAAAGCCAGTACTACATAGCGTTTTTGAAAAATTCAGACCAATGTGCGTGTTGGTTAGCAGGGGACAGTTATACGGTGTTGCAACTGTATTTAGGTTGAAAACGCATGCATGAGGAAAGATGTAACAAAAGTACACCTTGTCTTTAAACACCAATTGTAAAAAAAAAAAAAAACTATGAATAAATACACAGCAATTGTTTATCCTGTAATACTAGATAGATGAAGGAACATTAAGTAAAACTAAACCGTCTATTTACATCTCTGGTTTTTGTGTGGGAATGCAAAATGTAAAAAGTGCGACAGTTGTACTTGGTGCCCTTTGACAAAATTCTCTCTGGGCCCCTATTGCCGGCTTGTTCCGGGGTCCTTGTCAACATCTGGCCTGCCTGAAACATTTAGGGCTTTATAACACCCCCAGGAATAAAGCTGGGTGTTTGCTACACAGCTGCTGTCTGGGGAGATGGCAGGCCTGTGTGGAGTTCTGGCAGGTCAGCCAAGGTGAGGATCCCTCGGCACTGACACCACCGACTCAAGTATCGGCTTTTCTCCATGACTGCCCTAGTCTATCAGACTTCGTCATAAAGCGCCATCAATTCCAAAGGAGGTCGAGTATGTTCGCAGCGCACTGTACTATTCCCACCACTAGGGGTCGCTGCGAGTCCACAAAAATCCCAACGTCTCATTTTTAATGCTGTATTGTGATTAAATTATTAACCGGTAGGCCTGTAGTTTAGGGGTCTGTCGTGTTATGTTGGTATATGAGTGACTAGAAAAATATGTCAACTGCGATTTTAAGAGTTTTAAGCGGTAATTCGTATCGTGTTGCCTTTGCCTGTCACTGATAAATGCTTGATGAAATAAGACTTTGAGGTTTGCTGAAGATGAATTTATGGAAACAACTGTTTTAGCACAACTAAAGAAAAACAAAAATAGGTAAAAAAGGTAAGAGTATGTGTGTGTGATACTTTGCTGCCAACTCGCACGTAGCTGGCGTGACACTCCCGGTTTCAGACTAAAGCTCACGCAAGAAATATTACGGCAAATCTGTATTATTACATTATTGATGTACAATTAGCTATCAAAAGCCTTGGGGTAAATACAGGATATTTACAGGACATTAGAACTGTTACATGCATGTAAATGCGTGTGCAGAATTGCAAACCTCACACCAGCCAGCTGACCGAAGTTTGCAGCCCTGGTAATTAATTGGTAATTAGTAGTTATAAGTAACTTAGTTGAGTTTTTATCCTGGCCTGTTCTGCCAGCTTTCTTATGAACGACTTTCTTCATTCCTTTTGACACCTTTGGAGAAGTTCGAACCTGATGCTGTCATAATTAGGCTGGTTCATCATTATACTGTCATGGAAAGAATGCTAAGCTAAGCTAACGTGAGGCTGTTTAATGGCCTCTGCAGGGCAAGAGGCACGTTTTTATAAATGAACATTATTTTTAACTACTGAAAAACATACATATACTGATATAACGACTCACTTTTATTAAACGTATTGAAAGGAGTTAACCACTTCTGAGTTGGGAGGTGCAGATAGGCTACACGAAAATGTTAAATGAATAAACATTCACATGGGCCTCAAAATATTGGCAGACAAATTAAGCTGTAGTCAAAATGATCGAACAAATGAACGAAAAGAATGAAGAATGCGATAGTCTATTAAAAGATAGCTTAATTATTAAGTTATGCTAAACTGGAAGTGGTTTATGTATGATTACGTAACAGCCTGTGATATAAATGGAGTGTGTGTTTGCAGTATACTGTAATTAGGAAAGTAGTCAGTAATACAGGCTGCCAGCTCACACACCTGGCGTGACACTCACTCATTCAAACTCTCACGCTCACGTCAGAAATCTTACAGCAACTATATATTATTCCATTATAAACCCAAAATTAGCTACACCAAAATCCTTGCGGTAGTTTGTAAACCCTACAGACTACAAGATAATAAAACTCATACAAGTAAATACGTGTGTACGTGAGTGCAGACTTGTCTTGAATTAAAAATCCCACGCCAGTCAGCTGACCTAAGTTGGCCACCCTGGTAATATCACAAAAGGCACTGGCTTTGCGGTTGAGATGGGGGGGCTTGTTCTAGCAAGCATATCATAACTGTGAGTGTCGCCTGTGTGAAGCACATACACCTATGGAAATGCAGCATTCTGTGAGCTTAGTGACAAGCCAGTCTGCAGTGTGTCTTACAGGGGTTGCCAACGGCATATCCGAATAAGCAGCATTATTCTGGGAATTATTTATATAATGTTCGCAGTCGCTTCTTTTTAAAGTATTCTGTGTTCTTTGTCTGTGTACCGTCTTTGAGTTTCTAAAATAAACCCAAAATGTGTGTAAATAAGCCGTTTTGGCCTGATGCCTCGTTGGTGCTGTACAATCCTGCCTCGTCTCTCTTTCTCCAGCCTCTGAATGACATGCATTTGTTGCATGTAATGTGGGAAAGATTAGAGAAAAATTGATATTTATGGTGTTTGGACTCGTATTTGCTTATATGCCTTTGTGGTCAGTTCTAGGCCCCCGGTGTAGCATAGCGTGGGATAGCATTGCATTGTGGTTCAAACTGTAGGTAGTTAGCTCTACCTTGCACTTTTATCTGGAGTGAAGAAAGACGCTTGATGTAATATTCATTTTTTGAATGGTATTTGCAAAAGTTATGGTTGGGAGTGATAAGCAGGGGCGAGGCTCAAATTCCTGGGCCCTTCGACAAAATTCTTTCTGGGCCCCTATTGCCACCATGTTCCGGGGTCCTTGTCAACATCTGGCCTCCCTGAAACATTCAGGGCTTTATGACACCCCCAGGAATAAAGGTGGGTGTTTGCTACACAGCTGCTGTCTGGAGAGACGGCAGGCCTGTGTGCAGTTCTGGCAGGTCAGCCAAGGTGAGGATCCCTCGGCACTGACACCACCGACTCAAGTATCGGCTTTTCTCTCCATGACGACGCCAGGCATAGCTGCAGGCGTGTTGTGTGTGTATGTGTGTGTGTGTGTGGTGAGGATATGTCCTGACTTGAAACGCTGTGCGGTTGGGTGCTGTCAGCTCTAGCATTTTTTTTCCTTCTCAAAGACCTCGCCCTGCTCTAGGGCGTTGGAGTCACTCATGGGGATGGCAAATATCTACTGCCGCCTCCTCTCCTCTCACAGAGGAGACATGTCTGCTTTCGTTCTGGATGTTTCGGAGCCAGCAATCTCGTTCATAAGTGTCCAGGAGCCTAAGGTTCTCCGTTAATCTGGGGGAACGCTTGGGAAACATTGGCGTAGAGGTCATCTTACTACTCTTCTCTGCCACCTTTGAATTTTGTTGGAAGTTAGAAGTTACCCATCATTTATGCTGAGTACAATGACTTTGATTCCTCCAGATGGTCAGTCAGTAATACCTTAGCGAAGAATCTCCTATTGTTTTTGTTTATTTATTTGATTTCTGGTTCTGTTTATTAGTTCTCACCAGCTTACTAAAACTCCAACAGAAAGTGATAAATCAAACCTCTAATTTTGTTTATTTTGTGTGTGTGTATTTTGTGGGGTGGGGTTGATATCAGAAGTGGCGTATGATTGTAAATCAGCATTGAATCACACTGTATGGAGCCTATTTCCCAGGTAATCGCTTCGGCTTTTGCTGGTGGCGTGACTGTTCTCCTCACCTGCCTCATGATTCACGGTGTCTCCCCCCACCCTCTCCACTGTTTTGTTTCACTGTCCTCTCATTTCCCCACCCTTCCCGCTCCCACTACAGGCAGCTGTTTAGGAGATGTCTCATTCTTACATGCCTTTGATTATTTTTTTCCTTTTTTCACTCTGGGGTAATTTAATTGGTTGCTCATAGTTTCTGGGTCCCTCCCACTTTGTAATAATTGAAGATACTGTAGCATCCACTGCTTTTGGCTACAAAGCAGCAGAAGTAAAATGCTCTTCTATTCTGTTATCGTTGCCCTCTCCAGTTTCCCCTTTGCAGTTGCTGCAGACGACAGCTGCTTTCAGGCTCTGGGGTAATTACCGTGGTATGGGAGCACAGCTGATGGGCCGGATGTACATATATATGGCAGTTTCTCCAGTGTGGGAGGTCAAGTGGGCCGTGAGTGGGCGTGCGGGGCAGGGGGTTCCGTTATGGCACTGCTGGCTGGAGTAGCCCTTACCTACCCGAAAGTCGTCGTGCCGCCCGTCATTTCGCCCCAAATCGAAAGAAGCCCCTCTCAGCAATGCAGAGTCTGTTCCTACAGGTCGGCCCTGGTCTGGTTGCCATGGAGCCCGGAGCTGTGGAACCACCCAGGAAGGTTTTAGCCTACAAAGAGGACAGTCATGGCTATACAAAGCCTCTGGATAAATAAGAGTATAGTGTGTTCCCTGAGGTAAAATGTTATTTCTGAGTTTCCTCTGGTCTGGGATGCGCTTCTGCCAGAATGCGGAACATCCCACCAAGGCACTTCCAAACCTTACCCCCCCCCGGTGAATTAGTGGCAAATATTTTGGCTTCCTTTGTGGTAACCTGAGACCAGACTTTAATCATGAGACATTCCTAGTGGCAAGGTAATAATGAAGGCTCAGGAAGGACAGATACAGTGACCTTTAACTTTTGCCAGCGGCTGCCTGAAAAGGAGGTCTAAATAAGGAAAATCCATGACATCTTTAATGCTGCATCTGCCATCTTGGGTGCCTGTTCGACCAGCCATTCAGGTTGACTTATTCATGGTCCTTCAGGGTGTAGGAAGTTGTGTAGGAAGTGGCCACCCTTTGATGAGTGAAGCACAGCAGAACTCCCACAGCCCTAGGAGACGACGGGATGAATGCTTCCGTAGGCGCTGAGAGAGCCCTTTGTTCTGCTGACCTTTGCACTCGACGCCGATGGCCCAACAAAACCCGCAGGCGCTTTCTGTCATCCACAGTCGCACTCACCAGGGTTAGTGGCCTTGAGGAGCAAGCAGTCCTGGTTTTCTGGCATTCTGTCCAGTGGGGCACGAATTCTTCAGCGCTCCCTGCCCAGTGAAGTTCGAATGGGCTTCTGGGGCCTCTGCTCCTGGCCTCCCAGCCAGCAAGAGCGACATGGTGGCTCCCGATGAACGGGGATCGACTGGGGGAGTGTTTAAAATATCACGTTTCACTTGATGTTTATCAGAAACGTCGGCACAGCATTTTGTTAAGTCACAGGAGCTCCGAGCCCAACTGAGGGGCAGTATGGAGGCCGTCTGTATGTACACAAAAGACGCATGTTGCTGGGCCACACAGGGACACATAGTCCGCAGTGATGGCCAAAGGTCCCGGCGCAGTGAAGGCGGCCCACGCAGTCCCCTCCACCCCTGGATTCCACTGGACCTATGTGGAGGGGCCGGTCTGTGAAGGCGGCTCCGATGACTCATCAGTCAGGCATGTCCCTCTCCGCGTTGACGCTCGCGGCCCCCGCTTCCAAGAACAGGGCTCTGTTCCTCAGCACCAGAGGCAGGAAGGCCATCTGCTGTGAAAAGCCAGCTTGTGTGCTCCTACGTCTGTCTGTCTCTGTATGTGCGCGCATACGGTGTTTTATGTTGGCTTTATGTTCCATGTGGGTATAAGATATGTACTGTACGTGCTGCCCTTTTGTGTAGATTTGTGTGTGAGCTTGGGCACACGCACTCCAGATAATGTCTGACAATCTGCCGCTACTCCAGCTTCTGCTCTATTTATATTGCCCAACAATCCAAAGTCGTGTGTGTGTGTGTCTGTGTGTGTGCGTGAGTTATATTTAATTACATCGTGGGGACCAAATGTCCCCACAATGTTATTTTAACCTTGTGGGGACGATTTTTTTTTTGGTCCACACAAGGGGAAACTCAGTTTTATAAAAATCTGTGACCGCTATCAAAAAACATATCTACCAAAAGTCTTGTATTTTGTTTGGTTACTTATGGTAAAGGTTGGCGCTGGGTAGGAGGTACGGTTGCCGTAGTTGGAGTTAAGGTTATGTGTACATCAATGAAAGTCCCCACAAAGACATAGATACCTAGCCTGTGTGTTTTTTGCTGGTCTGATTCCCAGGCCTGTCTGGGACAGAAGCAGACAGGTGTGTGTTAGTGGACACATTAAACCATGCGGAGTCGCTGTATCTTTTTATGTCTTTAAGTTTTTGAGACATAAAATACTCTGATTAGAGTGCAACACATTTCGATAATACATGTTTGGTTTGAATGCACAGACGTCGATTCCACAGGAAGCGAATGCTGTAAACAGTGAAACATGACCCATGTTTGTCTCGGAGTGGTTGGTCTCATTGCCAATGTCAAACATTCCCTATGGAATGACAGTCTCGTTATAGACTTCACCCTGAGGTTAATAAATAACAAACAATAATCCTCACAGCCTGAAATACAGTTTTAGCTTTATGTTCGTTCTCTCCACTCATCTCTTCTGAGCAGCTCACGAGATCTTTGTCCAATTCATTTCAGCAAATAAGGGCACGCTTTGTGGCAAGACTGGCATTTCAGAGAAGTAGGAGGATGGGAGTAGCCATATTTAAAATTATTTTTAGAACTTTTACAGCATAAAGGAGCCTCTTTTCCCCCCCTAATTTGGCTATGGCACCAGTAAGACTGTGTTTTGACTTGGGAGTGAGTAATTCTGTGTAGTGAGGAAACATACACACACTCGCACGCAGAGACCCACCCAAAAACCTGGGCTTGCTTTGGGGTGGGTTGGAAGGCCTCTTGGCTCTGTTGAGGGCGAGTATGATCCTGACCTAGGGATCTGCGTCACGCTTATCTGATAGGACAACTGCTAATCTGTGCTGAGGAGGTTGAGTGTCTGACTTTTTTCTTTTCTAACCCTAATAACAGACTTCCTTTCGGTCTGGCCATGTGTGACACACGATGCTACACTATATGTGAATAAATGTTGATGTTGGGGTGGCTTTTACACACATTTGTGTTGCCTCGTGTTTACGTGAATGTGTGGTGCAGCGTTGACCTCCTCGTCAGTCTGTGTTCTACCTACGTCAGATGGAGAAGGTTTCTCCACAGTCGTGCTCCAGGTGCCGCTAACTGCGTCATCTCCAGGGAGCCTGCTGTCTGGGACAAAAGCGGTTCTAAGCAGGTGGCCTCCCATGAAGGACCAGTGAAATTCGTCTGACAGTGTGTTCAGCTGTCTGGTCTTGAGGAAAGTTGGAAAAAAATCATGATGGCGTACAAGAATCTCAGATCTTTATCTGCCCATTTTAACATTTCTCCATATTATCTTTTAGTCGTAATTCGTCGGCATCCAAAGTAACTATTTAAGGGAGGTTCCACGGCAATATTTACTGATTTTCAGTGGTAGTAATTAAGATCAAATAATACCCATTTTGTGATGAAGGATTAATGGCATTTATGAGTTCATGAGTAAAATGGGTGTTGATCTGTTTGATTTCCCTGACTGGACGACCATCCGTGGTATTTTGGTACAGTCCTCACAAACAGGGGTGTAGCTAGAGATTTTGGACCTTATGAAAACATATCATATTGGGACCCCAACCCAGACCAATCCAGATATGTTTCAGATTCCCAAGAAATTCCCGGGGAAGCTCCAGGAAACCACAGGGTGAAACCACTAAATCAGAATCCGAAGACTTTATTAATCCCGGAGGAAGTTGCTCACATTACCACTGCGCAATCACCCATAGATACCAAGACAAAAACAACACAGAATTACATATATAAATGGAAATGAAGCACAGTAATATACTTGTAACTGTAACTTTTGGACAAATGTACTTTTAGATTCCTGTACAGAGATTTTCTTATTTTATTTTTTGTTTTATTTTATTGGAATGTTTAACAGAGTGCTCTAATTTGTTAGCTAATAGTAGAATGTTGTTTTGAAATCGGTATCGTGTACGGGATTTATGATGCCTGCTGATGTCAGATTTTTTTCGCCATTTATCTCCATTTAAGATCTCGGTAACATAATTTCTGTGATGTACAACAGGAATGGTGGTGGAATTTTCGCTATCATTTCTGTATGGAATTCCCCTCTCATGCAGAATGTATTAGGAAATAATCGTCCCATGTTTCCAGTCTGATTTCCCAGTTACCAGTTCCAAATCTGGTTTCCCAACTCAACCGCTAAAGGACATGTGGATATGTGTGATTAAGCAGAAACGACTTTCACATTCCTTACACAGGGTCCAAGTGCCAGTACTGTGGTGCCTTCAAGTTAAAGACTCAGGATCACAGAGATCATATTTCCGGTATGTCTGGTTGGTTCTTGTAGGGATCTGGGGTGTCACTGCTTCTGAGTAATTTGTTAATGTTGCTGCAGTTTTGTTCCCCAAACCTAAATAAAATGTTATCTTAATGAACTACCTATAAACATTTGAATCAAAGCAGCTCTTCCCCATCATAACTGTTCGTGTTTCTTCACTGCCTGGACTATATGTCTGCGTATAGGTTAAAATGTGCATGTATGTTTGTTCTATGTGTGGTCTGTAGTCCAGGGCAGGCCTATGCACAGGCTTACGGTGCCGTGATTTTATTTTATTTTATTTTACCTTTGGTAAATAAACAGAGAGCTGGATCAAAGGTTATAAGGAGAAGGTTCCGGCGTGATAATGGAACTCCTTTGAAGGTTTGCTGAAGTCAATCCCTTTGATTATCTGTAACTTCTGCTGCTGTAATGACAGGCAGCCTGCTTGTTAATCTTAGATAATGGCAGCGGTGGTGAAGAATCGGCATGACTGAAGTACAGTATTTGCACCCCAGCCCCAGGCGCGATAAAGTCCGGAATATACCTGCAGTTTGAATCGTCAGTGCCTGAGCACCTGGGTGGAAAGTGTGAGACATCAATGGTCATAGAGGAGCCACAACATGTAGCTGAAGATTTTTTTTTTTTAACTCCACTGTAAAACAGTTTGCTTTTCCCCCCCTGGTGGACATTCCCCAGCTGCGTTATCCTTGGCTCTCCCATCCCTCTGGCCTGAATGTTAATAACTGCAGACCTCCATGTTCCGCTGCCTCTTCCAGCCCACCTACACTCAAACCCCCAGTGGACGCTCAACGGAGGCCGGCTCACAAAAAGAGAGCCCGTGACTCGCCGGAAAGCCTTCATCCCCCCTGCCCATTTCCCCGGCGAGGATGTGGTTTCACACCGTCCGCCGCTCTAGCAAAGGGAGGCCGTGTCTCCACTTAATGTTTGTTGATGCGAAAACCATGACCGGCGAATGCAAGCACTTCCTCTTCGTAGTATAATCATGTCGGTCGTTTCTTACCTTTTGAGGATCATGCTAACCAGCCTCCCCTCCAGTCCATGGCCGGTTACTCATGCGACAGCCGTCTGGTTCGCTCAGGCTTTGGAGGCTGAGTTACTTCCTGCCTGGTTCAGAACAGGCTGGGTCTCTCTTCATTACATTACGCTGTGATATTTATTTATGAAAAAATACTGCGGCCAGTTAATACAGAGGATGCCTCCTACACTGAGCCTACACACTACTGCCTTGATTCATTGAAGTTTACCACGGTGGAAATTCAAACTTTCAAAGTCCCTAATATAGCAGTTTTAATATATTCTGAATCAAAGAAATATAAATACACTCGTACAAGTATATGCTATGACACTGCTAGAGAATGTGATGTGAGTTTATATCTTCTGGATCGTATCTCGGTTTTGCATGTGCCTTGACTCTTCTCAGACTATACAGTGTGACCAACGAGAACTGCAGTCATCTACAACATCTGATTATTGATATTAGTATTGGGTTTAGATGGATATTGCCATTCTGTGGCTTAGTAAATAGATTTGTTGTAGTTTTGTGTTACTGGATGGGCATTGGTGTACTATGTACTGTAAATTGTGTAATTGACTGGAATCATAAACAGTGATTTTAACTAGCTGTGCTATTTTGGCTGTGCTATGTGCTATTTCAGGTACAAATCAGCCTGACTTTCTGACTTTATAATTTCTTTGGTAACACTATGCATGCCTTGTCTGTAAGAATCTATGAACACATTCATACCACATTATAATGCATCATAAAGCATTATAAATATGGGTGTAAATATTTATAAAAAGACATAACATATTATAGCCTCATTTATTATGCATTATGAATGCTTTATGAAGCTCTCATCTGCAATGAACTAAAGTAATCTCATAATGTAGTACAAAGCATCGTTAATTCTTGTACCGACCATTATAATGCATTATGAAAGTAGCTTTAGTACATTGTAAATGACAACTTCTTTGGAGCTGATGAAATATTATAATCAACACTATAATGCCTTATGACTGTCAGTAGAAAATGCTGTAATATTGATCATTAACATACATTTTGAAGGTATCTATAATGCATTATAGATGACAGCTTTAAGTGTAACATTAGTTTTTAAAGCAGTCTATACATCAGCTACTTGTGTGTTCCTGGGCTGGTTTTGCAGCTACCCGACAGAAATGCGAATAGCCTCTAGCGGTGTCTGTGCTAACCGAGTAATACTAGGTGTGGGAGACTGGCTGTTTCTTTAATACACACCTCCACGTTCCCCAGGAAAGCTGCCTGTGTTTTAACGATCCTAATCTGTGAGCTCCCAGACGTCTGCTTGAAAGGCGAGACCAAATCCGCTGCGACCAGTCGCGACGGTTCTGGAACACATAAGCGTGCGGCCACTTGCCAGATGGCTCTTGTGGTCAACTCTCTTGAAGATTCCAAGACTATAAGTGGTTCCATAGAAACAGAACTATGGCAAGGGAGTTTGTCTCCTCACACTGTTCCTGAAACTTAATCTGGGCTGAGAATGTCATTTCCAAAAAGGTTAACTTGTCTGAAAGTAACATTTGATCCCTGCAGCTATACTGGGTAAGACTGGACGAAGCATGGTAATAGTTACAAACATGCATACGTCTTATAACCAAGTTGATGGGTTCCCAAACTTTTCAGTCCCTGACCCGTAAATGACTTTTGAGACTCACAACCCCCGCTAGGTTTTACATTTAGCAATTTATACATTGGTCAATATTATTTGTATTAGCTTATAATTGGTTTATCTTTTTTAGCACTTATGGTTAAAATAGATTATTTTTAAATGTTAAATTGGTGAAGTTCATGTTTTAGTAATTTGTGAAAACATAATGCATACATAAAGCATTATAAACATGGCTATAAATATTTATAAAAAGGCATAACACGTTATAGTCATGTTTATGATGCATTATGAATGTGTTCATAAATTACTAAGAACATGGCCTATACTAATGTGCTACTGTTAACTTTTGTACACAAATTCTTGATAACGTCTGGCGTCCCCCAGTTTGGGAACCTCTGATCTAGACTGTCAGTGCGTAATGATGCAGCTTCTGTACCTGGTGTAATTTGCATGACATTTAGATTGAAATGCTTTTAATGGTCAGTAGTTATGACTTCTGGATGAATTGATGGAGAGTGTGAAAATGGAGTCACAGAACAGGCCGAATTGAAACTGTGGGGGAAACTTTTATGTTTTTTTGGGTTTTTTTTGTTGTTTTTAAGAGGATGTCAGAGGTACATGTGGGACAAATTACCTATGGCCTTTACTATTCACCATTTTCTTAGTAATTTATGAACACATTCATGGCTATAACGTGTTAGGCTATTAAATATTCTATAATGAACATGATATGTGTTTTGAATTTTTGTAAAGTTTATAATTTTCTAAATATTATGTCATTTTATTATTATTCTTTTATATCCATATTACTATATTTTTCTTTTGATACTAAATTTATAATTATTGATGTAATGAAAAACGGATATAATGTGTTGAAAGCTTTCGTTTGTTCAAGATTACAAAATGAGTATTAAACACGGTCGCAATATAAATGGAAATACAAAGCATAAGTGCACAGCAGTTAATGAATGTAATGAGGTCATTTAGTCTGTGGTTGACCGGAATGTTTTGCTCAGCTGCGTTTGTGGTGAGCGTGCAAACCTGGGGACACAATGGCGCAGACGCTGAAATGGGAAATTTCTCCAATTAAATTACTAGGTGTCTTAAACCAGCCACACAAAAGGCCAGTTCAACTTCAATCAAACCTCCCACTAACTGATTCTTGAAAATACTTGAACCAGTGGTTTTTCCCAGCCTGACATGCATACTGTGGCCAGAGCACCTGCGTGATTCACCTTTGTTCTTTAAAAATATGAAATCCAGTGCAACAGACATCACATGACATCAGCACCTGCTGTCATTGGGGTCCAATTTCACATCCGCTTCTCCCCTTCTCTCAGCCTATCAGTTTCCCCCTTGGAGCCTTGGACATTGGCCATATCCGGTCACCCCTTTGCAAGATTTCCTCTGCTTGATTACTGCCAGATATCACCGCTCTCCAAAATGCATCAGGAACGCTTTAATTGAATATTCTAAGGTCTGGGAGAGACGGAGGCCACCTGCACACTAGCTGGCGTCGTTCCACTCGGTAACGGTGCCTTTGTTCTTTTGCGTTGAGCTCGCTGCCTCAGCCCAAAGCGGCCTCCTCCACCAGCTTCCCAGCCCTGTTCTTCTGGTTTATGAGTCTCCTACGATCAGCGTGTCTTTTTTGTCCTTCTGCAGGTCTAACCTCTCGTTCTTGTGTATGTGGGAGGGTAAAGGTGGAAACCTTGTTCTTTGTCTCCTTACAAGCCTCTGGTAAAAATCACCGCCATAGCGCCTTTGACTAACAAACCAGGCATCTGCGCTGCCTCCCTCATCTCTGGGGCTCCAGTATATAGACATTTTGGACAGCTGGGAATTAAATAATGTCTTTCTCTCCTATTGTCAATTGATGAATGGAGGAGGTTAGGGGAAACATCTGTGCATTGACTTTTACCCCATTAACTACCGGTCGACTCACTTGTATTGGTTTATTTCCTTTCTTTGAAAAGAAGTCTGATGTATCCCGTGGTGTATTTTGAAAAATGTTAGTGAATTCATCTTTTGCAGATGGAATACATCAGTGCTGACAAGCTTACTGAAATAATTTTAATGGCTGGATGTGAAACATACATCAAATGTTATATAGAAGCTCTAATGTGATTGTTTACACACATTAGTGAGAAGTTTCCTGTGGAAATTCATTTGAACATGCAGAAGCGTTTAGGAACAGCATGGGCACAGAGGTAATTTTGGAAGGTTCCTCTCAAATAGTGCAAGTACGAAGGCATATTTTCGAATTTTACAATGAATGAATTGCTCAGACCAGCAGTATGGCAAGAATAGTGTTAGGAGAGTAGGACACCCTCAGATGTTTTGTTGTAGGCGAAGTATATGCAGTGTGTGAAGTGTTTGCAAGAACTGAGGTACAGTTGAAGCGTGTGCAGGTACTGAGGTACAGATGAAGCGTGTGCAGGTGCTGAGGTACAGGTGAAGTGTGTGTAGATACTGAGGTACAGGTGAAGTGTGTGCAGGTGCTGAGGTACAGGTGAAGCGTGTGCAGGTACTGAGGTACAGATGAAGCGTGTGCAGGTGCTGAGGTACAGGTGAAGTGTGTGTAGATACT
>JAODJX010000020.1:5546734-5572111 GCA_026776945.1 Isichthys henryi
TGGTGTCTTCGTACATCCTGTTGCCGCTGATTTATTCCACAACGGTCACCAGCGACTGAAATAACTAGTCGTTCTCCTTCTCTCAGCTCCTATAGATGTCTGATACTTTACCTTAACCCACACTAATGGAAAAGGATACTTAACAGTCAATGTTCTAGGTTTGCAAAAACATAATTTGAGAGAGATGATTTGCAGGACCAACTTACTTGACTGAATTAATATCACTTTGCATTGACTCTCTCAACGAATAATGTCCAGCCACATGTGACACTGGTGCTCTTTATCATATTTTTACAGTAAGAGGGATCCCGTTTCCTGGTGTCCTGATCCAGTGCTCCCAGAACTGTTCACTCAAACAGTACAATGTCTGTTTTGTTCTCTGCCCTCCCTGACAACTTTCGTGCTGAAGTCTCAGTAATTACTTCCGATGGCAGATACTCACAGGATTAACCATCACAAAGGATGTCACTCAGAGGAACTGAAGCTTAGTTCAAGGGTGTTACCAAACACATCTCAGTGCCAAGAATGGAAGTCATGGGGTTGATTGCCCAGAGGTGCTTTGATTGTGTGAGTGTGTCCTGCTTTTTTTGAGCAAAGTTGGGGGAAGCGGTTAGCTTAGAACAGACAGAAGTGCATAAAGAGGCAGGTATCGGGTGATGCAGTTGGACAGAGTACAGGTGATGTTTCAGGGGGTCCAGGACTTTGCCCAGAAGACCCAGCACCTGCCATGGAACAATGTGACTCAAAGCTGGTGCAGCAAGAACTAGCCAACTCGCTCCAAGAGACTGAAAACAAACTAATAGCAGCTGCTTCTCCTACTGCAGAATGTTACTGGAGATAGTATTCTGGTAGGCGGCTGGGTTACACTGGTGTTAAAGCATGTTTCTATAACTGTAGAAAAACATATTGCAGGGATTGCTTTACATTTATTACGTAGAAATAAGTTCAATCTGATTAGTTTCGCTTTGGTTACATTATAAATTCTGCCTCTGTAGCTTATAAGAGATGTTTAGTCACCAAGAAGTATTTGAGAAAAAGACAGTGTGAAGTTGTGCCGATGGAATAAAACCGAGAATATCATCAGCAGGAAGTTCTCAGTTAGAGGTATGTGGACTATGTTCTGTGTAGTAGCTACATGTGCTTTTTACAATCGGCTTTTTTGTTAACGGCCTATTTAATGGTAATCTGCTATGCACCGCTGAGTATGTGAAAGACAACTTTGTTGGCCAACCTTGACGCAAGACGCATGCGAGTCTAACAAGCCTGGTCTCTCCCCCCCCCCTCCCCCCACAAATACCAGTGAAGGTTTGGTGGGAATGGAATTCCTGACTCCCGTTCAAATCAACAAAACATCTGCTTTTCAATACAGCAATGGCCCAGGACGGGATCTATGAGGGCAAACAGAACTCTGCCGTGAAACCACGTCTTCCATTGAACTCCTGGATTAACAACAGACAGCACCCCCACCCCCTCCATCCTTACCCAGAGAGAAAACAAG
This sequence comes from Isichthys henryi, assembly GCA_026776945.1. Taxonomy (NCBI): domain Eukaryota; kingdom Metazoa; phylum Chordata; class Actinopteri; order Osteoglossiformes; family Mormyridae; genus Isichthys; species Isichthys henryi. The sequence continues at coordinate 5,548,233 of JAODJX010000020.1, forward strand.
ACTTTTACCGACACTGACAACAGAAAGGGGTATGAATATTATACTGGAGAAGCACACAGACTGCCGCACTAGCTTATAGTCCAAAGACCTTCAGCTGAGAATTTCAGTTATCCGGTCATGCTTTATATGCACTGTGAATATTTCAAAACACATTCCATCACTGGCAGCCTAATCTGCCTTCAGTCAACAGGGTTCATACTTTAAATGTCTGCCCTGCAGCAGTTTTCAGATTAAAAACGTTAAGACAGAATGCAGGACTTTTGCTTTTGGCGGCTGGCAAGAATGTTTAGCTTCCTCCTTCCTTTCAAAATGATCTGAACTTTCTGATGATCTGGCCTACAAGACTACAGGTGTTGAACTGTTAGTCATGAATTGCGCTGCATACTGCTGTCCATCCATGCATTTCCCAACTGCTTATCCCATGCAGTGGGGGCCTGGAATTTCTCCCAGGCAGCACAGAGCACAAGGATATATGCTCAGATAACCAAATACGTTTGTCCATATAGTGTATCACACCTACAGGAACTTTTATGACACGCCATGCTAAATCCACAGTCATCAATATGGAGTTGGTCCCCCCTTTGCAGCTATAACTGCTGCCACTCTTCTGGGACGGTTTTCCACACGGTTTCGGAATGTGTCTGTGGGAATTTTTGCCCATTCATCCAGAAGAGCATTTGTGAGGTCAGGCACTGATGTTGGACGTGAAGGTCTGTTCTAGTTCATCTCAAACGTGTCAGATGGGGTTGAGGTCTGGGCTCGGGGCGGACCAGTCAAGTTCTACCACACCAAACTCACCCAACCATATCTTTATGGACCTTGTTTTGTGCACTGGGGTACAGTCATCCTGGAACAGAAAAGAGCCTTCCCCAAACTGTTACCATATAGTTGGTAGCACAGAACTGTCCAAAATGTCTTGACATGCAGAAGCATTAAGAGTTCCCTTTACTGGAATTAAGGGGTCCAGTCCAACCCCTGAGAAACACCGTACCAGTATCCCTCCCCCCACCGAATTTCACAGATGGCACAATGCAGTCAAACAAGTAATGTTCTCCTGACACCTACCAAACCCAGATTCGTTCATCTGACTGCCATACAGAGAAGCGTGATTCGTCACTGCAGAACACATTTCCACTGCTCCAGAGTCCAGTGGCAGCATGCTTTACACCACTTGCTTGCAGCTGCCCAGCCATGGAAGCCCATTCCATTCGACTCCCGGCACAGTATCTGTGCTGGGATTAATGCCAAAGGAAGTTTGGAACATTGGCGACTTCTACACACTATGCGCCTCAGCACTGTGACCCCGCTGTTACTTTATGTGCATGGTCTGCAGCTTTGAGGTTGAGTCTGTTGTTCCTAACTGCTTCCATGTTGCAGTAATACCACTTGCAGTTAACCATGGAATATTTAGCAGGAAAGGAATTTCATGAACGTACTTATTGCAAAAGTGGCATCCTATGACAGTACCATGACTGAATTCACTGAGTTCATCAGAACGAGGTACTCTTTCGCAAATGTTTGTAAACCTGACTGCATAGCAAGGTATGCAGTGCAAAGATTTTATGCACCTGTGACAACAGGTCTGAAAGAAGCACCTGAATTCAATGACTGTTAAACTTCAGTACAAACTGCACAAAGGCAAAAAAAAAACATTATAGTATGAAGAATGTATAACTTCCAATTTACTTTCCAAGTACCCGCTTGTCTGTCAAAATGTAGCCACAATCTAGTTATATTTCACTGATTAAACAAAACAAGAGCCAAGTATTTAAGATCACAACTTTTAATAGAATATTCTGTTCTGTATAAATTGAAAAGATCAAACTAAATAAATTGAGAAGGTCAGAACGAGCACGGTCCACAGAAGTTCAAATGCTATAGCCGACATTGACAGGGGTGCCTGCTATGACAAGCAAGGTTTGCGTCACTGTAAATCATTGTGTTTAATGCATTGTGTGGTTGTTGATCGATTTCAAACCAAGAAGCAAAACAACAGACACACTTATATTATGGAAAAGAACAAACATCTGCAAGGTATTAAACATCAAAACCTCTAAAATTTGTAAAACCCTGTTCTTCCTCCTTCAGTGACACAGCAAGCAGCCTTTCAGCTCATTAACTAGGATAAAGACAGCGTTCTGATGGTACACAAAGAGTACAGGCAGTGTGAGTAACAGGCCAGAACTACATATTGCTCACAAAAATGATGCCTCACCTCGGTTAGGACTGCGTCACCATGTCAGGTAACAATAATAAAAAAAAAAGGTACGGCAGCAAAGGATTTTCCTGTTGTTAAATCCACAAAAAATGCATTTGGCATCAAACCTAAAATTTATTTGCAAGCGCTTGTGTAAGCAAACAGCATTGGTGTGGAAGAAACTGAGGGCGCACTATTACACAGGACACCTGCTATGCAGTAGGCAGTGTTACCCATCTCCAAGCTGCATCATATCAGCATATGCATTTCCAGAAACACACTAATAAATATCTTCTTAATATGAAAACATTTAAAAGATTCCATTCAACAGAGAAAGAAAATGAAGCCACCGCACTCATACCGTTCGGTCCTCATCAGTCTGTTGCTAAACTTTCACACGTTTATTGGCATAAAATACCCTGAGTAAGCTGCTATACCACTGAAATATCGGATGAGCTCGTATTACTTCAGGTGTAGGGCTTCGAACATTGGAGATCATCTGCCCAGGAGCTTCCGGTTTGGTCTGAAAGCAGCGACCCTCAGCACAGGCAGCAGATCCACAGTCGTCTAACCCATAGGCCATTGTATTTACAGTGTCGTGTCACTATTTTCAGGCAAACTCTCTCTCCTTTGGATGGGTCAGGGGCAGCACAGACTGAAAAGTCATGCATCAGAAAAAATTTGGTCTCTTGTGTTCGCAGCCGGACTGGGATGAGGGGAGGTGGGAGATGAATCCGCTGACTTCTGGAGTGGAGGAGGATGGGCTGGACTGATGAGGCACCTCAGGAAGACCTCCACGCTATTGCTGCTTATAGTCTGCGGGCTGCTTCTCTTCTTTCTGCACAGCAACAAACTAAAGAATGAACTGACCAGACAGGAACAGCTCGGAAGGGTTCTGTAGCTACAAAGGCCAGAAGGTGTGGGAAGGTTTGGGCAGGGACAGCAGACGGGAACAGGATGACAGTGTACCACACAAAAATAAATACGGGGAACACGTTTCTCCGGGCCAGAAATGTTCTTTCTACAGATGAGATGGAACTCCCAGGTGCCCACTGGCACACTGCTACAGACCACCAAAGGCACTGGGTTCGTTCTTACATTCCCTCTGCAGCCTATACAACATCAAAACAGGATGAATATTCAGGCGTGAATTTCAAGCAGGTCATCCTCGCCAACTTGGAACAGAATGAGTAAGAGACACAGAAACCGGGAGCAGAGTGAGAAAGAGAGGAGAAACACCGTTTCTTACCTTAACCTATAGAACGCACGGAGTGACAATTACGCCTGTAATAAGGGTTAAAAAAAAAAAAAAAAAAAAAACACAATTACAACCAAATTCATGACCATATTCCAAGACTAATCCTCAAACATGCATAAGGACACACAGATGTGTCCATGCACAGCTGCTTAGACAGTAACAACTAACATGCAAAAACAATAATGAATGGCACAGAATATTCAGGCTACGATCTTAGCTCAGACGAATCAGTCCTGCCATTCAAATGATTGTTCATCAAAGTCATTATACGTAAAGCTTACAAGGTACCCAAAACGAACCTTAGGGTCGTCTCCCTCCTCATCTTCATCCTCTTCATGGTCCTGTTACATAGAGAAATGAGTAACACTAACAATCTATTGCCTACCCTCGCCCCTTCCCCCCCAAAAAAAACTGTTCCATCATGCCCAATGTCTGCAAACAAACATCGCTTTCACCTCCTCCTCCCCTTCCTCAAGCTCCTCCTCTTCATACTAGTGAAAGACAGACAGAACAAGCAGGAATGACCCCTGGGTTCACAGGCATTTAAGTCAAGCTGATTGGTGCAGTGGTTGAGGAGGCGGGACTTACACTCTCATCATCCTCCAGGGCCTCCCCAGTGAAGTAGAGCACCGCATGAGGGACTATCCTTTCACGGAAGAAGTGGCCAATCTCAAAGTCTGTCGCTAAAATTAACTCGGAATCCTCATCCTGGGGGAAAACCACACAGACTCGTACAAGAACATCCACTCATCCATCTTCTCATGGCTTATATAGGGGTGGGGGCGGCTGGTAAATCTCCTCATTATACGTCAATACCATGCATGCCAAAACTACAATTTAAATATTCAGCAGAGACCCTAGATAGCTAGATACTAGATTTCTGTGTATGGATAATGGGTTCAGAACACTTACCATCTCGCCATCTGATGAAACTGCAAAACAAAATGCAAAATAAGTCATTTTGCAACTTTATTAGAGGGTGGTTGTTCATGAATTGCATCTAGCACCCTGATTGGGCTTGTTTGCAAGCCCTTCCTGACTATAGTGCTGAAATTCATGCCTCGGATTTACAGACACAAGGTCGCACCCTGATGAAGGGAGTTGCAGCGAGTCTCAATCAGCATGAGCATTGGGGTGCTGGCCGCAGCAATGATTAATAAATACCACACAAGAGGTGTGTCTCCAAGTGGACTTTGTCACAGCTCAGAAACTGGCTGGACCACATTCCTTAAGATGCAAGCTTAAAGTCTGATGACATCCATCAAAAGCAGTTTAACTTCTATGAATTCCGTGAAGATTTTAATGATACCACTATCGACAACAGGAAAAAAAAATACCGCAAGGAAACTAAACGAGAAAATTCATTCATAACATTAGAAAACTACAACCTTGTTTACAATATCCTGAACCAAAAACTCATCTTCTGTGAAAAAGATCTGGTATGCAGGAGCAGTATTTGCGGGCACGAGAACACGAGTCACCATCTTCCCACGAATGAGAACCAAGCGCTACATAATGCAGCCCCTTCCAGGTGACTCTCGTACACTTGAGCTCTCTTTTAAAGGCTCTTTTAAAACAGCCATTTGCAGGCCATGACCATGTGACCAATGACAGCACTGTTAGAGTGGATTCAAACGATGAAATCACCAGGGAGGAGGAGGAATTTTCTGAATATTTCTGATTTTCAACAAAGACTGGACTGGAAAAACCTCTTCAGTAGTTTGTCTGCAAATGAAATGCTTTAAATGCAATAGATGGGAGTGAAAATGAGAAAGGAAACCAATCCTGTACATTTATTGCAATACAGCTGCCTTAAGGCTTAGTAACATAATCCATTAAACCAACAGAACCGGTCCGTCTCTGATGTGTCATCCTCTGTAAGCTGATGGTCACCCGCTACACCTTCCATTAATCATTCTGGTTTCTTTCAAAAGTCCTGTGTTAAAATCCTTTTATTTTGTTTGCCAAATTCACATGTATGAATTGTCCCCTAAATGCAGACATGCATTCATACATAAAATTGTACCTGTAGTTAACTATTTACATATACAACATCAAGCAGGTTTACGGCATAGCAGCTGACGTCCAGCATGTGCCCTTGCTCTCAAACCCATGCAGAAGAACTCTGTGTAATGCTCAGAATCCGTTTGACATTACAATAAGTTCAATGCGTAAGAATCAAGATACTTGTAACAACATTGCAATATAGAACAAGTCAGTCTGGTTATAATCACAGGCATGGTTATAAACGATCATTCTGCACGCTGCCATTTTACAGCTTCTGATGGAATCATGGAGCAAGCAGGCAAGAGCTGTTCTCTGTGTGGACAACCAAAGGGATGCAGACCGGCTACAGTAATCCTGAGGGAAATGTGAACCTTGCCATTTTTCCAGTCCCCCTCTGGCTAACAGAAAAGGTCACTTCTTTGAAATTCCAGTCACTGCAAACAGTAGGCAGGGGATGGCACACGAATAAGCCTTAGGTCTTTTGATTTTTTTACTTTAACTGTAACGTTATACCGTATAATTAATATGTTCTACTACAAGTTTACGCAAGAATATGAATGTACATTTTTACATTTGCCTCCAGAAGCTGCAGTTCACCATATCTTATGTAAAAATGCCAATGGCATTCTACTGTATACAACCAGCAATGACTAAACACTTACTTCCAGTGTTGACATGCTGCCACCTGCTGGCTATTACAAACCTGCAGTGCCAAACACCTACATTGGCAAGCTGAGAGCCTCAGGATCTCTTCATAAAAGTTAGCATGTCCTACCTTTGATGGGGTTGAAGAAGTTGAAGAAGGAGTCGCTGGGTACTTGCTTGGTGATGGTCCTCACCGTGCCCCTCCCCTTGTGTTTCTGTTTCTTCTTTATGGTTTTTACAGTCACGTCTTTGCCTTTATGCCAATAAATTTCACAGCTGGACACAGAAGAAAGCTGATAAGGAAATAAAAACATACTACAGCATAAACCACTAGATAGAGCAATTTTCAGTATAATAGCTTAGCGGAAACTATAAAATGAGGAGAAAAAATGGAGGCAAGCACTGTGGGTCACTTTATGAAGCCTAGCGCAGTGTTTCCCAATCCAGTCCTCAGGGAACCCCGGACAGTCCATGTTTTTGCTTCCTCTCCGCTCCCAGCGTACCTGTACCAGGTATTCAGTGTTCCTGATTGGCTGGGAGCTGGGAGGAAGCAAAAACGTGGGAATAAGGGTTACCTGCAGACAAAACAATGAAAGCTTTGAAAGCTAAATGCCACGCGCCTCACTTGTACGTCACCTTGGACAGAAGTGTCTGCTGAATAAATGTAATACAAATGAAATTTCAACGATCAACCATGTATTTTAGTGAGGGAATGAAGAAAAGGTAATGTAATGTCTGCAGTGTGAGAGTCTGGGTTCAGACGCTGTGGAAGGTTGTTGGTTCAAATCCCAGTTGCTCCAGGGACTGGCTGCCCCTGCTCTCTCAACTGCACATCACTTTCAATAAAAAAGCGTCTTGCTAAATACATAAATGTAGCATGTAGCACTGGATGGCTTGGTTCTGCCGGCTCATCTCACCCCTCACAGTCCACAATCTCTGGACCCTCAAAGGAGAAGGGATCTTCAGGATCTGGTTCGGACTTCATTTTGTAAACCTTTGTGAGGACCTCGTTTTTAAAGAAGCTGTTTGGCTCAAAGTGAAACTCCAATGTGAAGTTCTGTTTGGGGGGGGGGGGGGGGAATAGGCACATGTAATAAATACAAGGGGATCATATGGGTAACAGGTTATATGTGATACATACAGTGTGACACATGACACTTACATATCACTTTGCATATAAATGTTTGACGTTTAGTTCTCACACTAACCATAGGCTGGTCTGGGTCAGAAAATTTCACTTTGATGTCTTGTAAGTGTCTCAGGATTGGCTCATCATGTTCCTAATGGAAACAAAAGCAAACAAATGCGAGGGTATGAACCCTCCATATAAGGGTAGTTAAAACTATTACATAATATTTCCAACAACAACCTGTTAATAAATAAAATGTGGACAGAAAAGGCATTATTATATCTTAAATGGGAACACATCTGAATATTAAGAAATTAAGCATCAAAACTACCTTTCACAAAAAACATCCATTGTTTTTTCCTCAAAAAGTCCAAAGTTTTTTCCTGAGCTCTAAAATATTTGCTTACTGTAACAGTTCAAGTCCTCACTATCCATTCAAAATGCTTGGAAAATGGGGGCTAATATTTCAGATAAGAATGAATAAACGATATATGTTAATGCCTTTATCTAATCCGCGTGTGTGAAGTCAGGCGATCACATGACCCCCTCAGAGGAAGACAATGATAGCGGCAAATGGCCTGCAAGTATATAAATGGGATGTTGGGGATTCTGAGGAGAAATAGCAGTTAAGTACCACCAGAGGGCAGCATTGTTTTGGGCAGACTAAGCAATCGGAAAATATTTTATGGCAGCATTTAGGTCAGGGGTCACCAACATGGTGCCCGCGGGCACCAGGATGCCCCCAAGGACCACATGAATTGCCTGCATACCTGTTCTAAAAATAGCACAAATCACCAGTGAGCAGCGTGTAAAATTTAATTTTATCCTGTTGCTATTCTACTGTAATCACATTTGCATTTATATAGATTTGAAAATGACAATATCTAAAAAAAAAAAGCATTTAAAACATGTTTATTATACATGAAGTTTAGATAAGTTTAGGAGGGCGTTTCACACTGGTGGCCCTTCGTATGGCTCAGTACCTGTGAAGTAGCGCTTAGTTTCAAAAAGGTTGGTGACCCCTGATTGAGGTACTAGTGAATCAAAACATAACTGTCAAACTTAAATCCAGCAAATGTCAGATTTCAGCTATAAATTTCCCAAGAAGTTACATTCAACTATAACTTATGAATGTTATGAATAACTTATGAATAACACATGATTCAACCCACGGCAGCCATGTTCCATATATATACAGCTTTACCTGTAGCATGTCGCTAAGCATGTCAACGTTCTTGAAGATGGTGAGCCAGAACTCTGGGATGCCTTTGGGGCCCTCCTCTGTGGGGGCCTCCGCTGAGGGACCCTCCTCTGTGGGGGCCTCTTCCTGCTGCTGAGCAGCCCCCACAGTAGCCGTCTTACTCTGGTCGTCCTGTCAGTGACAAAGACAGATTTTTTATTTTATTATAATTTTTTTTTTTTAAGCGCATAAATAGAAACCTAACTAGCTAATTAAATTTTGGGAGATAATGTCAAACATTTGGGGGGAGGGGGGATCAAATCAATTACAAATCGTGATTCATTGAGGTGGTGATTTCGCCACAAAAGTTTAAAAACTACTTTTAAATATCAATTTAAATTTTTGAAAACGTAGACGTTTCAGTACGGATATTTGCTTGGGATGACCGTTTGGTGCAATTTCAGTACAGGCGAATTCAATTAGAAACTATTAAAACTGAACAACACAGGAACAATTGTAAATCCAACATAAAGCAAAGTGTCTCACACCTAATAATCAAATCCTATTCTCTACTATTGAAAGTGGTCATATACCCATAGTGATAAACACCCTTCGAGCCTTAGTCGTTTTTTTTAAAACCCAGTCTGAATTTCCTGGCAAAAGAAGCGGAAGTACCACAGGGAGATTAACTTGCAGGGGTTGTTTCTGCCTCGCTCCCCTCGTGCACATACTTGGCTCTCATCACAAATGAGTCAGCATGTTGGATGCGTTTCCAGCAACATATCCGAGTTCAGCAGAGCCAACAGTCTTTGTCTTATCAGCTACTCTCTCTCTGGTGATGGTGTAATTTATTGGGAAACCAAAATGTTCCCAGATCAGTTTTAAGTGACGTGGGAAGGCCTTTGAGCGCCTCTGGACTAGCTGTAACCAGCTCACAGCCACAATTTGCATAATGTTGAACAACTACATATTTTAGCTTGTGCACATATCAAGAATGGTATTCAATTCATTTCACTGTGCATTCCAAACTGAAAATGATGCAACCAAAAAGCATGCAAGAAATACATGAATTATTTGTCAATTTTAAAATAATTTTTGCTGAAGACCAGTTCAGGTCCACAAAGCAAATACGAAGGTTGTAACAGCCCCGTAAGTTGCAGATTTTAACCAAACCAGTCACAACCATAGTGCCTTTGAATTTTTCATTGTGCTGCTTTAGTTTCCGAGGTATAAATGTTTATATGACGATGTCGCCACCATGGAGTCGGCAACCCATTCGCATCTGATTTGGATTAAACCGGAATAAAGTGTGTGTGCGCTGGTTAAAAATGTTCATGCCATTATTTTCCCAGTTATTACTCATGGTCTATGACATGGGTGGGCAATCTTATCCAGAAATGACCATTGTGCATGTACGTTTTTGCCATAACTTTTGCCTAATTAGAAGATTGATTAGCTGAAGAGTCCTCACACCTGGGTTTGAACAGCTGATCTAAAGGGTATCCCAAAAATCTGCACACACACCAGGGGATAAGACTGCCCACCCCTAATTTATTGCTGTATAGTGAAAATTCACGAGATGGGTCCCCCAACCAGTAGAACTTGCCTCAGGGAGTTACCACCACACCCCCTGATCCAGCACACAAGTAATATGTAATACGCAGAACATGAATACATTGTAACTTGTTTCACATGAGTATACTGTACAGGGACAGAATATATATGAAAGCAATAGGCAATGATACCTGCCCTGTTCCAGCTGTGAATTCAGTGGCACTATGTAAACACACAGCACTGCAGCTGGAATCAGTGAGACGAACGGGGGAGACGGTTAGTGCAGTGAGACTGGCACTGTGTGCTGCAGTCAACTCACAGCCAAAGCTTCTTCTTCCTCTCGGTCACTGTGCCACTCACAATCCTCATCTGTAGGTTCCAAAGCTCCAGTCACTATGTTGCATCTCTAGGTAAATAAAACAATGACCAGATCAAAGAGATCAAGATGAAGTACTGCTTCTTTCACAGGGTGCACAGATACCGTAAGCGTTAACTGTGATCAGGGCCATCTCTGACCCGTTTGTCTTGACGGAAAAAGCAAAGTTTGTTACATAGCAGCTGACAATTCACATATGTGACCCATCACCACGAAATGAGTCTTATGGGTGCAGTTCTACCAGTGCGACTTAAGACTCATTTCGTGGCAACAGGTCACATATAGCTGCAATGCTGGCCGTGTTCAAACACCTTCCCCTAGCGTGAAGGGCTCCCCCATCACATAATTAGCAGAAGTACATTTATAGACAACCTCCAGGCTAAAGGAGAGTCCCTGAGTCAGGACTGATTCTGCTTTCACCCCCAGGGCAGTGCAGTGAACATCCCACAGCCAATGTACCTTGTCGAAATGGGGCTGGTAGAGAGCAGCATACTTCCTCTCCAACTCATGGACCTCCTTGTAGAATTTGGCCTCAAGGTGGGACCCCTGGACCTGCAGCTGTTTTAGCGCATTGACTCTTCTCTTCACAGACTTGGGCAGCAGGCTGAAGAGGACAGCAAACAGGCAGAGAATGAACAGGAGATGGAGGTGGTGTGTGGTTCAGTGGGTTTGGCCGAGGAATGGGTACCGAAACCTGGTATTAGCCTGGGTACCAAATCCTGGTTGGCAATGGGTACCGAAACTTGGTATTAAAACAGAGCCCAGGGCTAAATTATTAAAGATCGTAGCGTCAATAGGCTCCGAGGTTAATCGGATCCTTTTTCGGTACTAGAGAAATTAAGAAAAAAGGGAATCTATTATTGCTACATAAAAGTTCTCGCACATTTCATCTCACGAGCTACATTTTTCTGATTACATTTTTGCTATTTTTAATGCAGAAGAGAGAGTGAGATCTCTCTCAGAGCCTGTGTGTGAGGGGCGGGGCATGGGGCAGCTCACTTGCTCTACCTCCCTCTCTCTCACACACACAGATCATACTTTTAGTGATGATGGTGGCGAGATCGTTCAAAAGCGTGTTTACATTTCACTAGTTTCGATGCAGATAATGCTCGTTGCCACAATTGCAACAAGTCTTTTGCATGCAAGGGAAGAAACACAAGCAATCAGTCGAACCATTTAGCAGAACTTCATCACATTCACACAAAGAAATGCACAGTTTGACTGTCTAGCTTGTACTTCATCTGGTGTTGCTCCAAGTATGTCTGCTATTCTTCTGCTTCAAAATTTTATTTTGCATTTGAATAACCACTTTATCATCTATAATAGTGACGTATTCAAAACACTGCTATTGCAGTTTGCAACTCAAGAATGTTAATTTATATACAGTACGTATGAGAAAAAGCAACGATAATTCTTTTCTTGTTTCTCTTTTTCCCTCTCAAATAAAAAGTACCGATAAGAGTACTATTAAAGTGCCGGCGCGATAAGCGGTATCATAAGAGCAGTACCGGAAAAATCTTAATGATACCCATCCCTAGTTAGGCTCCTATGCCTGTGATCAGTATATCAGCAGTTCTACTCGTAGTCCCCACATATCTGTTGGGCTCTTGACCCTTCTCTCTGAAATGCTTCAGGGAAGCTGATAAATGATTTGACCGTACATTCAGAACCAAAGTTTAACTCTTAAGTGTATAAAACTTTAAATACGTGTGTGTGTGTGTGTATGTCGACAGGATAGCAAACGTGGGATATGTGATAAGAAGCATTCCAACATCCGTGATTCATAATTTGTCCAAATGGAAAAATAAAGCATCAGTAAATTAAGAAAGGACCTTCAGGATAGCCTCTTTACACAGACTACGAAGAAAAAGTAATATATTTACACTTATTATAATTTACATAGCAGTTATTCCCCAGTAGGTCACTAATCTACTACTCACCTCACAATGTCAAGGGGGGGGGCAGGCATCATGCTGCCAGGACAACGCTGCACTGCTGCAGGGGCCTGAGGATTCTGTGCAATCGAAACTCCTGCCTTACCTGTCAAAACCAAGCACACACCTGTGTAGCTCCACTCACGTCTGCCAATCAGCAGCCGCAAAACTGACAACGACACCATCACAGATGCATGCATCTTTCAATGACATTTTCCTTGTTTGTTTTTCTACTCCCCCTGCCCTAAGTGAGACTTTTGCAAGGCAGCTGCAGCTCCATCCAGGGACAGCTTGTTAGTTTTTCAATTTAAATCAAATTTGCATGCCTAACAAATTTCTCAAATGACTGGCAAATTTGCAGGAGATATTTCTGAACCATAAATGACTGCAGAGGGACAGACACTGTCATCACAACTCTCAGTATTAAACAAGTGAAAAGATATTCCACACAGAATGGTTTTCAAAGTAGTCTAAAGAAAGCCAGTGACTACAGCCCCTGTTGACTCACATTATTCCATGGGTAAGATTCCCTAGCAGCAAGCCTCACAAACACACTCAATGCTGTTAGGAGGAACAGCAGTGTGATGCCTGTGAACGTAATTAAAATCCTACCATCCACCCACTAACAGAGGAGCACAACGTTTAATTTAAAACGCCCCATGCATTGAAACACTTTACCTGTCTCTTCATTCTTGTCTCTCTCCATTATCGTAATACAGCTGTGGTCTTCTACAATACAAATGAGTAGATGAAGTGGTGTATTGGTACATCCAATACACAGACAGAAAATAAATCTAATCACTGCTTAATTTCCTATAAAAATATAGCCAGATCGTAATCATTTAGATCAGGGGTCTTCAAATATTTTGGATTCAAGAACCCCAGAATGGGCAGTCACAAGTAACTAAAAATTGGGAGGGGGGGGGGGTTATGGATAGTGTTTTGTAGGGGCAAAAGGCAGAGGTACAACCTTGTGGGGATGACAGTCCGTTGTAGAGTACATACACACTACCAGAATTTTAGGAATGCCAAACAACTGTGTATGTGAAAAACACGATGCATACACAGGAAGCAGGTTATCTACCACTGACAGCTCCAAGGAAGAGCATCGTGCAACAGCTGCCTTTTCGTCGACACGGCTTATACCCTTCATAAGTCACCCGTGACTTCATCTTTTAAGTGAGACATGTCTTATCCTGTAAGGTATTATAAGCAGCTAAGGTACTCCACTGCATTGTCTGCACAAGCTGGCCAATGCAATACTCATATTGTCATGCATGATACCTTGAAATACGTCAGGTTAATGCACATTCGGCACGACATAAACTTTGAAAGGTTCCCCTTAAATTGTTGCTGGATGCTTATTAACACTTCAGTCCAGTGAAATACGCCCACCACACCCACACACAAAATATATATCGTTGTTAAACAAACCGCGGAGATCCTCGGTGACGTCAGTCCGCCACCGTAGCGCCAGCGACTGTCACTAGCTTCTTTACGTTTCTTTGTGAATTTTGAAATAACGACTGAAAACGTCGCAAGCGATGCCGGACAGCATCCAGACTACAGTCACGGGCCAACCTGACTTCACTCATCACACCGGTAACTAAACCGCACGGCTCCCGTCGTTGAAACAGCAGGGTTAAGTAGCTGCAGAATGACAACGGTCAGTGTCACACAAGTTCGCAAGAAAACACCCGGGCGGCGCCGCACCTGCGTCGCTGACCAACTCACCAAGTTAACCGTGAGTCGGCCGAGGAAGCGCTGACAACGAAAGGGCAGCGATACGAGCCGCACCTTAAGCCAGCTGCGAGCTACTGGAGTCTACCGTGCCAGTTTGTTCTGTCCCAGCATGTTGGGCTAGTTAACCAACTACTGGCCGTCACCAAGTATGACAGCAAGCCAGCTAACCAGTACGCAGCGCTTATAACGACCGCAGACGATCAGCGGTATCCTTCGAAATTTGACATAACGTTTTATCTTCATACTCTTCTCAAAAACCCCCTACGTGAACCTAACACATACAACATGTAACGGACCGTATTTCTCCGTCTTACCGTAAAGCTGTTTTCGTGTTCGCTTTCACGCCTCCCAGATGCAGCGACAGCTGCGCCGTGAATTATCCGTAACTCTGATTGGTCACAGAAGATTCACGTCGCATTACCGCTAGCTGTCATAGGACGAAAAGGATTCGGGCTAGTCCTATCAAAAGGCTATGTGGACGGGCGAAATTGTGCATCACTTGTTCCGTATTAGCTCCGAACGACTGTCAATAGATTCTGGAAAACGTTACCCAAAAGATACCCAAACGTTTAGTTTAGACTTCTTTTATGTGGCCACGTGATAATCAAACAAAAATACAACCCGTTTAAATTTAAAACAGGTGTGGATTTCAACCTGTAACAGAACAGTGACTAGATCGTTTGTAATTATGTTCTTCCTGTACCTTTGTTGTGACCTAGGGGTGCTTTTTATTGTACAGACAAAATAACCACTTTCCACAACAAGCACTATTTCCAGATGTTTGCCTGATGCCGCCATGTTTCATTGATATTTTGCATAGCACAACTTCTTGAGAAGACATATACAACACTAATGAAATCACTGAGTATAGGACAGGTTTTTACATGTATCTTCTCAAACCATTGAGCTCACTTAATTTGACTCATATGGTAAATTTCCCCTCATTAACATAGATTGGTATAATCCCAGCAAGAGAAAATGAACATTCACATTAATAAAAATCTCACCAACAGATATGTTCAACAGCAGTGATTACACAAGGCAGGCTTGGGTAATTTGCATTTCTTTAATAATCAACAGTTGCTCACTGATGTTGCTCATTAGACCATTTTCTTCATAATAAAATTATACATCAACATATTAAGAATAGGATTACAAAATTGGATGCTGTGCTAAAGGCCAATCATCAGCTGCACAGATGCCCTTAAGATCCCCAGGAATAAGAAAACATTACAGTCTGGGTACCATGGTAATGGCACAGATTCAGCCTGAAGCGGTGCGTGTTTTGGGCTCTGCCGTTTCCCAGTGTTTCCCAGTATTCTCAGTTGCCATTATGAACCATCTCCAGATACTCCTTGTGCAGCTTCTCCTGGGCTTCATAGACCTTGCGAAGCTTTTTACTCTGTCCCTTGCTGATTTCCTTTCCCTCAGCATCATGTGTAGGAAAACCCTGCATATGTGTGAGAAATAAGAGATTTTGCTTAATGAAAAAACACACACAATTATTGTGCATATTATATTGCAAAGGAAAACATTTTGTTGAAAAATAAACGTAAACTTTGTAGGAATGTTCAGAACTGTGGCTATTGGCTTGAATTCCCTTTCCTTACCGTTTCATCAAAAGCTGAATATTTGTCTGTTTCTAACCGGAACAGTTCACTGGGTGGAATTTTCATCTTAGCCAGTTTTGCATTCTGTTGGGAAAAATGGTGAAATCATTCAGAGGTTATCACTGTCTAGCCCTTTACAGCATTTTACAACCAATAAAAAACAAAATCACACAACATACATGTTTATTTTATGTTCTAAGTGATGGCATAGCTTTGAATAATGAAAACAAAGAAGTATTTACTATGATAAGCACAAACCTGCACAAATGCCTATGCACTGAGACTGAGTAAACGGCTTAATTGGGTTGGCAGATGTTTAAACGTTGACAATCTTTTTATGTCGTAGCAAGCAAATGCCACTACTTCCATAGTTTCAATGTATAGCTGCAAAGTCAGTTGCCCTCAGCTAACAGGCTGTCCACAGGAGTGGACAAGTTTACCCACTTCCTGTTCCTGTTTCTTTAGTGCTGCCTCTTCTTTCTTCCTTTTCTTCTCCTCCTCCATCTACAACACAAGAGAAGAGCACAAGACATTAAAGATGCAGGGAGAATCTCGTAGCATTCCACGGCAGAGTTCCGTCATCTTGTTCAGACATGTTCTCGACAGTCCTGGTATCGAACACTGTTCCATGACTGCATAAACAAATTGTTGTTGGCAAGATGGGTATTAAGACAGTGTCTTATTTTCCAAATTCCTTTTAGTTCTAAATCAAATGCTAAAAAAGGAAACTCCGTTGCCCAAGACTGTTGTTGCCAGCCCAAGCAGTCAGTACAGCACTTCCAACAGGGTGTGTGCAAATGAGATACTTTGGTGACGGTGACTCATTCCAGACAGACTCAGTGGTTTGGGTTAACAGGCAGTTTGAGGCAAGATTTCCATCCCTACATTTGGTAGAGCGATTAGTTTCTTCTGGAACCGCCTTGGAGTGATTTACATGATCGCTCCCACATTGTCAATCTAAACTATTCAGCTTTAGCTGTAACTAGTTAGCGCAGGCACGTCAGCTACCTTGTAATGTCCAGACATAAATATGAAAGAATAGTTTCATAAAGTGTCCCTTAGGTGTATGAAAACAGCACAGCTATTCACCATTTAAAAAGTTATTTAAAAAGTTTAATTAATTACACAGAACCTTTACATAAGTTTTTTTAAGGTTGGAGTGAGGAACAACAGGAGTGTATGGTAAAACTGTCATCTATAAAGCATTCAGTTTATAAATATAAATATGTAGGGGCCTTGTCTGTTTTACTCGATCCTGCCATCCCATGTGGTTCTCTTGTATTCCCTGTTCTATGCAGATTACTATGCAATGTTACCTTTTTCTTCTCTTCTTTTTCTTTCAGGAGGGTCTCCTTGTCGACCAGTTTCACCACAGTGGGAAGGCCTGGGATCATAGAAAGAATTGTAAACCGGCCCATTCAGAGCACGGCTGAGCACAGAAGGGACAGAGGGAGTGGAACACTCAAGTGTAAGTGCAACACTATGACGTCCTGAGCGGGGGGGGGGGCGGGGGGTGATTGAGGATGGGTCCTGTACCTTCATGGTCTTCAAGGCGCACCCCCAGTTCAGGGAGGGTCTCATCACGCACTGCGTCACAGAGAGCCAGCACTCCATACACTGTAGAAAAGGAAGAATTTTCTATCAAACAACTTTAAAAACCTCCTACTCCATAAGCTATTTTTAATAGAAATATGCTCTCTGCAGTATGCATAACAATTTCTTCCCCCTGGGATCAATAAAATTTCTTCAATACATCAGGCTTCTTCCATCTTTGGTTAATAAGACCAAATAAGCTTTCAATGTAATGTGCATCATTAAACATGATATCAGAAATAGTTTTTAAAATGCTCACAGGAGTAGCAGTGAAACAGTTCCTGTATTACTGAAATGTCCAGGCATATGCCACTTTTCCCTTAATAATTCAAGCGTATGATGAAAACACTGCCATCTTGTGGTCCAACCATAAGTTGCATCATATAATTCAACACCAGAAAATGACTCTTATGTGACCAGTCTATTAGGTACATCTGTTTGCTAAAGTAAACAGCTTGCTACTCCAAACAGAGAATCATGTGGCTACAACCGAATACATACAGCATGCAGACAGGGTCAAGAGGTTCACTTTCTGTTTGACTAAGCATTAGAACGGCCAATTAAGCAATTTTGCATGTAGTATGACTGTTACTGCCATATGTTCCAGTATCTCAGGACCAGAGAATGGTGTGACAAGCAAAAAAAAAAACATCTATTCAATGGCTGAAACCACCTTCTTAAGCTCAGAGGTCAGTGGAAAATGGCTAGATCCATTAAATCTAACTGGAAGGCCACAAATGTAAAAATAGCATAAAATGGGTGCTACCTGGCACTAGTTAGATGTACCCAATAAAGCAGCCACTAAATGGAATGTTCAGCTTGAAAAAAGCCTCAAAGTCACCTCACAGGGCATTACCTGACAAGTTACGGGTAATATGAAGGTGGCGCTTACCTTTCTGTTCCCTGGCGATTTTGCGAACTCCCTCCCTGAAGTCAGACAGGACTTTCAAGTATGGCATCACTGTGCTTTCCAGCTAGAAAAGCAAGGTATTATGAAGACAGCTCTACTGGCAAAAAAACAACCTTACAAATGCACATTCTTACAAAGTAGCAGCCTCTGTACAGCAACTCAGCGCATACTAACGACATTGCTCCACACTTACATCCACGCCAGCGCTTCCTCCCACCGGAAATCCAACTGGTTCTGCGCCCTCAATCGCTCCGAAAGTCTGCAGGAGAGAAATGGTGGAGCCATTTTAATTATTTTACTAGATGGCTAAGTCTCCCATCTGGATCTGGCAGGGCAAAGTAACATTTCTGCTGGTCCTTCTCACCTTTAGCAGGTCTGTAAGATAGAGGGCGATGCTCTGGAGCAGAGAGCGGTTAGGTACTAGTTTGGCATTCTTCCTGTTGGCCATATAGGTATTGCTTTGGTTGACTAGGGCTCTCATTTCCTCCAGGGCTGTCCTGGTATCAATGTTGTCACACAGTGCTTCGTGCACCTTGGCCTTCCGCTCGTAGAAGCTGGGAACATTCAACTCAGGCATGTTAACCAAAATGGCTCCAGGGTGAAATTACAAACACATTGCTGGTAAGCTATTCTAGACTCAGACAGCAGCTTCATAATGAAGTATGAAAATTACTTGCCTGTTTTTGCCACAAAAGCACAAACGTCCCTCACCTCTGATTCAGCTCAATCTCCGCCGCCTCCCACTTCTCAAACTGGCCCGTGAGGTCGGTTGGGGCTCTGAGTATGTCCTTGACGTTGAGGAAGAACTCCTGCAAGAAACAGGACAACTTGTGGTGACTCCACAAATTCACAGATGAAAAGCGATGTAAGCAAGTACAACAGGAGTAACTACTACTCACATTCATGAATTTCTCATACTGGATGGCAGACTCCATGGTGTTCTCAGAGTAGTCCAGTGTGTCCTTCCACGAGTGCATGAGGAAGGCCAGACGCAGTTGTCTAGCTGAAGACCACAATGATGCCATGATTCTACCCATATGTATAGACACAAGGGCACTGACAGATGTGTAGGCACGCACGTGATGTGTATACAATGTGTTTCTCAGCGAGACTAAAAGCGCTTAACTGATTACAACAGAAGCATGTGCTAAAAACTAACAAACCAACTGATGTGTGACCAAGTATTCATGATGGATTTGCAAAGACTGAGAAATGGATAGTAATGATCATAGGAGCAGAACTGGTTAACTGATGTGCCTACCAGTGTGTTTGGCTAGAGCATCTTTGATTGTGATGAAATTCTTCAAGGATTTGGACATCTTGCAGCCCGCGATGGTCAGGTGACCCGTGTGCAGGAAGTAGCGAACCCAGTGGTCATTTTCAAAGTAGGCCTGTGCACAGGAAGGAACACAAGGAAAAGTGTCCATGAGTCTTATCCTGAAGTTGATGTAGTTACCTTACCTAACATTGCACCTTGGCACAATCAGATTCATCTCACCTCAGACTGTGCCAACTCATTGTCATGATGGGGGAACCGCAGGTCAAATCCTCCCCCATGGATGTCCATGGACTCTCCCAAAATGGAGCCAGCCATAGCAGAACACTCAATGTGCCAACCAGGTCGCCCCTTTGAAAACAGACAAACATTCTAGCTGTAAATATATGACAAATGTAAGAAAGATACTTTGCATTATCAACATGTATTTAGAATACTTTTTTTTTATTTTAATAACCAACAATATGTACATAAAATTGTAGAGGTTTAGAGTAAAATATAGTAGCCTATTAACTGAAATATTCCTTCATTTCAAAATGAAAAAAGTTAATAAATAGGCTTTTTAATAATAAACAAATTTGTTGCCCGTAGAGGATCACATCTTGTTATTGTGCCTTCAGCTGTCTAAACAATCTAGAAAAAACTAAGAGATCACGTAGCCTAATAATAATTTGAGACATCTCACGGTTTATTTTTTATTTCCTCAACCCGAATCGTCATAAATTTGTAGCCCGATTTATCGTTGCACGATATATCGTTACACGCCTACTAATGACATTACCTTGCCCCACGGGGAGTCCCAGGATGGCTCCCCAGGCTTAGAAGCCTTCCATAAGGCGAAGTCAATCTGAGACCTCTTCTCACTCAACCTGTCTGCAGAGATACTCAGGTCTCCTACAGTATAAAATACAACAAGTGGACATTAGTGAGACTTCCAGTTCAGATACATGATATTTTTCAACACACCCGCTGCCCAGATGCAATAACCGGACATACCCTCTCCTTCCTGTAGTGCTTTCTGATCTCCTACTGCCTCAGGCACAAGTTTAGCATACGAGTGCTTGCTGTTGGCGTCAAACTGTGCCACGTCAAAATACACCGAACCGTTGGACACATACCTGAAGGTGACCACAAACAACTACATTTCACTGGTCTGGCAACAAGGACATAAGGGTTCATTTAAAGGGCACACCTAGTTCACTCACCCATAACCGTTCTCCACTATCTTCCTTACAAAGTCCACGATCTCGGGCACGTACTCGCTGACCCGGGTAAGGACGTCAGGGGGAAGAACCTTTACATAAACAGGTGTATGTCAGTGACTCGTGCTGCAGAGGGGAACAGAATGTAGTTGTAGAACAAAGAGTTCGCCTTACATTCAGGGCCTCCATGTCTTTGTGGTATTCCTCTTCCCAAAACTTGGGCAAAATAGAAAAAATGCAGTTCTCGCTCACATCACTGCCAAACTGGGAATCCAACCAATCGGACAGCAGGTCTCTTGATTCCTCCAGCAGCAACTTTGATAAACAAGGAAAATGTATTTTTGTTTTCTGCACATAAAATTAATTAATTACACGTAAAGAGACCAGCATAAAGAGATAAGTCAATATTGGGAAAGGCGGTTACTAAACTACCTGCGCACGGGACTGTAAAACCGACTCTTCAGCTCGACTCTGCACTGCCCCCTGCAGGGGCCCCAGAGCAGCACTCACAGCTGCATCCAGTCGCCCCAGCATCTGCTTTTTGTCAGGATCTGTTGTGTCGGCTAACTTGATGAGGAAAGGCTAAAAAGCCGAAAGAACAACAAATAATTTACAAATGATTGCCAACACATACTTCAAAATGACCACGGTGTGCTTCGGGTACCCACTTCATCGGTCATTGTCGGTGTCCCCCCCTCCCCCCACATGCCTACATTTATCTCAGGTACATTACTGAACGGATAACACATTCCACAATTCCACTGGGTTTTACTTCCTGTGGTTAATATCTGTAGTATGGCGGCTACTCATAGACAACAATTACTCAATCCCACGTCAAAGATCAATAAAGACTCACCTTCCTGGCTGTCAAGACATCCTGTAATATCTGGGACGGCGCTGGTTTCTTCTCTTTGTACTGCTCCAATAAATAGTTCTGTCGGGCTCTTTTGATGATCTGTAGATTAGAATAGGGGTCAAATACATATCTAGACAACTAAAGTATCAAAGGGCGCTCATTGACTGCTAACTGAAAAAAATCTGAAACCAAATAATGTGGTCATTGAGGAATCACCAGTAAAATGGAGCGACACAATGTCAGTGAAAGGAAAAACTAATCTCCACTGTGGGGCCTATGTTAGAGAAGCTCACACCCAAACCAATTATGCAGATATAAGTTGACAATCAAACCAGGTGAAAATATGGAAAAGGTTGACAACAGAAACGGGTTTATTAGTCACATCCTTACTTTGTCATCAATATCTGTTATGTTCATGCAGTAGAGTACGTCATATTTGAAATAGTTCGTCAAAATTCTTCGAAGAATGTCGAAAGAGATGTAGGACCTGAAACAGAAAACAAAAAAATACCACCATGCAACAGAAAAA
This sequence comes from Isichthys henryi, assembly GCA_026776945.1. NCBI lineage: Eukaryota > Metazoa > Chordata > Actinopteri > Osteoglossiformes > Mormyridae > Isichthys > Isichthys henryi. The sequence continues at coordinate 5,570,232 of JAODJX010000020.1, forward strand.
TACCAGATACTTATATTTACAGGGCTGGGATTAAGCTCATAGTATAGCTCTTAGGTTCATACTGGGTTGTGGCCCGAATTCCACTCTTACCTGGCGTGACCCATATGAGAGGCATCATATACAGTAGGTCCACAGCAGTACCACTTCACTTTCCGTCCAGCTTGAGGGATAAATTCCTCCTGAAAAGCAGCACTGACAGTCAGGGATGCTGTCTATGCCAGGGGTCTCCAACTCCGGTCCTGGAGGGCTACCGTCCAGTAGGTTTTATATCCTACCTGGCCTCTGATGAGCCACACCTGCTCTCAGGTAAATACCAGGAACAGGTGTGGCTCATCAGAAGCAGGGTAGGATAGAAAATCTACTGGACGGTAGCCCTCCAGGACCGGAATTGGAGACCCCTGGTCTATGCTTCCGTAGAAAGAGGATGTTAAGCTCTCTGCTACCACATGGAACGTCAAACCAGCTCTGACGAGTTAAAAATGTTCTCACCTTTGTACGTGTAAGGCTGTTGTAAAGATACAGCTTAGGCACATCTGTCCTTTCTGGTGGAGACCATGGTGACTGGACTCTCTTCCCCTTAGCTATAAAGGAGAAAGCAGATATTTGCTTGAGGATATACCTGTTCATTTACACTCTTTGTCACATGGCTGACAGTTGGAGTCACGTCTTGTGGCTTTGCTGACACTGGACAGTCTTTGTTAATGGGAAACAGCCAGACATTAATCACAGATAAAGGGAAAGACAAAGACATGATGCCACAAGCCTTTAAGCAAGGATCACCATTGGCTGTAGACACACACAAAAGACAGCTAATTGTATGCAACAAGACCTGTCCAATAATTAGTGAAAGTGCTTTGCAATGACCCAAAAGACACAGCTGTGTGTTAGGCTAAAATATAAAGACCTGAGATTACCAACATCAGTTTAATCATCGCTGTTTTTGACAGAGGTGAGTCCTCTACACCAAAAAGATTTATTCATTATAATTATGGACAATAATAAAGCTATAAGGCATGCAGTTTTGGTAATTTCCTACCCTGGTCTGGGAACCCAAAGTAATCGTTTTGTTCTGAATTCTTCTCTTCAAAAAACATATAACGTATTTGCTGAGATGTGCTTAAACGTCACTTAAGACTGCAAAAATGTTTTAATTGTCCCTAATGACAAGGACAACCATCAAGGGAAATGCATTTCTTAGATTAGGAATGTTTTCACATATGGGCTTCTTTAAATGAACCAAACTCAGTCTTCTCGAAGTGGACCAGAAAGTGGGCCAAAAGAATGAGAACTCGGTTCTCTCTGGATTCACACTGTCCACCTCCCAGAAGGACTCAGTTCACTTTCTGGTGCACTTGAGCTTTTATGTGATCTCAGTCCATTTCACGTTCACACTTGACTGGTTCACAATTAACTGGTCATGACAGTCATTTCTTTCTCAACAAAATGTCAAGTTCATGAGAATGACCCATATTTTAATATTTGTTTTATAGTTTAACTTAAACTTGTGATGTATAAATTATTCATTTCCAACAAAAATAGTACTTGAAAGCAAGTATAAGCTGAATTTCAATGTATTTTTTTTTTTAAACCACACACCCTCCGGATTAAAGGTATATACCACATGTACATAATCACAGGTACCGAACAGGCAGATGAAAACACTAATTCCAACCTTGTGATTAATCCATCTATTTTCCAAACCACTTATCCCACTGGGCCGCGGGGGGTCCAGAGTCTATCCCGGAAGCAATGGGCATGAGGCAGGGGGGGCCAGCCCATCGCAGGGCACACTCACACACCATTCACTCACACACGCACACCTACAGGCAATTTAGCAACTCCAATTAGCCTCAGCATGTTTTTGGACTGTGGGGGGAAAC
>JAODJX010000020.1:5592948-5609789 GCA_026776945.1 Isichthys henryi
ACTGTGGGGGGAAACCGGAGTACCCGGAGGAAACCCCACGGCGACATGGGGAGAACATGCAAACTCCGCACACATGTGACCCAGGCGGAGACTTGAACCCGGGTCCTAGAGGTGTGAGGCAACAGTGCTAACCACTGCACCACCATGCCGCCCCTATTTTTAAAAATAATTATTTAAAACTTCAGCCTAATTTTTTTGTTCATGTGAATATTTAGCTTCAAATTTTATTTTTAGTTCTTAAAAAGTGACCTATTAGTTGGCCCTGGATGGAGTGATTCTTTTATGGTTGGGCTCCTGAGCGTGGCCCATAACCCCCAGTTGTTCCAGGGATTGGTGGCCCCTGTTTACTCAAGTGTACATTGCTGTCCACACATGCCATGGTTTGTTATGCGTTACTGCTACATTAAATTTGATCTGTCTTGTGGAATCGAAACATGCATATGGGCATTTTGTGGGCTGGTTTTGCCAATAGACTTATAGACGATGACTGTGGTGCTGAGTGTTCATATCTACAGGGCGACATTTAAACTTGCCCTCTGTGTCTCTGATCTCTTCTCACTGCCGCCTTCTTCTCCAGTCTTCTGCGATCAAACAACTTAATTTTAATGTTTGAAGCACTAACCAACATGGAAATATTTATGAAAGATCACACAAACAATTCAAAGTATGCATAAGATGTATGTGCAAGGTGGGGCCACCCTGGATGGATTGTCACTCTGGTGCGATGCACACACACACACCAGGCTGGGGACTGAGCTTCAGGTGGTGGTGGTGTGAGACCTCGGTGTGACCGATGGAGGTACAGTGCTGTCTTTCCATTTGTCATGTTGTTTAATAATATTAGTTGTAAAATCTTGAAATTCGAGTGATGAAGATGGCAGGATCGGAGCTGTAGTTGTATTTGTTGGTTTGTATATTTATATACAATTTTTTCCAAAATATCTGTGAATGGGTGAGGCAATCATTTGCTGTATTCTGTTACAATCTAAATTTATTTTACTTGATTGTCTGTATGGGATGGAACATTCAAAGTTGCTTGAGTGACGAGTTCATACGAATGTAGTTTGCAGTACACCAAGACCACGGGAGTACAGGACACTTTAGTGTGTTGGAATCTAATTTAATCTAGTCTGGATTAACGGTTAAACTAAAACCAGAGGAAGTTATTTTTTTTGCGGTGGGAAGAGTCTCTGCACCAAGAAATATTTATATAAGAAGAGTATTTATATAGATTTAACAATGAGACGGTGAGAGAAACTGACAGACAAACAGATAGACAAAGGATGTTGAGGTTAGTAGAACCGTGTGCAATTAATGAACATCTGGTGATGACTGGCCTTCTCTGAATGACCAGGCTCCTAATTTACATAGTACAAGCTGGACAATACTGGAAGGAACTATGAGCTCATACATCCAGAAAGAATTTGTATGGTAGGTGAATGCTAGCGGTATTAAAAATCTTTGGAGACTTGGAGGGAAATGAGTGTCACGTGTTTGTCACCTAGTTTAAGGGTGATGTAACCTAGATGAGTGACAAAAACTGAAAATGGATGTGATTTGTCAGCTTCAATTAGGGGGAAAAAGCTCTAAAGTCTGCTTGAGGGTTAATAACGTGTGAATGTAAAACATGAAAGCTTGTATAAAAAGCAAGATTCATTATAAAGTAGGAGGACGGTGTCTTGGAAGGTGTACAGAGATATTTTGAGTTTGCTATTCGTTGAGTTTTATATCACAGACAAAGGAAAAACATTCATTGCATTCATATTAATTTGGGTTTTGCATGTTAAAGAGCTGCAAATATTAAGAGGTTTAATTATCTGTAGATTTCCATCTAGCTTGTATTTGCTTAATCCTGGTCACACAAGATCTGGAAAAAAGGCAAAACTGATTTTTGATAAAGACAACTTTTTGTGCCTCGGATGCATTCATAGTGTAATAACCCATTCGAATTAAATATAAAGACCTGTTATGACTGATATATTACAGGGAGCATTAAGTTTACTCTATATAAACTTAAACTACAAACAGAAAACTATCCCATTGATATGAAATGATATTTTTAAGCAAGCAGTGAAGCAGATTTTTTCTTAAATTGGCTATTACTCTTTTGTTTTGAATATGCTGTATGCAAGCCTGATCTTAAGCAAAATAAATTTATTATAATTTTTGTGCGGAATTCACCTTTAACTCAATAGGCTTAGCTTCACTAATATTTACTTAGAAAGCATACATGGTAGAATTCTGTATTGGGCTAGGAATCTGAAATTAATAAACACCCTGTCAGATACAGGTGACAGGAGGTTCTGACTTCCATTAGCACCCCTGCTAAACGCTAGGGACTAGTTGTCACAGGCCTACAAGAAATTATAAATACATCGGATATTAATCAAGTATGAATAGAACCATGCAAACCTGCAGGCACTTCGTTTTTAAAGCTGCTGAGAGGTCAGAGGCTGCATGGATGGAAAACAGGAAACGATAGCCTCGTCATTTCGCGGTGCGCTCATCTTCCGTTTAAAGAGATTTCCCGGCGGTGTAAGCAGTTCTGAAAGCAATCGAAGTCATTGACAATTAATTTATGCTTGTTCTACCTGGCTTGCGGCCGAATATTGGACAAGTTGGTACAGAAAATGAAGAGAAGGATTAAATGAACAGCTAACGTTTCGGTGTTGTGCATTTTGTGTCGGGAGTTTTGTGCAATATGATTGCATATCGTACTAATTGGCTAAAGACTGTTTAACTTAAAACATGCTGTATTTTTCTGTGAATTAAATTGACAGTGGATGTCAACAAAGAGATTAGAAGTTAGTAGAAAATATTATGGTGATTTTCAGATGAACCGTTCAAGTTTAAAAGCCACTACGTGCGATATCTGGTCTATACTCCAGTTTGGTCGACTCATTTTTAAATTTGATGGACAACTTAGTACATGGAGCCTTACTGCCAAATCAGCATTGCCATTAGATGTTGCTCTAAGCAACATTTAAAATCGGTGCTCTAATTGAGAGGTTGGAAAAAACATCGAGCTCCAACATAGGCTGAAACCTTACACCTTGACAAGCACTTTCTAAAAGTAGCCTGCCTAGGATCCACAAAACCCTGTGGTCTGTCATTGGTTCAGGTAGCCCCCAGTGCCTTGCACTGTTTACAGAGAAGCCGCATGTACATATTGCGCGTCTGAAGCCTCAGCCCCCATCAGGCCGTCTGAGGAAGGAACCTGACCTGTCTGCTTATTTGTAGTAATAGATACGACTTCCAGCATACTGTCAGTAGTCCTGTAAATCAACCGAGAACAAATAATGCTCAGGATATTTTCCATTTCTCAGAAAATGTTCGTATTTTTCCGCAAAATTTAGTAGATTCGTGTTATTGATTGTAATGAAATATAGTATTAATATTTCACCTTCAACTTTCCACTGATTTTGAAAAAATGTAATATCATATGTAGTTTCGTCTTCATGGGTTGACAGTATGTGTGTAGCCCAGATTTTTACATCAGCCGGAGGTTATGTGCGTCGACTCTGTCCACTATGCATGTGCCCAGAAAATGTCTAGGTGTTTCCAGTAGGTGGCAGCACTTTCACGTAGCAGAGGTCAACAAAGATTGAACTGGAAAAATTGCTGTAGGAAATGTGGAGGTATCTGTATATCTATTTTTTTGTACGTTATACCGCGGTATATATTCAACTAATGTTAGCTAGCCAACACGACACGAAATACAGTCTAACATTATCCCTCAAAGAGAGGGAGTTAAAATTAAAATGAACAATATCATTGTTAGAATATATATATATAATAAAATATTAACAATGAACAAAAATTTCGTCCCATCAGCTGTTTGAGGGATGTATAGGTGCTCGTCCTCCATTGGTTCTCGGGAAAACAGGGGTACAATTACCCAAATGCTTAGATTGAAAATAGCTCAGCAAAATTAACGCAGCAGACTGAACCCAGCGTTTGCACAGAAAAAATAACCCAGGATTTTTTAGAGTGCATAATACCAGCCAAGGCTGAACAGTTCTACTAATAATATATAACAAAAATATTTTCTTGCATCCAAGTACAAGCTCAGTTTCAAAAGGGCTAGATGAACAGATGGCGATTCCAGTAGGGCTGTCAAGCGATTATAATTTTATCACGATTAATCACGTCTTGGTGATTAATTGCATATAGAATCATGTTGCAATAACATCCCAAAAATATTTTATAGTCTGTATAATCAATATAGAAATTGATGTATTCCAGGCAGAAGTGTCAAAATAAAGACAAAAATAAATTGTCTATCAGTTTTGCATGGATCAAATAAAGCAGCTATGATATGAATGTATTTCATTCCACTGTGTCTATCACCAAACTTTTTTTTCTCTTTTTATGACATTGCTCTCAAAACAGAAGGTGAATGTTTAGCAAAAAATAAACATCTATATATAAAACCTGCTTGGTAAATGTCTGACAACAACTGAATCTGCACTTAACTGAAAAGTCAAAAAATCCTTATTTTTATCCTTCCCCACCAGCACATAGAAAATAAAACAAATATTACAAAATACAGCATTTTTCTTCTCTATACCATCTAGCAATTTCTTTAAAACAAAAGAAACTGAGTAACAACATTTCCTTGACTTTCCCACCACCAGCTTCATCAAGAGATGTTAACTATATGTTTTGAATTTAGCTGTGAATTCTGGAACTCGATGTGCAATGTTATTTATAACCTGGAAAGAATGTTATATGCCGCTATTAATAATCTTTGCTCATACTATTCTGCCATTTTGGTATCAGAATTCGTTAAATCATTTGTTAACGCAATCAAAGAAGCAATAGCGTGTTATGACTTGAACACTACACGTTAACTTTCCCGGCCCAATAATAATATCATATACAACTGCGGAAAATTTAAGAAGCCACTATATTTTTAAACAAATCTGCATTTTTTAATCGTGTTTAATCGTGGCTGTGCTGCAAAAGGCTACCCTGAGCAGCAGGTTGCCTCCAAATTCAAAATTTCTAAGACAATGCACTGGAGTAAGGTAAAGTAGGAGACACGGGGAGCGACCAGAAACCAGCTAGGTAAAGGGCGGAAGCAACTTTCTAATGCCAAAACGTTACGAATTGGAAGATGCCATTAAGTGACTTTCAAAAGGACTGGGAAACATTAAGCGCGCTGCTAGGACACTTTGTAATAGACTCCTAGAAGTGGACTGAAGTCCCATAAAGCAAGGAAGAAGTCCTTCATTAATGAGATGCAGCGAAGAACCAGGCTGCAGTTTGCAAATAAATAAATAAATTGAGAAATTAGTGTAAAAATGAATGCCATATGGTCTCTGATTTTTTTCTGCAACTGTATAATAATAAATGTGTTAGTGGGGGGTATTTTGGGGGGGCACCACATGTCCTTTCATCCTGGGATGGCGAACCTGGCTATCAAAAGACCTTGTAAGGCTGTCCCTTTCCTTTCCCACCCTGATGCGTGTTGCTCTACGCTGTCTCTACACGAATGTCCTTTTTCTCTCCCACTCCAACTCCCAATCACAGCCCTAATGACACCCGACACACTTTCAGCTTCACTGTATCTCGTTTCCCACCAACCATGCACTGTAATGGCCTCTTTTTCTTTTTTTCTACTCTCACTCTTGGTGTTCCACTCCTCTGCACACGTCCATCCCAAAATAAAACTCCCTTTTCCCAAAGCAAGCATTACAGCATCTTTATTAAAAAATAAAAGTTGAAACCGTGAAATATAAAATATGCTGAATGTGGTTTGGCGTTTATTTTCTACACGATGGCATGTATGCATGTTTGCAATCTTTGTCAGTCTAATGCGGGAGTCAGTATAGTGGGAACCTTGTGGAAGATGGTGCAGAAAGCACTGGGGGTGTGATTTCCAATAGAAATCACCTTGCATGTAAAGTTTTATTGGGTTTATTGGGATTTGGTGACAGATACACAGAGGGGGTACAAATGGATACATAAAATACTTTACAAACGAATCAAAGGTGTTCCAAGAAAATTATGTTTAAATGATTTTCATGTTGCAATAAAATTACATACGATATCATGCCTATCATCATACACTCTCAGGAAAAAAGTACTAATTTGTACCTCTGAGGGTATAATTCCTTGTCACTGGGACTGTACCCTCAAGGGTCTGACAGTTGTGCTCTAGCTGTAGGTAAATGTACCTTTTAAAGTACAGAAATTGATTCTGAGGAGCATTTTTGTACCATTGGGGTACATTAATGTTGCTTTGCACTGGGTAACAAAACTGTACCAGAGCTGCCCCCTTTTTTCTGAAAGCGTACGGTTAGCTTAGTCATTTCAAAACCTCTCCTCAAGTCATCCCCCTCTATTAGCTATGAACTTGTCACTCACACGCCTTATTTGGCTAATAAAATCAATTCATTATTCATTTTTCACTACCAGCAAGTTAAAATGTAACGAATATTTGCAATGGCTGAGGGGAAATTTGCTCTTCCAGTCATCGAAAAAGATATGAGTAACTTTTACGGGGAACAGAAGAAGTTCTTGTTGTCTGATATTCTGTTACAGCTTATTTACATACATTATAATGTTAAATGTACTCTTTTTTTTCAAGAGCAAATGCACAGTTCCTACCCAGATAAATAGCATTCAGCACTTTCTTTGACTGCTGAAGACTTTTGCACAGGCATGTTCAGCTACGAGCTTTTTGAACTGAGAGACGTTGAACTCCTGATGTCCATGAACTAAAACTTAATAGTGACAATGATGAATATATGTTTTCTATTTTCACCTTATATGAGCATTTACAGATTACATCATTGTTGCTGTTACAATGGAAAATGTACCATAATGGCACGTTGGACAGGGTGGAAAACAATCTGCAATTGTAGAATTTTATTGCAATTTGCCAATTTTATGTCTTCATTGATCAAAACAAATAGCCGGAATTGGGCATAGTGAACCAATAAACTGGATGAGAAGGATGAATTTGCCCCCTGGCAACAGAGATTAATCTTCTTCTTTAGTTCACCTGGGAACACAAGATTCATTTTGCTACTATGCTCGAAATTACAGGTTAAGGAACCATAGGTACATACAAAGCCATCATTTTTTTGTTTGTCTGTAAACAGTGCAAGGGGATAAGACGCTGAAATGCAAACAGTGGGATCACGTTGTAAGACATCTGTGGTATTGTTTATATCTACCAGACCTGAGTTCTAGAAATCGAGTAAACATATACACTTAAAGTTAAGTCGTTGAGTTCAGGTCCCAGGAGGCAAACGTATCATAATCTTAATATTGATTGTATTCGCACTTAAAAATCTTGTGACTGAAATATTGAGTAACTTTTCTTGAGTGACTGAAGGATAAAAAAAAACAAAACGGTCACAAATGAGTAGAAGTGGATAGTTGAGGTCCAGAAAGTAAAAATGGAGACCAAGATTTTGTTTCATCCAACCTGTTGATGTCAGTCACAGTCAGGTTGGTGCCCCACCCTGGGTTGTTCCCTATAGCCTCTGGAAAAGGCTCCGAACTCCCACAACCCTGAACAGGACAAGCAGTTAAAGGAAATGAATAGATAGATGGATTGATAGAGTCACAATCACAGAGACTCAACTGGTTGGTTATAACAAACTGTTGGTCTGGATTTTTATTTTCTAGGCCTGAACTGTCCACCTCTGCAAATGAGGACACAGCAAGCCTGACATACAGAGACAGGCCTTTGTCCAATCACAGACCACAGGTGTCATAAGAAAGACGCTTCCGAAGAATGATGATTGTTAACGATTATCCAGCACATCACATAATTCAAGGTTTCAATATATAAAAGGTACATATGCTTTACGTTTAATATATTGGGTGATGAGTATATCAAGCTGTACTCTTGGCAGCCAGTTACATTTAAGCTGTATAATTCAGTCTGATCACTCGCCGCACGTAACTGTAGAGTTAAGGTATCATTCCACAATCTGTCTCGAACCTCCGAACAGCAGAAGCCGATGGGCAAATCGTGTAGCCTTGCGAGTCCTTGCTGTGCCAAAAGACGCACTTTGCGACGGGACGGAAGGAAAACGATCCATTTATACGATGCAAACCAGGGCTAGAATAGAACGCAGGCTGGCCAGTAAATTCCACATCCAACCTCCCTCTTCACATTTGAGAAGCTGTGGCTCCCAGTTGAGGCTCCTGCAGTTTTAACACGATCAGGTTCCCCTCATGGTGGTTCTGGTGTAATCGTGGGTCATAACAGGCCTTTGGTTTCATACTCTGTGGCTCCTATTAAAAACAACTAACAACTGAGACCCAAGCAATATATCATACAGTGATGAAAGTTCTGCTTAAAACTCATGTTATGTTTGTTATTCAGGGTCTCCTTTAGGCCGCCTTTAGGGGTTTGGAAAGTTACACCATGCACTCCACTCCATTCCTGCATCACTTAATCTATAAAAATCCTTAAACTCCCCCCAGCATTCCTTTTAGCATGTTCAGCTTGCTGGCATCACCAGGCCCCCAGTCCTACACCATTCTACTCTGCAGTGGCTTTCTGTTGGTGTGAACAGGAAATAACAAGAGCCGGATGTGGCAGTCCTGGCTGTGGGCAAATGACAGAAACACGTCATAATTAATTATACCAAGTGGCTGGCGAATTTCACAGCAGTGTAACGATACCTTTGTGTCGGTTTTCATTCCCTCTGCTATATATAATGGGATAGCGTATTTTTATTTTTAGGTCTTCTCATGATATACTCCACTGGTCTTATTAATGGTCAAATTTTCCGCGTAATGATCATAAATTGCTCATAAAGTCCTTCAGTTCTCATAAATAAGTGCTTCAAGAGAGTCTAAATGAGAAATCGTACATTAAGTGTCAATCGATAAACTCTGTATGGTTCCGTAAGGTGATACTGCTGTTGAGGTACATCTTTTCAATCGTACACACAGCAGTCCATACAATTCAAGTAAAAGCATTTGAGCAAAACTGATAAGAGACTTGATTTTTGTGCGAAGTCCAAATGTAAGCATTTACAGGCTCCTCTTCCACTTAAACATCATCGATTTCTTCTTTTTGGTCTTTCACAAAGCTAAAACTCGTACTTTTGAACGCAAATTAAACATAACAGTTTGCTAACACCACTGGAGTGGAACTAGAAATGATTCGACTTTAAAGACTGTAAATGGATCGAGTGTAAACGCTAAAGGTCTTTGCACATTGCGGATGCTTAACAGCAAAGAAAGACGGAAGAGAAAGTTCCAAAAATAAACAGCAGAGTGTTGAAATGGATCATACCGTTTTAAAAAAAGGAGAGTAAAGAAATAATCTTGAATTTGTAAAGTGCAAGTACAAAAACATTTTTAAAACTTAATCTCAAGACTGTGTCTTGAGATACTGTCAGTGGTCTTGCTGCAAAGTGCAACAGAACACCAAGAATGGAAAATATCGCAAAACTGTGAATCGGATCTGTACATTTCATGAATGTCTTCGCATGAAGACAGCAACGTCTTCAAGACCAACTGGATAGTTTTCTAGAAGCGTCCCTCCGTCGAAAACAAGAGTGTTAGTTTGATCTTTTCTTTGATCTTCCCACTTCAAACCGTTCCCTGGCAGATAAATGTCTCTGTGTAGAGCTCCTTTCTCCGTCACTGGTGCGACGAGTACCTATGAAGAAAACACACACAGCTCAGAGGTTTGAGCTACCAGTTCAGTTTTGATAATAGTTACATTTTAGTAATAATACACAAAGTCATATTTCTCCATTTTTCGGTGTTCTGGTTGCAGTCAGATGCAGGTGCCTGTAAACAGGAAGAAGATGAGCCTTAAAATAATTTCTTGTAATTTCATCTGCAATGTGTGACCCACATGGTGACAAAAAAGCAAGAAGAGTATGCCTGACCCACAGCAGGGTGCAACCAGGAAACTCCCCTTGGCTACAGGCCACGATCGCTGTGGGTTCCTGCTGGGCCTGAACTCTGAATGCTGAAACCCAAACCACCGTGTTTCTGTTCGAGTCTCACAGCGTGAAATGAAGAAAAAGTTACAAGACTTTGCGGAGGTGTCCAGGGTGGCTCTCAGCTTTCGCTGTGAGAACTGAAATGTTTGTGACATACTGTTAAAAACCCCTCTCCACTCCCCCATGACTAGCAGGTGAAAGACGAACTCACCTCATCGCCGATGAGGAACTCATCGTCGATGGTGAAAGTGATGGGGTCATCGGGGCTGATCCACCAGAGAGGCCTGTATATCGGGCTTTTCTGCTCCTTCCACTCTTTGGCGTACTTCACTATGAGAGGAACGACGAAGGCTTGATGCTTAGCTATGTAAGCTCTCGTGAGGTTCAGGACCTAAGGCACGTGAAGGAGGCAGGAAAATTCGACCCGCCGTTATTTGCTGAATAGTTTGTCAGGTACAAAGAAAATGAACACACTGCTAGCCAAAAACTGACGTTGTCCTAATCTATCATTGTCACTTACGAGGCTCTGTGTTGAGTATCTACAAAATTTATGTCATTGTAACTGAACTCCACGCAATGTGTTTAATGTGACGCAGGTGAGTACAAAGTCTCGAATTTGCAGTAAATCTTTATTTTACACGACTCCCCAGCTGCAAACGTGAGGAGAATGAAAGCGTAACATATGTGGTAGGTGACTAAAGACACAAAGTAGGACAGGCCAGGAACTCAGGGACGGTTGCAGGAGGACTTCTAGAGGTCAGCAACGAACAGACAACAAAGCCACCTAGTGACAAGACTGTGTACATGCAGGCACACAGGGACACACAGGGTCCGCCCAACAGGAAGGGAGCAGGTCACACAGTGTCCTTAGATTTAATACCTCACAGCGCGTGACACATGAGCTGCTACAGGAACCATTCACTCATCCACCCTCCAGGCCAATTTCAAAGGTCATGGCTTTGGCATCCAGGCAAAGAAAATTGACGGGGGGGACACCTCCTTAGCATGCTTTACAGATTCCCGACTTTCAACATCTCCACGCAGCATCACACGTGCTCAAGACCTGGAGCCTAAAATGCAAGCTCCTGGGTTGAGACGGAACAGCGTAGCATTGTCATGCCGTTGCCCGCGCTCCACTTCCTGCCTAATTTGGGGGGGTCCGGAGCTGCACGCGATCTCGGGGGAAACCTACCCCCCCCCCCCCATAACCAGCTGCCTCAGGTTTTGTTCTCTGTACCCTCTTTGGGGGGGGGGGGGCTGTTCCGCCAGATAGCCCTGAATCTAGTATACCCCCGATGCATTACCGGTAGGTGCAAAAAATAGCCCCTCTCTGGCAGACGCTGCAGTTCCAATCGTGCCCGTGCCCCCGGAAATATAAGCTGGGGCCCCGAGCTCCGTAACTCCCTCCCTGGCCGCATGACTGGCCTCTCTGGTTAGTTCAGCCGTTCACCGTGACCCGCCGAGAGATGAGGCCTCTCAGTCACAAAGCCAGCCCTGTGCTGCCCTTCCGATTCCCACCGGCGTTACAGATCATAGCAACCAAACCAAAGCAGGACATTTTACGGGGCAACATACGCGGTCTGTGTGACTCGTGCTGTCTAAGTATCTTGAAAAGAATATTCATTTTAAATTACTTTAAGTCTTTCTCTTGATATTTATATAATATCTCTCTGAAAGAGATGCCGAGACCTATGCTGCTCCCTTTCAAAGAAATTAATTTTCCAGGCTTACAAAAAAATATCTTTAAAATCGTGGTTTGACACCATTTACATTACTTGTCTTGTCTTGATGGAATTTCTCTGGTGCGCAGAAAAGGATTATTTCCCAAAGTTAACATCCTCTCCATCTCCTTTTAGAGGAAAATACATTAACCACATTCATAAAAAAAAAAAAAAAAAAAAAAGTATTTTAAGAAAAAAAAAATTATTTTGAAACCTGAGTTTGACTGATTTGTAATTGAGAAAGCAGGCATGTGGTCAGAGTTCTGGTTCATATTTCTGTTTGGACGTGGTGTGATTTAGCGGTCCCTGAGGGTGTTGCTTGCATGAATTAAGGGTACCCTTGTGTTTCTGGAATAATTAAAGGTCACACGCACTTTATTTTTGCTCTGTACTACACAAACTGGGCCCAAATATACCTGTTTTGGGGAAAAATTTCAAAATACAGCTTACGGAAGAGCAAACGCCTTCGACTACACCATTTATTGACCACGTCTAAATGAATCCATTTTCATCCAGCAGGCAAATATTCCAGTTGCAGAGATGTGGATCTTTGTTTATCTCGTCCCATCAATTTAATAATGGAAATCTTAATTGTCGTAATGAAGTCTATTTTTTTCCAAAGGATATTCTTAAATTCATTATCATTCCAGCCCGAGTGTCTTTCATTATTCCCAAGATTGACGATCGTAAATTTAAAACAAAACCTAATGTAGAACATATGGGGGCTTAACCACAGGTGATACTGGTTGCGGGCCAAGCAGTTTCTCTCAAATGGGCTGGAAAAATTGAACCCCAGAAGATTTACTTAGAAACCTGAGCTGTCTTCCGTGAAGTTAAACATCTCAATATCTTAAAATAGAATTGATCTCCTAATTTCTGCTTGCATGAATTTATTAACTTAAAAAAAACTTAAAATGTGATGACTGAGCTTTTCATTTCATACGAAAAATGAAAATACTTTGGTAACACTCTACTTACAGCCATGTTTTTAGTCATTTATAAACACATTCACAGTCATTATAATGCATTCTTACAGCATTATAAACATGGCTATATTTATAAAAAGGCATAACACATTATAGCCATATGTATTATGCATTATGAATTCTCTATAAAGCTCTCATTTATAATACACTACCTTCTTGATGCATTATAATAGTTGGTATAAGCATTAAGGATGTTTTGTACTGCATTATAAAGGTATCTGTAGTACATTATGAATGAGAGCTTATGAAGGCAGTCATAACGCATAATATGCACAGCTATAATGTGTTATGCCTTTTTGTAAATATTTATAGCCGTGTTTATAATGCTTTATGGATGCATTATAATGCATTATGAATGTGTTTTTAAATTACTAAAAACATCGGTAAAGTGTTACCGATACTTCCTTTTTATTAGGGTAATGGTGCATTGGTGTAAGGTACTGCAGTTTGGGCTCCTCACCTGGCTGTCTCCATACACCCACGGCGGAATCTGGAAAGTGATGGTAGGGAGAAATGAGACAATTTCCAGCCAACGGATAAAGAGCTCCTCATCTGTGTAAAGATTCCTTGACAGGGAACCTCCTACAAAAAAGCAATGAAAATGAACTAGGTGGAGACGAGTAGATCGCTGAGACTGAACAGAAAGACAGTAAACACTGCCAAAGACAACATCTGCATTCGGAGTGTTTCAATTACCAACAGACAGTCATGCACGTAAATTACGAACATGGAAAAAAAAAAAAACAATTTTACAAAAATTCACCGATTTATACAATTTATTTGCCGCACCCTGACATCTTTGTGTTTTCTCAACATCAAAGTAAAAGCTCGTCTGGGCACTGAGAAATATTTAAGGCTTGTCTGTTGTGTTCCATTACTGGAATTCAGAATATTTGAGAACGTCTTCTTTTTTTCCAGAACTCAAGGATGCTTCACCTGTCATCCAGTCAATATGCAGTCATCCAGAGCCTTTTATCCAGTCAAAAGAAAGAATATTGTCAATGATATGGTTAGAAGCTACCACGCACGTAAAAATTACCCAGTCGATTCAACCCAGCCTGATTCATCAGACTCCCTGCAACCGGACCTAACGAAACCACACCCATTTCACTGATAACTAAACTGACCAGTAGCATATCCCCTGTTTAAACGGAACAATAATCATCTTTCTGAAGTAAGACCTATGTGAGTGGCTGAGCATTCTCATTGGTGAACCAGTGACTTTCTGCACTTGTGTTTGGCTACCACTGGTTTCTGGACTCTTGCTTGTCTTTAGACCCCTTATGTTGGTGATTCGGACTTCTCATTGCGAATCATTAAACCTACTAACTCCACACTAGGATCTCTGAACTTTTTCGATGCACGTTCATTGATATCTTTAGAATAAGATTTTTTGCTGCCCTTGGATTGGAAACAGCCGTATGAAACAAAATACAAACAAAAAAAATACACCCATTAAAATGATCAGTAGCTGCTAATAGAAGATCTGCACGCTGGGCTTCCTATAACAGGACTGCTGTAGATTTGTGGTTAAACCAGGGTATTACCTACTGCATCAGGAATGAAGAAGTCATATCCCAGAAGACTATAGTGCAGGACGGATGGAATAAGGCCCTTCAGCCCAGAATAGCTCCAGTCATTATGCAGTGGGTTCATTCGTATAAACAATGGAACATGGCTGGACCTAAAACAAAAAATATGATGGATACTTCATTAATTCCGAAGGAAATTTTGGCATCCAGTAGGTCGAAAAGTACAGAGATAGAGACAATAACACACATGATTATAGAATATAACACAAGGACTTCAGAGGTAGAGGGTACGTCTATGGGTGCTGTGTAACGGTCAGCACCTTGAAGAAGCTGTACACATCAAAATGACACATTAATAACTATTACCATACATTCTATATATCATAAAATAAGAAAAATATATTAATAAAATTAATTATATACTCTAAACAAGTATAATATATATATGAAATATGTAATGCATATACTCAAACATAAAACTATATATATAAAACACTTTAACCTAATATATAATATACATATACATATAAAAAGTAGATATTTGAAATATAATGTAATATATAAATTATATACATAATTATATATATAATTATAATATATAATTATTAAAGAATAAGAATAATTAATAGAATAGAATTTCCATTCCATTCCATATTTTCGCAGATTACTTCTGCCTAACTTAGGCGGCCCATTAAACCTAAATATTCCAGCATTTTTATTAGCTATTATAGCACCTGTGCGTAATATTTTATTTAACACCACACGTGTGTTACCATGTTAAAGACTGCAGTTTCAGTGCTCCAGTTGACGGGAAGGACTTGGTGATTTTGTCAAATTAAGTAAATGACAATGCCGTTAATACTTCTGCTCTGTCTTGATGTGTCTCTCAGCGACTGAAAGCCTGTGTTCTAAACCTTAAGGCAAAGGGATTAAATCCATTGAGGATTTGCTTAAGAACTGTAGAGACTTAAAGCTTTGTGGGACTAATAATATTATGTGAATGCTGACGAAGTGTTTGGATGCTGTCCGAGTGCCTGCTTCAGCCTGTTATGTCATTGTGAGAGCAGGAAGACAGCGAGCTCCAGCAAGCAGAGAAAGCGTGACTAAACTCTACCTCAAAATAAGGATACAACCAGCAAAAAAACAAACGAAAAGTAAGTCATGGACAGTCGTACGAACTACAGGGGACATTTGAACGTACCTTGTGCCTGACGTCACTATTGCCGTGTCTCCGATCTTCGCTGCGACTCCCGCTAACAGCCCGATGTACTCATCACCGGCAAGAGCTTTTGGCGGCTGCATGGCCTGTTCCTCGAAAGGGTTTCCCTCCCCGCCCTCCAAGATGATATATTCCATGCCCAGTCGGGCATGCAGACCGCCCACCTTATTCAGAAACCAGTTGACTGCTGCTGGGTTGGTGATATTCAGCTTCACGCAGAATTTTCCTTTCCACTGCGTCAATAAGGGGACCTGCGAGACACAGAGAGATAGCGGAGTGATGAGAGAATTAGCAGTTGTGGAAGTGGAGATGCCAAAATGTTCTATAAACTCATCGTGCATCAGATTTAATTACCCATTCTACAATCACAGCGATGCACTGGCAGGATTTTCCACTGAGTTGCAAAATCTTTACAGCCCAGAGCCATAAGATATCGCTACTCACTTCTGCTGCTTTGCATCTGAGCTCAAGTAAGCCCAAGTGCAAGAGATTATGGATTGAGTACTACCTTTTTCTTCAATACGGTTTGCCTTGGGTCCTCTCAGAGCCAGCATAATGTTTCCCATATAGACAACTCAATGAAGGTGAACGTTGCCTGTCAAAACGCAGCGTGACAAGGCCCTGGGCTGGTAATCATGCTCACCAGACGTCCGTGTTGGGCCATAGGAAGGGTAAGCCAGTAGGCCTCAGTGCCGTCCTGCAGGGAGCTGTGGAACTGCGGCGTGTCCACACTCAGGAACGGGGAGAGTGTGACGGAAATGTTCAGAAACTGTATCAGACGAACATTCCTGGTCTGTCTCTTGAACATCATCTTTTCAGTCTGCTCCTGCTGCAAAAGGAATTTCGAGAAGTCAGCGGCGGGGGAGGCCACGGCGAAGGGCATCACATTTCCGACACCCAGCCGCTGAAGGAATGTACATCTCCAATGGAGCTGAGCCGTGTAGTTCATGAGTCTGCAGCGTGTGACAGTTTTTCTGGCAGCACGGGGGCCGTAAGGGAGCCAGGGGATTTTGTACGTATATCACTGGTTTGCCATCCAGACTGTCCCCTTCCTCGCACTCTGCGGTTCCTGGAAGGCTCACGTCTAACCCTGTACTGAATAAGCCGTTATGGAATACAGGCAGCCCCCAGGATTTACAGAAAACTCGGGCTTACAAATGGACTACCATGAAACCTGTTATATTACACATTTGTGTTAAGTACCATGTTTCATGATAATGAAGGCACACACTCTTTATGAGACCCATGAAGATATCGCGCAGCTTCAGCAGTTTACTGGCTCAAGGTGCAGTACTGTATGTCGTTACTTTTCTTATTACTGTATTCTTCTTCTTCTTATTATTATTATTATTATTATTATTCTCCAGGGGCAGTGCGGCATGGTGGTGCAGTGGTTAGCACTGTCGTCTCACACCTCTGGGACCCGGGTTCGAATCCCCGCCTGGGTCACA
>JAODJX010000020.1:5615193-5628105 GCA_026776945.1 Isichthys henryi
TTGATTGTGTTTTGAGGGTGTCTCCTTGGTGTGTGTACGTGTTTTTGGGTGGGGGTGGGGTGGGTGGGTGGGGTTGTGGTGTCCCCTGTCTTTCCAACTTTGGTATTTATGGTGTCCCAGTGGCCATGTGGAGCTATGAGATTATGGGAATCGTGTCACCAGCTGTTCTTGTCTCCCCCCCCATGAATTCCTTCCATCCTCATGTATCTTGGTAATGTCAGATTCTCCGAAGTCGTCTTGTTCAGTCTCCCCGTGGGTTCTGGGGACCACCTACCTTTCACTCAGATGCCCCCATGTCATTTCGAATTAGTAATATCCTAAAGTACTACCAGGATCCGGCCAAGACCCTCAATCTGGAAATGATAAAACTGCTACCTAGCCATCTTCCATGAGTACGAAACTATGCAACTATCCAAATTCGCCTGTCCTCATTTTACAAGCGTCAAATCAATAAGGGAAACTGTGGATTGTTTGGTGTGGAGGAATTACAACTACAGAATAATTTTGTCCCATTAATAAAAATTCTCCGGATGCCTAAACAAACCATGACAGCTTTCTTTCGTAAATCATCTACATTTAATAACGTAACAATTGACACAGATGACATAAGAGTCCAGAAGAAAAATCCTTCAGAGGTTCTCTGCATGCTGATGGAAAAGTGGAAAACAGGCCTTTTTATTGGTGAAGAATTTTGAGCTTAACCCAAAATCAGCACCATCTTCTTTTAAAAAATGTAGCATCGCAAATCAAGGCCCTTAATCCTGGGGTCCGTGACAAACTGAACCAGCAGAACAATTCCAAGGGGTCCAGACTGTTTTCAAAGTCAAGGAGACATTATTCTTATTTTGGCTCCATGATGCATTTTGTAAAACTGCAAAATTTATTACTGGTCTTCCAGTGCATCCTACATGTTATATAAGGAACGAAATTATCAGCATGTTACTCTTCTTTATTCTTTAATTACTTTATTTTGGTGTTTAATGTATTTTTCAATATCGCTTTACTATTCTTCATTGCAGTGTGGTAAGGGTCTCAGTTAGGTTCAATAATAATAGGGAAAAAATCAGCCCTGAAACCCCCCCGCAATATTGGTACGGACACGTCCCAACCGTCCGTACCTGAATCTTGTACAGTAGAGCTGCAGAGTGAAATGTTTTCAAGGGGTCCCTAGGTCTTAGCTATTTATAAACCCATGCATTGGTGAGAGGGGGTGTCCAACTCAGGTCTATTTTCATTCTGTGGTCCCTGGTTTAAGAAAGGTTGGCAACCCTTGACATACATGATTACCTACAAGACACCTAGGATCCCGTTTGTTACAATGTAAATGTAATAATATTATTAGCAGTCACCCAAGCTGTATATAAAGCAATGCTTTCTGATATAAAATGACAACACTGAAGGGACTGATGCAAAATTATAAAAAGAAGTTTACAGAATGTGTCTCCCTTATGTGGCTGATGCACTGTTCTGATTTTAGTATCAATTCAAGCGCGTCAGGGCAAAGGTTAGTGTGCTAGTAGCCATCAAAAGTTTGGACAGTGCTCAGAGGGGAGCATGTGATATACAGGAATTTGTGCAGGAGTCGATCAATAACTGTCATTTGGTGAAATTTGATGGAATTTAAGGCTTGTGTTAGAGCCAAGGTGAGTTCCTTCGTAGTGAAAGAGGGCCTCTGACTCTTATTTTTAGAACAATCCCCCCTAAATACTACCAGCTTCCCTGAAATATTTTCCACAAGCCCTTTAAAGAAATGATTAACATCCTCTGTTGTCGTCTTATCTTATATAATCAAGGGATAAACATCTGAAACACGCAAAAAGATTAATCTTAGTTGACGATCGATCTCACGTGAGCACGTGCACCAACAGACGTTTCCCGTTTATGAAAAATATCCAAGGAAATACCCGGGATAGGGGGAAGCAGGTGATGGTGGTTGTCATCCAACGGGATAGACCCTTCATCACACATGGGGTTTACCATGGTGATTTGCTCCCCTCTGTAAGAGCTCCTTGTGGAGGTAGGGGGTACAGGGATTAAGGTGGATGCTTTGCCAATGTGTTTGGGGAAATATTGAGAGCCGTTATCTTACTGCAGTCCAGATGGAGTCCACTCATCAGAGAAGCACGTCTATACATTTAAGTCCCAGCTTCAACAGCAGCTTGGAGTAACATCTGAGGAATGCTTCAGAAGCGTGCTGTCAGGAAACAGAGGTCTGAGAGAAGTTGTCTGTTCTCATTCGCAGAACTGGAGATCACAGAACACTCCGGTGCTTCGATTGCGAACATCAGGGACGACGATACTTTGCATAGTGAAAATGCTAGAAATTTTCAAAATGAGCTTAAGCCTTTTCCCTGTCACACCTCTAAAGTGGCATTGCACTTCTCCAGACATGACACGGTCAAAGACGACGGCAATTGTTTTATTAGTTTGCTGATATTCTTGCATCCTGTCATACTGTTTTTAACATTTACTCAATCAGTAGTTTTCATTAATGATTCTTTTGCTGGTTGTACTTGCAACGCAACAGAGGTAAAACAACTAAAACATGTAGAAAAATGAAGACAAAATACGAAGGAAACACGGAAAGAAACATGGATCTTTCAAACTGGTTCGTCTGGTTCTACTGGTTTTCAGAATTTAGTCTTTCCCCTTGCCATTTGGATTACAGAAATTGAACAACATTACTTTTAATGATAAAAGAGACAGACAACATCCTCCACAGAGAACAGGAAAGTCCTTTTAGGACTCTGCTTGTCATTATGTGCTGAGAGCTTTGGAGAGGGTAAATTACCCGGCTATTTCAGCTGTATCAGAAGCCAGGGGTTAGAAGGAAGCTTCAGCCCTAAGGTAAGTATCAACAGAAGATTAATTACACTAGACAAAAGTACACTGCTACTGCAGACCCCATAATTTGACTTAATTGCGCTGTTTTATACAAGTAGGTTCAACATTCACTTTCACTGTAATTCCTAGATTATATCTAATTTAACCCATCCATCCATCCATCATCTAACCACTTCTATTGGTCAGGGTCACGGGGGGAAAGGGAATCTCTCCCAAGTAGGGCAGAGCACACAGCTAGGGTACCCCTTGCATGGGGTGTCTGACTTCATTAAGCCTAAATGAATTCTTTTTTCCCAAAAAGAAACATACATATGTATTTCTGAAATTTCAATTTCATTGAGTGATGTGCCCACGCACGGGACATTCATGAATCTTAATTTATACCATCTGTTACCTGGACCCCTGCACAATATAAGTGCAGTCATACCATACTAATGATGTAATGAGGAAAAAAAAATCTAAAAGTCACTTCCCAGGAAAATCATCAATTTCATCACTGCAAGTCTCAGCTTCACCCAGTTTAGATTATATAGACTATGCAATAGACTGTGCATTATTATTTTGATTACTTAGTGGTTCCTAGGCAACCTAGAGAATAGTCTTTCAACAATAGTCTTTCAACAACAGTCTTTCAACAACAGTTGAGGTCTCAGCAATAATAGATTGTCCCTTCTTGGCAGGTTGGAAGCAGATGTACAATTCTGTCAGCTAAACCTGTTGCATAACTCATTACTGCCTGCACAAACAATCGCTTGGCAAACCACAATGTGCCTTTGTTTGTGTCACATGACTGTAATTATGCCCGTTCAGTTTATCCCCTATCCTGCCTATCTCATAATCCCTCAGTACAGCCGCCAGAGGCTTGGCTCAGCAGTGGCTGATGTCCCCCTGTCACACATGCACAGACTGCATATTTATTTGCCCTCCAGAAATCAGCCATCTACAAAGACATGAATGTCTTCTCTTACGTGAGCTTCCCCAACACTCTGAGTGTGCACAGTGTAACCTCCTCAGGCATGTCTGCAACCACAACCAGACACAACACAGTGAACCTATTTCCAGAGGGCACATGGGCCATCCAATCAGCGCATCAGCGATCCTGTCAAATTCACACTTATGTCAGTGCTTACGGCAGTCAACTGAGAACTGAATTTCCACTGGAGATTTATTGTCTTCACTAAAGCACGGAATAGAAACTACAGCTTGCACTCACTGTCGTAATCAAATGTTCTGCAGTGTCTGATTATCTAAAATAAATAACTGGTTCAAGGAAAAAATAATAATAATAATAATAATAATAATAAAAAACTAATACAATGCCTGTATCCAATCCAAACATACGGCTCAGGGATAAATCAAGAGACCGCTCCATATGAAAAAAGAAAATCCGGGTTTAATTCTGGTTCTGCTGGCTAAAAGGCAGGTTGCTTCCAGGTTTAAGTTATCTAAGACAGCAGTACACAAGAACAAGGTGAAACACAAGACACTGGCAGAGACCAGAAACCAGCCAGGTAGATAGCGGAAGCGACTTTCTAATGGCAGAGATTACGATCAATTTATCGGGCAGTTTCTCATGAATCGTAGGACGACATAGGACAAATCGTAGCCAATTGACCTGCAAAAGGACTGAGAAATACACACACACACACATATATATATAGGCCTATATCTGTTTATATGTACGTGTTCTCAGACCTATTTCGTCCTGTAAGGGCGGTAGAAGCCAAGTCATGGGTGTGTATGTGACTCAACAGTTCGCGACAGAGGCTTCAGCTGCGACAGCGCGCTGCCCTGCTAAATTGCGTCTGCAGTCCAGAGAGGAATTATAACGCCCGCGAAACAACCACTGGCATTCGTTTGTGTGCCATCTAGCGAAACAACCAAAAATACTCGCATAGGTTATTAAAATAGCAAGCTCTGTAATTTGTTTTGTTCTCACGCTGCCTTTATTAGACATGTAAATGGAAATGACAATGGAACTCAGATGGGGTTTACGATAAATCGTCTACGGCTTGCTGTCATGTGTCGCTTAATCCCTAATATGCCGAGGCTACTAACACCGTTCAGTTCTATTTATGTACCGGACGTGCTCGCCGAGCTGGTTGAGGCTTGGAGGAAATCGTGCACCAGCGCACACGTACCAGCACACCTGCAGATACACAAGCAGTGTGATTCCCGATGGGAAAGCCTTACCTGTAGAGCCCAAGAAGTAACGCTCCAGAACCGATCCGTAACCTAAGGGATTGTCTTTCAAATTGCTCACGGTGAAAGGCTGCATGGACACGTTCACCACATTTATCGGCCAGCTCTGTGCATGTACGCCTGCTCCGCCATACCAGGAGACATTGGCCATGGAGAAGCAGTCCTGAAACACAGGAAATGCAATACCTCTTATACAGGTCTCATAATGTTTCGTACGGTTACTTTGTTTAATTTTGTATACGGTTTGAAGTTTGGGTTTTCAGATACACAGAGAGATTGATATTACTGGGTTTATATGTGTTGTGCCAATAACCACTAAGCCCTTCACAATTAAAAGAGAATATAAAAGAATTAAGCGTAGTCAAAGTATTTATTTGTTGTTTGTTAATTAGTGAGCTAAGCATTTACCGAAAAAACGGGAAATAAATCGCTTTTATCGTGAGAACGACAACGTTTTCAGTTTTGTTTATGGATTTATGTTTTGATGTATATTGAAATGAATCTACCAGAATATTTTATAAAGTCACTGGATACACATGTTGTTTTTAAATACGGGGTCATAAGACTAAAAATACGAGTGAACACACTCATGCCATTGCAGTAGCCGAATCCTTATTGTAATTCCTATCAATTAACACAGAATGCACAATTCCTTTATTATAATCGACGCATAATTTACATATGATTTCAAAGCGTAATGCGTTTTCATAAAGTAATCCCGATTTTACGGTTTAGATATTACTTCTGGCTATATATTAGTACAAAATTCTTTCTTTTTTTCTTTTTTACTGTTACTAAGGAATGGAAACTGCAGCAGAAGTAGAGTTGAAAGTAACACATGACCTATAATCATTTCAGGAATGTACAAAACAGAAGGATTAACTTTCAAAACATCCGAATAGCTACTTTTTGGATTGAATGTAAATTGATTAAGTTTAAACGCTCGTTGCGTCCACGGATCTGTGTAGAGGAGCCTTACTTAATTTAAAATGTGCTAGAATAAATGCTTAATAGTTTTATTTTTTATTATTATTTAAGTTTCCATTTATCGTAACATTTGTCCTACAACTCACAGGCACTGTAGTATTAAAACTTATAGTTTTTAAAAGGATTTTTCTTTTTAATGTCAGTTGTATTTAGCAAATAAGACATTAAACTCCAAAGGACGATAAGTTGTGCTTGCCAAGGCATTACCTGCATAACTGATGTAACTGGACATTTGATGAACCTAAATATATGACATCTCCAGACGACTAGATGCAAGATCTGCTTGATCATTTAAAAACGTTTCTTCAGTCTCTATCAACACCCAAAAATACAACTTCATGATCGACCGCTTCAGGGCAGATAGACAACAGGGGCGAATTGTTCAGTTTTTGGGTTATGCGTTTTGAATTAAAACGTTACTTTTTCGGAAACATCTGCCGTGTAAGTCTACAACTTCAGGAACATTTTGATGACCGATGCTTTCTGTTGTCTACACTATTCTCGCTAGTTCTGTGTAGAACCAGAACAGGTCATGGTCGAGGTATTTTTAATGCACTTTTTCCAGAGGTATGCATACCTGAATGTGAAAAAATTCAAGGGAACTTGTCAAAATAACTGCATTGAATCTACTGACCACTTTAACCACTCTCTTATTATACTTAAAGTTCAGTCAAAGAGCATGTGGCATGTTTTAAACCAGTTAAACGGTATATATTTAAATCGTGAAATGTTTATCTTCATTCTATATCCAACCCATGCACCATTTTGACTACGCTTAAGTTACCACAGATAGCGTTTGTGCCGTTGGCACCCTAATTAAAACCTGTTTACCTGTTAATTTCACCCATCCATACATTATAAGTGGACAATATATTCTCAGGGCCAGTCAGTTTGCATAACCAGAGACAACACCGGCAGATATAAATGGGAAACAAAAGGCCCCCTTTCTCTACATCCCAGCTGAAGAAATATGTTTGGTCTGGGTTTTGGATTACCGAGTTATAGCACAAAGCAAACAAAAACATCAGCTGTTTTATTACGCCGAATAATAGCCTTTATCTCCATCCCGAATCAGCGTACACCACAATTATGTACTAATGTACTAAAGCCACATATTCTTTAACACACATTAGCCTGTGTTCATTTTTAAAAGACTCCTCTAATGAAGAGAGACCGGCACAATAGCAGAAGAAAAAGTACGAAATAGAATCTAAAGTACCAGAAATGATTTCTCTGTAAAGAGATTCGCGTTCTCTGTTTCCCTAGTTTTTATTTATATAACCAGCCTTTTTATTTGTACCAGTCACGTCATAAGAAAATCTTTCATATGGATAGTAGAGAAGGGGGTCATCAATGGCGCAAACTGGTTTATCAGTACCAAACACAAACGATTATGACATAATGGTTTAAGTGGTTCTTGTCCGACTTTTAAATTTTAAAAACGAGACAGAGAGAGCGCGGAGGAATTAGCATTAATGGGATTACACTAAAATAAGACAGCATTAAAGTTGAAAAACAGCTGTGCAAGATCAAGCTAAATTTGGATAATTCAAGTAACCTAACCCACCGGATAACTTATACAACCTAAGGTGCTAGGTTTTAATAACCCAATGTGGGTTCTGTCCAATATTTATCCAGCGCTGGGTTGCAAGTTATTTTTAAACTACAATTTTTCACGTAGTTAATTAAAACAAATGTTTGAACGTGAACTACATACTTGAAATGATACAACGATGAAAAACACCGGCGCGTGTTTGAGAATAAACTTCACAATTTACAGTTTATTTTAATCTCTCGAATGGAGTGACATACCTTTAATTCCACATGGCAATGCAGAGCTGTCCAGGTAATTCTGTAGCATTCCATCTGCGACTTCTCGTCCGATTCCACCGATACCTTCAAGTCTGCCACCGAATCCCACGTGTAACAGAACTCGGTCTTGTTATACCAGCACAAGTTTCTGACAAACGGAACGTCATTGTCGGGGGTCCCCATGTCCCCCACGTAGATCTCCACGAAGGTCTTGTCCTCTGACGCTGTTTGTATGACAAGAGAGTTACTCCTTCTCTCCCAGATCATTCCGCTGAAAGTCCCTCTTAAGATCCAGTTTTTATTGGGTTGATCCACAACTTGCCAATAAATGATCCCGATAGTCATAACAAAGAAGATCGCGACGCCGAAGCACGCGATCGCTCCCTTCCAAGTTTCGTTCATTTCCTTCAATCCCGTGTCCCATGTTACTTCTGGGATGGGACTAGGGTTCCTGTTCCGAGTGTGAGGCATT
This sequence comes from Isichthys henryi, assembly GCA_026776945.1. Classification (NCBI taxonomy): domain Eukaryota; kingdom Metazoa; phylum Chordata; class Actinopteri; order Osteoglossiformes; family Mormyridae; genus Isichthys; species Isichthys henryi. The sequence goes on from JAODJX010000020.1 coordinate 5,623,511, forward strand.
TTGTTTTGAGATTAGCAAAAATAATGAAATGAATTCTTTAAAAAAAAATCGGGGAGACGTCTGTGAATTAGAAATATCAAATATTTCACCATGACATGTAATTTAACGGTGAGAGAGTGAGTCGTTCATGAATCCCGTTATTCACGCGCATTTATGACATATACATTGACCTGTCACGTGAAAAAAAGAGAGCCAACGTACCCTCTGCTGAAATTTGCACAAAAGAGATGACTTACCACATTTTGGCATATAAGTTTTGCTTTTAAATGGCATTGATCGTTGAGCAGTCAGCTTTCTTACCCGGGTTTAGCAGAAATGAATACGTATGGCTCCTTAGCGACTCACTTGCTTGCCCTGCACTTTTTGCCTGAGTCTGACGTAACTCCGAAGTACTCTTCAAAAAGGGAGAAGAGAAAGTGATCGGTACAGAGAGCGCTTTGCACTCAAGTGCTCTCAAGACGCAGGTTACGGGGAACGGACCAGTGACACAGGGAGGCAAGATACCAGATCTTTACTGCGATCAGACAGATCTGGCCGATAGACTCTTTTACTGCTGCCCGTTCAGTTCTTGCAAGAACTGAACAGTGGACAAGTACACAGTACTTGAAAGAGAACGGGTTTAGTGACTTCATGTACTGCAGAAATACATGATATGCAAACGCGTGGGAATTATAATGCCGCAGAATAACTTTTTGACGTTCTAATTTCAAAATAAATTATTTTCCTCAAAACGTCCTGCTCAATTTATGACAACAATTATCTTTTAATAATCAATGGATCTATTAAACACGTCTTTGTTAAGAAAGACGCAGCGGTTTTATCTTGCATGTCCATTTAATGTGAATCCGTCTCAATGACACCATCATTCAGTAAACAGGAATGAATATAGAAAGTATCTTCCATTACGATTATCGCGTAATACAATATCTATATCCTAAATACAAATTTAATTTAATAGTGACAAGTTCATTTTACATCGCCTTTGCTAGACATGAAAGTAAATGCTCACTGCTCACGTGCTCACTGCTCGTGGCACGTTTACTGTGGACATAAGAGCTCAGACTATGTTCTGTATATAATAGCGATGGAGTGCTATTTTCACTCCATTGATTTGAACTAAAATGTATTTTCAATGCACAGATATTTCAAATATTCACCTCCAGGGTCCATTTGCAGGTTGAGCTACGTTCAGCAAATGAATCGTGCCTGGGTTTACGCAGGGCGGGAAAGAATAGCAGAAAGCAGATTTTGAAATGTGTGCTTTGAGTGGGAAAGTCAGTAGAAGGTGTTGGTGGTAGAATTGCCAGCCATTGAGGGTAGGAATGTTGTTTATAGCTGTATTCGAGGTCAGGGGGTCAGGGAAAGGCAACTTCATTGTCTGTCAACAGTTATTCTGTCTGGTTCTTGTGGTAAACTAAACAGGCATTTGACGTTTTCTGATGCACCAGCACAGAAAAAAAGTTGGGGAAGCTGGAAATGGATTCTCACATGGACTGCTAATAGTCATACACAGCAACTTCATTCTTGAGGATTCGGTTAAATTGCGAATCCCGTTTACCACGTAGTAGCTTCCTCGTAGATGTGCTTTACCAGATAAAAATTGACATTTTTTGTGCAACCAAAATGAAAACCTGATACACGTATTTCATTCATTTATGGCACGCTCCAAAAGAGCACTGAGTATAAAAAGGAATCACTTCTCATTCTGATCAAGTTTGAATGAGATGAGAATCAAATCAGTCACATGCAGTTTTGTTTGTTAGTTGGTACCAAACAATGTTTGTTCGTCATGTTTTGTATAAGTATGACACAACAGACATGAATTGTTTCTTGTTTTGCTGAATGGCGTTTTTAAAAATGTGTTTTGTCAATTTTAAGGAAATTTGAACTAATAAATAAACAATTGTCAACTTTTTCTAAAGATGTTTATTAAACATAAAAATATTTTAGAGTACTGGTTTCTTTCCATGTTTTAGCTTTATTTCGTTTTTAAAATTCACAGTTTCTTTTTCTTCTTCTTGACGAGCGTGTTTACATTGTGTATTGCAGTTGTGTTTCTGGTTATCTGGAGAAAACCAAAATTGACAAACATTTCAGCCCCAAATTTTACTGATGCTCACGGCGCCAAACTAATAAAAAATTTTAGATTTCTTTCAGCACGTCATCGGTTTCTTAATTTAATTTTAATGCTGCCCAAACCCGATCGTAATGAACACAGTCAGGGCAGCCCAACAGCTCAACCAGTAATAGACTATTTTTTGGAATTTGTTAGAGCAGGAACCAGAGCAATAAACTGTATCCAAGCCCCAAGAGTGAAATGAACTCTCCTTGCATATTCTCATGGTGTGATGTTTAGTGATGTGTGAGCAGAAAGGGCAGCACTTTTGACTCACACCTCCGGGGCTGTGGGGTCAGTCCCTGCTCTCTCTGGGCCCCTGGCATGCAGGCTGGGAACCCCCTGATCACTCTGGGCCCCTGGGATGCAGGCTGGGAATCCCCTGTTCTCCGCTTGACTGCACCCCTTTGCTGCAGTTTTCTTGGTTTTCGCTGTCAGTCTCAAATCATTTGCTGTCTCTGAACTGCATGTGAGTGAATATGAAGGACTGGCATCTCATCCAGGGTGTCCCCTTCTTCGTCCTCTCTGCCTCCTGGGAAAACTCCTAGGCTGAAAAAAACAATCTGCAGAGGATAAGCAGTTATAGAAAAATGGATGAAAGAATTATTTGGTTGTCGTTTGAATTCCTTAATGTAAATATGACAGAAGTGGTGATTTCCAGTCTGTTTACTCGGTTGGAAAAGAAGGATACTGACAAGTGGGCAGGCATAGTTAATATCTGATTACGCATGGATGCTAATTGGCGTGCCGGGTAATGATGATGTGAATCTGGCACTTCCCATTATAATGATACCAAGTCACATGAGGTATGAAGTCACCAGTCTTTGGATTGAACCTGTAGCCCTACAACTTCAGCCAGATTTATCAAGAGCTGAATGTAGCCCAGCTGATGGAGGGTGCAGTGTAGCTGGGAAGGGAGCAAAACGTGGACTGTCTGGGGGTCCCTGAGGGCCAGGCTGGCAAACACTGTCCTACTCCAAGATCACCGCTCATTTTACTGAACTGCAGATGCAGATGGACGGTCAACTCCGCTGATCTACATGATGGAACACAACATATTCATGCTGACGAAAATGTACATTCAGCATTTACTTTGGAGAAATTCTTAAAACTTCTCTATAACTTGGAGAAACTCTCATAACTATAGTTTATATTTAATGAGCATCAAGCAATTAATAAGAATTGGACTCAGATGCTGGTAACTCCAGTTAGATAGACCTGCACAGACCACTGACACTTACTGTCTTTGTTTACGAAAGCATCGGAATAGCACCCTCTTTTACCAGGTACTGAAGTGTTCAGGTCTTGAAGTATGAAACGCATTTATGATGCTTTGGGTCCATATCAAGAAAAACTCACCATTCCGGTGGCATTTTAATAGGCGTGCATGATGGGATATGTGTGTCTGTACACACGGTCAAGTGTTTCGTCTGCAATCTGCTTTCAAATTTAGGGGCAAATTTGTACCAAGCGGAGCTGCAGCCATGAAGCCAGAGGGTGACTGTGAATATAGCTTCGGGCCAGTCACCAGCCTGACTGCCACTCCCTGTGTCAAGCCCCTTGATCTCAGGCTTAGTCCTGGTGGGAGCTGAGGAATGTCATTGGATAAGGCTGTGTGAATTTACCCTAATAAACCTCCTGCCTAATAACCTTCCAAGTAAGAAGTAACACTAAAGCTCACCTGATTAACCTCACTGCTTGGGTTACACTCACGGTTGTGTGTGTGTGTGTGTATATTCCAGGTATACATTACATTGTGGGGACTAAATGTATTCAAATCAAATGTATGCAATCAAAAAAGTAAACATGCCAAAACTTCTATTTTGTTTGGTTACTTCTGGTTAAGCTTAGGGCTGGGTAGGGGTTGTCATTGTTGGGATTAGGGTTTTGTCCATAGAAATGAATGGATGACCCTCACAAAGATATGAGTACAAGTCTGTGTGTGTGTGTTTTCCGTAGGCCCCTCTTCTGCCCCAAAATGATACTACAATTAACTATACAAATCAAAGAGAATGTGGCACTGTATCAAACGAGAGCAATCACATGAGGAGAACAACCAACTGGCAAGCTTTCACTTTAATGAACAGACTGACATAGGCTGCAGGCTGGGGCTCCCCTGATCACTCTGGGCCCCTGGGATGCAGGCTGGGAACCTCCTGATCACTCTGGGCCCCTGGGATGCAGGCTGGGAACCCCCTGATCACTCTGGGCCCCTGGGATGTAGGCTGGGAATCCCCTGATCACTCTGGGCCCCTGGGATGCAGGCTGGGAACCCCCTGATCACTCTGGGCCCCTGGGATGCAGGCTGGGAACCCCCTGATCACTTTGGGTTCCTGGGATGCAGGCTGGGAACCCCCTGATCATTCTGGGCCCCTGGGATGTAGGCTGGGAATCCCCTGATTACTCTGGGCCCCTGGGATGCAGGCTGGGAACCCCCTGATCACTCTGGGCCCCTGGGATGCAGGCTGGGAACCCCCTG
>JAODJX010000020.1:5651691-5664478 GCA_026776945.1 Isichthys henryi
CTATCTATCTATCTATCTATCTATCTATCTATCTATCTATCTATCTATCTATCTATCTATCTATCTATCTATCAATTATACTATATGTTTTGGTTCCAGTTCAGACATTTTTACTGTCAAATGAAACAATTATGAATAAATCAACGTCTAACGTTCCTAAGTTGAACACGACATCAGCAATACTGGCCATTACGGCCCTGATAATTAATCATCAGAATATCTGCTCACAGTCAATTAAACCATCAAGCGTCAAGCCAGCCAGAGGTGCCTGGCTCAGGATGTATCTGCTGAGCCAGTAGTTCATGGCGACCTGAACTGCTAGTAAAGCAAATGAGGTGGAAAACATCTCCTAGCAGTAAATGTATTAACCCAAACGTCGGCAGAGTGTGTCACAGCCGATAACAAAAAATGACGGAGTTTTATGCATCTGGAAGATCTTATGGAAATATGGCCACCTACCTACACAGTTATTTTGATTTAATATCCATTTTGTTAAACATCGTCTTGCGCACAATGCCATGTGATGGAGGAAAATCGGGGAGAGAAGATTCAAAACTGAAAGAGTTAGAAAAACTCTGAGTGGAAAGAGTTTTACGGAGTTCCAGCTTGCAGGGGTAGAATCCCCAGGAAGTGAGGCATCATGGGAAAAATAGTCATTATGTGACTGTTCATTTACACACCAATGCGTTGTAACATTCACAGGCCTCGTTAATCTGTGTTGCTTTTTTGTTCATAAATGGCATGAGCTTCATACATGTGGAATCCAACATGAAGCTGAAGCAAGATTTAATCAGAGAAACACCAGGAAAATCACAGATCAACATCCATGGGCTCCCTCATCACTAAACTCTCCTTGCAAAATGACCCATCTTCTTGTTTGCCTAGATGATCTGCAGAATATTTTTTTTCCACTCAAACCCAGATATCCACACACTCCACAAGGAGCGCATCATATCCAAGATCAATTGGAACAAATTCAGTTTTCATTAATTAGCTGTTACCTGTGTTAATATCTTTTTGAGGAGCAATCTTTAAAATGCTGCTAGATTTTAGTCAAGCTTCCGCGAAACCCATGCCTACAGCCTCGAGAAATGTGTCAAGGCAGTTTGGAAATAGAAAGCTGTGTCTATTTAAAAAAAAAATATTCAGAGACCAGTGTGATTTTAACGAGTCGCTTTCATTGAGTCGGGAGTAACCATGAAGCACAGCGTTCTGTAAAAAGACTGGAATACACATATCTGAACATATCTGACCACTGACGAACTGCATGTCTGATAAGCTATGACTAATTATTATAATAAGTATGATTTTTATGATTACAGCTGTGTTATCATAACCCTAATAAGGACATCAAACACAGCTTGAATATAGGAGCCGACTGCCTTTACATAGAATGATGTGTTCATCGATATCAGAAACCTATTAAAGCATTTACAACCTAATGTCATATTTTTACGAAGCAGAAACCTAATAACAAACACAGGAGCAAAGAACAGTACATGCTGAACAGTCATGAAACTCAGGAAATATTTAACTTTTGTGCTACTCTTGCCTACCTTTGTTTCCAAGAGTCTTTAATATTGTTGCGTTTTTTTTTTTTTTGTGCCAGAAAGTAATTAGAAATCAATTACAAAATTACCCCTTTGTGTGAAAATGGAATGACGTCCCCTAAATTATAGGGTAGGCAATATAATTGTTTTACACACATACTTTACTTATAGATCAGTGCATTTATTTTCTGCTTATTTCTGATCAGTTTATCCAGTAATACCTACCTCTAGGTTGAAAGTGATGGTTTACTTTCCATCTTCCATAAGTGGTTGTCTAATGCAGAGTCCTGCTAGGTCTGGAGCCAGTTCCAGGAAGGAACTGGACAGTCTAGATGGGGTACCAAGACTACACACTGTTTGTGTTACAGGAATCTTTGGCGGTCTTGTATAGTAAATATTCTTTACAATGTGCCGTGCAGGTGTGTGCAGAGCAGGGCAGGGCAGGGCGTCCTGGCTGTACGTCTGTTCTGCTCCGTAAGACTTTCAGACGTCTCGATTTATCGGGACTACGAGAGCCAGTATCTGCACGGTCCATGTTTTGACCTTCCTTAATATGTTTCACCAACATTTAATTGGCAATGCATGTAAAATGAAAAGGCAGGGATTCAAAAAACATTTAAGAAAGAAACACAATAATCGTTTAAACATGTGTACGTGTGCGTGCCAGACGCGTAATGGGGAGGGGGGGGGGGCGAGGAAAGAGAGAGAGAGGGAGAGAGCATCTGTACTCAACTAACCTCTGGCATTTGTGCCCCTCTTTGGAAGCCAACCTCTTGCACAAGACCTCATACACGGGCCATGACTATAATCGAGGGTTTTTCTTTAATACCATGAGTCTGTGGTTTCATTTCCTGTTGTTCTGACCAATGCAAATGCCACCCATTGGCTCGCCTGCCAAACAAGGCACGTGTGCTATCTTCTCTTACGTGGCAGACGGGATGCCCCGCCTAGTCCAGCTATATTGTCAGAGCAGGTTCCCAGTTTGAGATCGACACAGCCCAGCTCTGCCTGTAATGGGACCAATCTCCCAGGCAATATTTTTGAGGTGACCCAACTTACGAATGTGTGTCTGTTTGTGTGTTTTTTTTTTACAGTAGTATGTTGAAATACATCATGCCACCACCTGTACCAAAAATTTCTTGCACTTGTCCTTGACAATTCTGTTTCTGAGATGCTGGGGTGGTATGCAGCTTAGCAGGTTCAGAACCTGCTTCCGGGGTGATTCCCACTCTCTGAACCTCACTTCTTGTTGCCGTGGATAAAAGCTTCTGCTGAACAGATGCAACGTAGCGGACAGAAAGTAGCAGGAGAGGCACCCAAGGATACTGAACTGCTGCCGCTCCCTGGCTCAGTCCCCGCGGCAATGCAGGCCCCCACGTGGTTTTCGTCGGGCTACGCTTGAGATCCGATCTGACGCTTGGACGGCGAAACCGGGTGTCATGGAAACACGCGACAGAACTGTCTGTCGGTGGGTCTGGAAGGACGTTCCCCCCCCCCCCCCCCGCCAACAGGCAGACATAACACAACACAGACACTGTGAGGGTAACTAAATTACAAAGGAGGAATTTTTCTTTTTAAGTCTTTGTCTCAGTGAAATAGCCCAGCATTATTCAAGTAATAAGCGAGACTGATTGATCAACTGCTTTCACTTAATATATATATATGGAATGCATTTGTTATAGGTTACAGGTCAGAGGTTTTGGTAAGTTTACTGCAATGATGCACATTAAGCTTGAAGAGAAAGATATCACTTACAGACGGATCAGATTCCAGCATGTAAAGACCTATTGTGTTGGTTCCCCTGACTTTTTTTGGGATCGTCCTTATCCTGTGCGGTGCGTCGTGGTTGTCTCGACGCATTTTCTATGCATTGCTGGATGCTACATAAGCCCCAAACCAGCCGCACCTGTCCTGTCCCTGATCGCAGGTCCTGCGCCTCCTGATCACCTGTCGCAAGCAGGATGACCACAACAGGTCCATCTCGGTACCTGTCTAGCAGTGAGAGGGCAGGACTTCATGGAAATGGCCCAGAAGAGGGGCAGGGAGGTTCAATTGGTACCTAACATCCAAACCAGCCCATCTGACCTGCTCATGTGTGGGAGTCATATGACTCAGCACCACAGGTGACTCTGCTCCCTTCGTCAATCCACATTCAACTGCATGGCACACGAAAACATGTGGAATAGGGATGTGGGTGTAAGGGGCAGGGTCAATTGTAATGGGGGCCTGGCCAGTACTGGAGGGTGAAGTCAATTACAGAGGTCACAGGGTACTCAGCTGGTTGGTCGGAACAAATATTTGGTCTGGATTTGTACTTTCTGGACCAGAACTTTCCATCTCTGCCAGATGCCGACGCAATACACTCCTCGATGGACTGGCAACAATCCGATACATTAGAGATATCTATGAAGGAACAACAAGTGCAATACGATGTGATTTAGCCCAATTGCGATGCAGTGCGATTCAAGATGATAAGATATGATACATCGCGGGACACGCCTCAAACTCCCGCGAGACTTGCGCAGTATTGGCCACTGACAGCAGTGGAGACCTGGAGACGAGAGCATTTGAGAAATATAAAATTTTTGGTCTGAAATTATTGGTCACACTCCTGAATGATAAAGGTATAAGGGCCTCTACTAACGATATTTTAATAAATTGGATTTTACCAATGCAAAGATGTTAGAAATGATGCATCGTGAGCTATGCACAGTTGTATCTGGTGTGCAGTTTTTTTAATCGCGGCAACTGCATCATTAAGTTTTACGCCATCCTGAGCATGCGGTGATCGTCTGCCTGGCCTGGTGGCCCTGAAGCTGTCCTAGGAAAGATGATCACATGATAACCAGGACTCCCCTTTTCCAAGGGCATTCAGTTCAGTTCAGATGCATAGCATTTGTTGTCATAAAAAGGTTTGCTAATGCAATAAACTACTAATTTTACGGCAACTTTTAAAAACAAGCGAGTGATTTTCTTTCCGAATTTTCCTGATGAAACTTACAGGTTTATACGTCGGATTCAGTAACAATCAAGTGGGAAATCAGAGACTAGTGTAGCTCTAGAATGTATTAAAAAAAATAAGACGTAGATAAAAAGGTTAAGACTTTATTATTGCTTTACAGCAAAAGCAGGAAATCCAATTTTTCTTTGAATATTACAGAATGACCATTAGATCATCCAACTTCTAACTGCGTATCCACATAAAAACGGGAGCAAGAGGCATGAAAACCACGGCGCGGGCGATGATGAATAACATGCAATCCGCAAGCTACTGTTCCAGACGACCACATGTCTCTGAGGAGCTGCTGGAAATTCTGAAGTTAAGGGAAGCATAAAGAATACAGTTAATTAACAGAACAAAAACTCAGTTTACATCACACCGAGCACAATGGGCATGCCTGCGGCGGAATGGCCCCAAATCCGCGGGGGCATTGGCCAAAGACTGGCGTTTTCACTCGAATGCCCCGGTAATGTGGGGCGCGATACCCTGTGGAGAGCTAGCATGTGCTAAATGACGTCTTTCTGCTCGGCATGAAAGCAGGTACCGCTCAGACAATGATGTGCGGCATGTGGTCGGGGTGGGGGGAATTGCTGTTATTAGCATGGGTGATACACCAGCAGACTTCAGCTGGAGCTGCAAACGAGGCCGTTCCAAGCCGATATCCTTTAAAAGATTTGCCAGAACAACAAGCAATTACCGTCTTGCGGCAGGAGCCGCAGCGATTATTTGCCCGGCTCTCCGAGGTGACGTCTGTGCGGAGCAGCATAAAAACAGGATCCTGTACTCATTTTCAAAATGGGCTCGTTTGTTTGTTTGTTTGTTTACTGCAGTGAAACCCCCCCCCGCATCCCCTTTGTCTGCTTAGTCCCCCGCTAAACCAGAATGAGCCTGGTTTCTGTTAGACATTAAGCAGCCACACATTTGCACTGGCGATAAACGCAAACCGCAGGGGAAATGGTTTGCGCCGGTTCCCCCGGCATGGTCTCGCTTGCCCGCCGCCCGTGCACGCGACCGGCTTGCGGTGCCTGAACGGGGACGCGTGTGGGACGACCTTTAGGGTGGAAGTTGGTGGCATGTTTCTTCATGCTAGGGAGGTATAAGACATTGGGGGTGGGATGGATGTGGATGAGGGTTGTGGGGTGCATCTTGGGGAGCATGTGGTAGGTGTAGAGGGCGGGGTCAGTTGTAATGGGGGCGTGGCCAAGACTGGAGGGTGAAATCATTTGAGTGCATGATGTCTTCCACCTGTTTATCTGAACACTCGAAAAACATGTGACCTCTTTCTTTCCCAATAATCTCAGACCCCAATGCTGTCCCGTATCCGAGACCAATTTTGTAACATATCCTTAATCCAAATCACTTTCATGTAACCCATGTCACCTACAACTTCATCATCAGCTTCCTCTACAGAGAGTCGTGCTGAAAGAGTCTATAACAAAAAAATACAGAACATCTGCGTGACTGTTTTATTCTAGAAGTTTCTGTTTCCAGACCCTCAGCAAGAGGCAAAAACTCTCTGACCGAAAAAAAAAAAAAAACGATTTGTATTCCTCCTTCCCGGTGCTGCCGCGCAGGAGAGTCCAACTTTCCACATACACTTGGGAATAAAGCAATCTGGTTCTGTGCCATACTCGGGCTGTAAACTTCTGTTGCGTGGTCACTATGCAACACGGCAATCATGACTGTCAGTTATACTAACAAACAGCTCTCCCAGACGGGGGGATGAGGCCGGCTGAGCCAGGCCAGGTTCGCACAATGCCCGTAAGGGCCGCTGGAGAGGGAAGGCTTCAGGCAGAGAGAAACTTCTGGAGAGGGAACAGAGGAGGAAACGTGACACCGAAGAGACATCCTGAGGAATCTCAGAATGCAAGACGGGGCTCAGATGTGGAGCTCATTGCATGGCTGCCGTTTCGTAGGCCGACACTGATCCAGCTGCTCGTGCGAAAACACACACAGACTCACGCTCCGCCGGGCGGCCAAGAGACCGTCAACAGCTCCCATACCTCAGACATCACAACAGCGAAACCCGATTCGGTTTCTTAAATAAAATAATCAAAATCAACTGACATAAATAGCTTGAAATCGAAAAGAAAGGGTCTCTCGTTTTCTTGGAAAAGGGGGGAAAATGGGGGCAATGAAAGCAGGAGGGTAGGGCCTGGTGCTGAGGGATCTGGTTGCTGACGCACACCGACTCTTGCCCCGCCTCCACCGGGAGACCACATGCAAAGGAAGCACGGCCATTTTTTAAAAAATTTTAATCCAAAAGACAGATGTAATCACAGCCTCTCGTGGTGACATCAAGTGCGGTTAAGATGTCTAGTCCGATGGGTCTGGTGCTAATCTGTCTAAACCTGTGTTTCCTGACATTGGGGACCTGGCACGGGCCACAGCCACGTCTGAGGAAGAGGCGGACTCGCTGCTGGCTAATCGCTACCTTTCTGGATTGGAAATTGTCCCTTGGCACCCTTGGCACTCTCATACTCAATGATATCATAGTAATCATGCGCTAACTGACTCCATGCACTAACCTGCTTTATGTCCTGTCCGGCATCATCCGCTAACCAGCTCCATGTGCTAACTGGCATCATCCGCTAACCAGCTCCAGGTGCTAATTGGCTTCATGTGCTGATTGACTCCATACGCTAACCTGCTGCATGTGCTAACCAGCTTCACATGCTAACTGCCTTCATGTGAGAACCAACTTCATGTGCTAACCAGCCCCATGAGCTAACTGGCTTTATGCGCTAATCGGTTTCATATACTAACTGACATCATGCAATAACCAACTCCAAGTGCTGACCAGCTCCATATGCTAACTGGCTCCATGTACTAACTGGCAGTATGCACTAACCAGCTCCATGTACTAACCAGCATTATACATTAACCAGCTCCATGTACTAACCCGCATTATACATTAACCAGCTCCATGCGCTAATCAGCTCCATGCACTAACCAGCTCCATGTACTAACCAGCATTATACATTAACCAGCTCCATGTACTAACCAGGATTATACATTAACCAGCTCCATGCGCTAATCAGCTCCATGCGCTAATCAGCTCCATGTACTAACCAGCATTATACATTAACCAGCTCCATGCGCTAACCAGCTCCATGCACTAACCAGATCCATGTACTAACCAGCATTATGCACTAACCAGATCCATATACTAACCAGCATTATGCACTAACCGGCTCCATGTACTAACCAGAATTATGCATTAACTGGTTCCATGTGCTAACCAGCATTATGCACTAACCAGTTCCATGTGCTAACCAGCATTATATCCCCTAACCATGTGCTATGTTTCATGTGCTAACTCCACCTCCCTCTGCTAATTAGGATCCTATTGCCATTCTGTGGCTTACAGTAGAATTAGTATTAACACATTTGGATGCTAAAAACATTTGGGTCTGTTCCAGGTGCTGGACCCTTCAAACGATTTGAACCATAAATAAATAAGATGATGTGTAGCAAGTGAAAACTGGAACAGGCACTGACACTGTGAAACTAGTGATGTGACATTCCCCTTGAATCACACAGCCTCTTTATGCATTATAACTGAGGCGATTACAATGGCATGACGGCTCTTTGCCGCATGTCATGTGTGGTAGTAATGTGCAGTCGTTCCTTGTGCTAGAGGACACAGTGTTCGGTGGTCGCATTTCCCCTCCTGGTGACATGGAAGCCGTCATCACCTTTGTCTGCTGGAACGGCTACTCGAGCAGTAAGGCTGCCATCCTCCCCTATAATCCTCCTGACACTGGTAAACAGGCATTAGCTGGCGTGCGGCAGACGGGCTTGCCACGAGGCGGGTGTGTAATTTTTGATGTGGGTGAGCATTTACTCCCGCTTACCTGCGTGTGAGCTATGCAATTAAAGGGAAGGTGCTGTAGATACGTTAGTCCGAGGCTTTTTGGAGGAGTGAGCCACCAGACGAGGAAAAGTGCAAAGCGCGGTTGTCAGTCTCCCGGATGATGAGATCTCTGGGATGACGGAAGAGCACCCAATTTGTGGCAAATGTGGCTTCAAGGGGGAGGGAAAGAAAATCCGCGGTAGCCACTGCAGCATGATGGGGCACAGGCTGGGCTGGGGAAGACGTCCTTTCCAGGAAAGTTTGGCAAAGAAGTTTGACAGATGTTGCCAGGAATGCGAGGCCAGCATCGGGGACCTGTGTGGCTGTCGGTCATACTGAGGGACCTCTGCAGGCCTCGGTTCTCAGCCACTCCCCCCACCACCCGGAGTGAAAGACAGGTTGGTGCCAACCTACACCCGCCTCCATCCCCTCAGCGGAGGAGATGCAAATGCCATGGCGTGAGGCAAACATGCGGGCGGCGGGAGATGGTCCGCGGCTGACTCAGGCGCTGTGTGACACATGCTGTCCCCGGGTGGCTGGCAAACCCATCTGCTGACTCGGGCCGACGGGTTGGTCCAGCCCGTCCAGCAGGCTGCACGTTCCTCACCATCCCTCCCGGCCAGCCTCTGATCTCTTGCAGCGTGTTCCATGCAAGAGCGAACCGAGAACAGCTTTCTTGGAGAAACGATGGCACGGGCGCCACATAAACACTTTGCACGTCAGCGGCCACCACCGAAGCAAAAAGCGCATCACGTTCTGCGAAAGGTGGGGAGATTAAGGGGAGAAGGAGAAATGGAGAACCTGTGAGTAAGATGGCGTTTACTGTAAAGAGCAAGGCAGATGTGAAACATCAGCCAAGAGGGCCGCTTCCAGAAAGGATCCTTGTGTGAAGTTCATTTTACCAGAAACAGGTCTGGCACTGCTGAGCATTTATCTGTGGGTTTCCAGATTTCCTCAGATTCCTCACAGGGCGCAAATCCCAGCAACTCCAGTGTGACTACGGCATGGCTGACCTTGGGGCCCCCGCTCGTGGCCGCCGTCGGCGACTGAAGGGGGACAGGATGGGCACGGCTCTGGAAAACAGAGGCATTAGCAGAAGAATGCAGAGAATTCTGTTGTCCTGTCCACCGATAACATGTGGTGCGTCACTGACGTGGGTGTTCCTCAGGGCAGGTGCCAAGGAAAACCAAAAAACTTGGATGGATGAGCATACGACTGCTGTTACAGCTCTCTCTTGCAGTCACAAACACGTCGGGAAGATATTTTGCAAAACTCTTTGCAGCCCACAAAGAGCAGAGGTCTCGCTTAGAGTCCGAGGAGCAAAACCTTCAAGCCACGCCAGATCTCGCTCTGTGGAAACATGGTAAATGGCCAGTCGTGACTGCCGATTGGCTGCTCGGGATGTTCGATGCAGAATAATCACAGGGAAAGGTTGTAAAAGAACGGAGGGTGGGAAAAAAAGCACAAAGAATATTACCGTGGTTTTCCTGACTTGCATTTTCTGCCACAGATTACATGGCTATATATTAATGACCCTCTCTAATGTTTAGTGACATGTTTGGCCTGACAATGCTATTTCAACACTATATACTTTTGAAACTAAATCTTAATTAGAAGAAAAAAAAAAAACTCACTACATTCTTTAAACCTAAAATTTCACAGTAAAATATTCTGTCGAACTCTCAGAATTCCTGCCTTACGATTTTATATTTTCATCTGTAGCACAAAACCACGAGACTTTAAAAATTTAGATCCTGCCAGTTCTGGTGTCACCAAGGCGCGGAGCTTTCAAGATGGCCTGGACCCTATTTTGATGCCCCTTAGAGTTTCTTCTCCATGTGTGGTTCTGCTTTTCCATATTTATTCTGTTGTTATTCGCGCTGGTCCCATGACTGACCCACACCTGAGTTCAATGCCACTTTCACTTCATCTTCTAACAAGTTCTCCAAAACAGGCCGAAACCGCTCAAGCACATCTGCATTTCCAGCACTGCTGCTTCTCCAGCTACCGACGCTCCCCAGGTTACGACGGGGTTACATTCCGATAAATTGTAAGGAGAAAATATCGTAAGGCGAAAATGCATTTTACACCTAACCTAACAAACGTCATAGCTTAGCCTAGCCTACCGTAAACATGCTTAGAATATGTACATAAGCCTACAACTGGACAAAATCATTAACACAAAGCCTATTTCATAATAAAATGTTAAATATCTCATGTAATTTATTGAACATACTGAAAATGAAAAACATTTACCCACCGTAAAGTGGAAATATCGTAACGTGGCTACCCATAGCGTCTGTACAGTACTTCTCCCCTGCTGGTTGATTTTGTGGTGCCACGGTGTGTCAGAGTCTCCTCCTTTGCAATTCCCAGCCTGGGAACCTTAGACCGGCATTCCTGTTCAGACTGTGATTCCAGGAAAGTAACGGAGACGCGGGGACTGATGAGAGGACACCGGCATCTTTGCTCGATGCTGCACTAAGGGATGCCATTTCGCCCTTCATGTGCAGTAAAGCAGGAGAAATCGGGCTGAGTTCCTTGCCTTGGAGCCGCCTTCGAAGCTGCCAAAATGGGCCTTTTTAAAATCAAATGAAGACATTGTCACTGGTCATCAAACGGTCAAAGGAAAAAAAGCAGGACACTCAGTAGCAAAGGATTGAATAAGGGATCCCCCCCTCCCCCCAACAATGAGGGGGGAAATAAGACCAAGGGAACGAGAAATATACCCTAACCCCCAACCCCCCCGAAACGCCCCACCCACAGGAGCCCCATTCAGTGCTTTGATTAGTCAGCAATCAGCACACATACAGGACAGCGACTTTGTTCCCTCGAAGAATGTGACCTGTGACATCAGCCTGTCTGCTTCAGTCGGGCCAAAGTCTGAGATAGATCTACTAAATCCACGGCTTTTCCTTTTTTTTTTTCACTGCCGGTGGTATGCTTTGAAGACTTCACTGTTTTGAGATTCTTCAATGCGTGACCTCTCACCCCTGCCTATTCACCGGCACACTGGCCGGCTGGCCGAGAAAGGGAAGAAAAACAGGAAAACGTGAGAATGGAACAGTAGAAGAACGAGTGATTAACCCTTCCTTTGGTCTCTGATCCTTTTCGGGGGCCTTCTGTTGAGTGGCACCTCCAAGGTCGATACAATGCCATTTCTATGGCGTATTCTTCACCACTGATTGAACCACGCCATTAATTATGCAAAGAGAAAGTACAGAAATTGGGAGGGGGGGGGAGGGGGGGGGGGAGCAATGACCCCCGTGCCAAATTCCTGTCCTTTGTTTGCGTCCTGTCAGGAAATGAGTAGATAATCAAGCAGCGCACTTTTGGGGAGCGCACCACTCAGGACAATGCAGGCCTTGGCTAAATGGTGATCTACCATCAAATGTCCAGAAAAGGCCTTTCTTTGGGGCATGCCAGGTTCTGCGTGATGCGCGGGGTCGGGAACAGAGCTCGCATGCCGTAATACGCCGTCGTAAATCCAGTCGGAAGGTGACTTATGTAAAAGATGTTTACGTATTTTCAGGAAACAGGTGTTTTTCGTAACGTTTTACAGCTATTTGTTCTGCTTTATGAAGTGTCTGAACTCCCCCCACAATGTTGTTTTTCCTGAGTCTGTGAAGAAATGTGCCTCTTAGACGACCCGCGTGGGGCCGTTACACATCTCTCAGCATGTAATGACACTAATTTGAAGGAGGGAAAAAAAAAAAAACACCAAAAAAAAATTACATCACTTTTCCAAAGTATGCGAACCCTCTTCAGCCGCGGTTTGCGAGAGAGCAACACAGTTAAACGCTTCAATTGTTGTTTGTTATTTTTTTTCCCCTATTTGTTCCGAAAATCAGTAACAAAGCGGACATTTTGCAGGGGGTCCAACGTCAACATGGGTTCTTGGAAGCCCGGTCAGAGATTACCAAGAAAGCAGGCTCCCCAAGTGCCTCTTCTCAGAGAGGTCACCCTCTAACATCCGTTCTGAAGGCACTTTTGTTCAGGCTGGAACGCAGGCCTCACATCACCCCTGAAAGGGCAAACGGAGGCCCGGAGTCCTACTCTTATTTCCGGGATCAATCAGGACACAGAGAGCCATGTTTGTAAGCTCAGGCCCATAAGGTCATCTTTGGAATGTGATTCAGAAAAAAGACATACGAGATCACCCACAAATATATACTGGTTAAGCAAGAATTCGGCACTGGGCTCATGTTGGCGGGACGTGCCGGTAAGATTAGAACCTGGACACAGCCTGTCGTCTGTTTTCATTGCTTAGGAATGAATAGTGCTTGTGATCTGCTGCCCGGTCTGCTCTCGGCAGGCCCGGCCCCGGGGGGGGGGGGGGGGGGGGGGGGGGGGGGGGGGGGGGGGGGGGGGGGGGGGGGG
>JAODJX010000020.1:5664578-5678619 GCA_026776945.1 Isichthys henryi
CCACCCCCCCCTCCCCACCCCATACTGCGTGGCCGCAGGTCCAGTCATCGCCTCGAAGCCCTCGGCGGCACGTTCTGTGTCCAAAAGACAGCATCAGTGAAGGCGATTCACCTCTGGATTTATTACTCGCAGATGTTCACTGCTAATGAAGCTCATGATGTACCCCCCCGCTGCTATCGAAACCTCAGATCTCTATATGTGTTGCGAGATTAATAAGTCATTCACGTGGCAGACTGGAGGAGCTTTGTGAAACGCTTTCTTCTTTCGCACTTGAGCTCCTCTAGGTTGGGTGTGCTGGCGGGGAGAGGGAGGGGAGAGGCAGAGCAGGTGCACACGCTCATCGGTTTCGAGTCACCTGAAGTTTAGTACAGGGGTGGGGTGGGGGGGGCGGCATTCAATGGCGGTGTCTGTTCAGAGACCACCTGCATTTGTCCTGCGAGTGCAAAAATGAACGAGGGATCTTCAGAGAGAAAGAGAAGGGAGCAAGCGAAGGGGAGAGAACTGAGTGCCTGCAGTATCTCGCGTGTGGGGCACGTTGAATAAATGTCACCAGACATTGACAGGCTGGTATCCACCGAGTTCATATTGAGTAAGGGGCTGCAAATCAAGCGGGGTCAGAGCTGGGGGGAGGGGGGGAGCAGATTTCGCAGGTGTAAATACAGCCTCAGATATCAGTGTGGCTTTTGTGCAGATAAAACAAACTCATAATGATTTTCAGTAAAACTTTACATCATTCATCTGTCTTGCTGACCATCAGTATTTACACAGCGGAGTTTAACAAACAGCTCCGTGGTGAAATTAAATCAACCTGAAGCAGAGAACTGTATCCCCTTCATCCATGCATTTTCCAAACATTATATAGTACCAACATTAAAGAATAAAAATTAACATTCATATTTCATAGAATTAAGTCTTTGTAGTGCTACTCCTTGTGCATGCAGATTGCCTTATTTTCTCCTTCGGATTCCAAACAAAATCAGAATTGGAAACATACAGTGTAAACATCACACGGATCTAAACAGCAGGCTTTATTTTTTGGTCAGGAAGTATCTCAGATTAAGTGCTTTGACTCAAAGGATGGACTGTGAGCCCAATGTGCAACTTCATCAGGCAACACAAGCCTGGAATCTGGGCCCACTGATGGCCTGACTGTGGGAAGACGTCATCCTCATCTTCATAGTCATTAGGCCACCGCTCGGTGAGTAGATCTTTGGGCCTCACCTTCGCTTCCAGGCAGAAAAACATTGACATCCTTTATTTAAGGAATTAGCTGAGCTTGGGGTTTGCCGTCTTTACATTTCCGCTATCTAATAGGGAAACTGTGCACTGTGCATTCACTGACCTCAAGTTATTTCACTTCTGCATTTGTCTGGAAACTCTGAACAGCACCCCGCTCAGGTTCAAAAGCAACAATGCTGGGCAAAGAACATCGACAAAGGAAATACTCATGCAAGCCTCACAATTTCCTCTGACAGATTCTTGCCCTGCCACTCCACTCCTAAACACAAGACTCCATTTTCAAAAACAACTTTCCTTACTGACTACCTGGGTGATCATATGAATATATCAATTCCATTTTCATGGTTTTGATGCTGAGTCATTATTGAATTCAGCGGTTGTGTCCTTATTGCAATCTGCAACTTCTGTATAGACTGTAAACAATACAACCTGCCAACTCCATCCAAGTCTTGCTGAGGAATGGTGCAGGTCATCGACTAGTAAATTCTGCGAAGCGCAAGATGATAGCAAAAATGCACTTTTATCATACAGTATAACACTAGTTTTCTTTAAAAGATGTTCAATATCCTTTGTGGATGGGTTATGGTTATGGTTATGGTTATGGTTAGGGTTATGGTTAGGGTTGGGGTAGGTATGTAGAGAAGTGTACAGATTTATAATGGACTTTCTGGGTTAAGACATTGTGCCTGTGATCATTGGTTCAAATCCTAGGGTCAATGGAGTTGTTTTACCGTCGGGCCCCTGAGTGAGGCCCTTAACCACCAAGGACTCCAGGGACTGACCCTCCTTTCTCAATTGTATGGCACTTCAGGCAATAGCAACTGCTAAATAAATCAAATGTAATGAGTAAGAGAAGTAGCCATTGTGGTTCATCAGCATAGAAAACCATGAACAAACCAGACATCATAAATGCGTGTGATTTAGCACAATGGGCTGAGGACGGCTCCCCCCCTCCCCCACCAGCCTCTGTAAACCCGGATTTCCATGAGCCCAGCAAGGCCAAAGCTTATCTCCATTACATTAATCAACAACCTTGCGTTTGCTTTCCACTCGCATATCCGCGCTGGCTGTTTACTTATCCAACGTTCACCCCGGCAGACTCAATCTCACGCCAACTCTACTACGAATCTCCTTCAGTTACTGTAATTTCCCAGGTTCACGGCCGTGCTGGAGAAACCCACTTAGAGATGGTATCTTTTCCAGTGAGCAATGCCCAAAAGATACAAGATACAGACCCCCCCCTTCTAATCCCGTGTATTTCAGGAATGGAGTCGCTCGACGGCAGCTGGAGCGGGCAGAGCTCAGGGTGTTCTGAGGAGAAGCCACACGTTGGGCACATGCCTATGGCAGGCTGTACTTCTACGCTCAGCTGCTGTTTGGATCGCTGTCCATGGTCCTGAATAATTCTTCCACAGCATTCCGCTTCCATCTCTCTCCTATGTCTATGTCTATCGCCCCCCCCCCCCCACGGTCGCCTCGCTGCCACCTCTGTGTTCGCCATCCAAAGACGTCCGGAAAAAAAAACGCAACGACGACACAAACGCTACCGCTGAACTCTGGCTGCCCTTTACATTGATGAACGTAAAATACAGTTTAGGAAACTGAAAAAAACTCACTGAAGATGGTTAAAATAAAGGGATGAGAAAATGAAATTAAACCGAAGCCGAAGTAAGATTTTGCATGACTTTGACATCCTTCAAATCCTCCTTTCTAGCGCCATGCCTGGGTGAGATCTGCAGTGACAGCGTACCCAGTTCAAAGGGGGATTATCTGCACCAGGAGATGCAAGACCCCCCCCCCGTCCCCCGATGATTACAGGCCAGGTGTTTGGCTTTTGAGAACAGATTGCGAACGGACATTGTTGCCCCATCTGTCCAGAGCATCGAGGGCACAGGTTTGGCTGAACAGGAGAAGAATCAGATTCATGATTTTTCCCAGATTATACATGGCTAGCAGTACGAAACAATATGGAATGCACCTGGGCGTACTTGCCGTCGTCTCCTGCGTCCCAGAAAGCTCCCTTTCCTCATTTCTCATTTTCACGTACGGCCTGCAAAGCCTCACTAAATATTTACTTGGACTCTTCGAACCAAGCCAGTTCTAGGATCCCCTCTCCGGTGACAGGCTGTATCAATGGGCAATCGCGAGGCAATCCTTTGCTCAATCCAAACTTGGCCTGTCACCTTGGTAATTCTTTAACCGCGGGCAGATAAGGGCCACCGAGATAAGATGTGCAGCTCAAACACGGCACAGAAGCATCGACACTCGAAACGGCGTCATGAATCTCAGCCACCGCTGCGAGTCGTCCACAGAGCAGCGCTATCTTCTGAGAAATCGCTTTGTGGCGCTGTGAGATTGCAACACAATTATTCTCTGCTGAGAACTCAAAAACCCTGTGTTTTACATTAGTTGTCCAGCATGTGTGTCTTCTCAGATGGAGGGCTCCAATAATTTTCCAGTTTTCCTATTATTACACCTGTTATGCAGTACAACTGGACTACTACCAACTCAGAGTTCAGTTATGTGCATTTCTTCAGTCTTAATAATGCGGGTGAGAGGATGTTTTTTTCTGGGGTTAATATATCTTAGGAACCTGCATTTTAATACTTTATTAAAAATGAATCTGCCCCAAATGAAGGGGATGTATGATGGGGAGATACAGGAAAGATGCAGGGAAGCTGCAGTTACAAAGAGCCAAATCCTGGTTGATAAAACAAAAGAAAAATCTCTCCACCATCTTTGTCTGCTTCCGATGTATCTTGAATCCAGATCATTCCGGAATGCGATGTCTGTCCTGCAGAAGTAACCCGAAGGTGCTGGAATCTAATAACTAATATTTAAACCTGACAGCAGAGTGGCATTACGATGATAACTAATCTAAAGTAACGCGTGACTGATTGTGACAGAGCCAGTGACATGTCTGAAATGAGGGGCTTTAGAGGAATGGGAGGAATGGGCGAAACCCAGATTCACCACAAAACTGGTCCCACACTGGTTACATAATCCGTTAACTGGTCACAAGGCATGGTGGGTGGGAAAGATGCACGGCCACACTCTGGAACATGTGCTCCCCACGTGTACCGATGCGGGTGAGATGTAAACACAGCGCTGATCCGGCAAAGGTCCCATGCTTTGCTAGCAGGATAATCACATCCGTGTCGGGAATTTGGCCAAAAACCACACAAGCGGGGCTGGGCTGGCATATCTAAAACATCCCACTTTTTATGGACTGTAAGATCATCTGATCCTTTTTGGGTGGCTTGCAGGTCATTGGCTGCATGTCAAGTGCGCTTGAAAAGGACGCTTCCTCGTGTTATCAGTTTTTTTTTTTAGAATTATAGACTGTTATCGGGAATTTGGAACTCACATTTAAATGGTTACTCAATATTACTTCCCAGAAGTATAATGGTCACTTTGATTAATGGGTACAATGAAAAAATGTGTTTCTTTTTGCCTTATAGTGGCCAAGGATAACTTCTCATTTATGATTATTTTACAGGAAGGGAGGCATTTTTCTTGGTGTGTGGGGGGGGGGCACACTTTAATGGCAATTTTAGCGAGTTACACAGGCAAAAGCTGCTAAATGAAACCAAATCAGATGCTAGAGGTTACATACCATGCTTTGAGCTGGTCTCATTACCTGATGTTTTCTTGGTTAACCTTCCAAAAAGTACTTAATCTGAAACACCAAAATACCCAGCTGACTTGACAAGGCAATAATACCATAAGAAAGTACGCTGCGTAACATTTCTCCTGGAAAAGTTTTTGCCATTTCAATGATCTGCCCCCTCTTCTCAGTCAAACTGTCACCCAGGTAATGAAAGTGGAGCAGGGTTATGAAACTCAAGACATTTATTTGATTGAAACAGAGCCTTTTCACTGTCCAGTCCACAGCATTACACAGCACAGCACCCCACGTCGTATGGAGACTATCTTCCATGCTGTCAGGCTCCAGACAAGAGCTGGAAGTGCTGAATCCCCACTAACAATTGGATAGATATGAACAGGAACCCAAATCATGCGATCATGTAGCCTTTGGGACCCATATCTAAATGAGGATCATGCTTCTAAGAAGAATGTGGAACCCTTTGCATTGGAGTCACCCTTGAGTACACAGGACCAAAAAGTGCCAGGAGTTGAGTGTAGGCCCTTTAAAAAAAAATTACATGGGAAAACAGAAGAGCTATGATGTCATCGCGCTCAGCTAGAGGGATCCGCCACATGCTCACAGTCTCCACAATCTCGCTTCAAATGAGCAGGCCGCAAGCCTGGCTTCATAAAAACAAGTTTTGCTCGCATTAAGTCTATAAGCTTTTCACAGAGGTGGCAGCACGGTCTCCTGGAGGCTGTCAACTGAGTCAGCTGTGACCAAATTAGAAAAGCCACCCAGTGGGTATTTATACCAGAAGTCTTCATGGACTTATTTAAGGGCAATTAAAAGCAGGAAAAAACAAAGGACCGGCTTTCCGCTTTTTTTCTTTTCTTTTTTTGTTTTCCACTGGGATTTTTCGCAAATATAAAAAGATGTGGGATGAATCGCGTGAGCTTCTCAAAGTGCTAGAATGCCCTCAGCCTTTCGGTTTGTGCATTACAGCGACTTGGCAGAGCAACCTGTCAGACCACAGCAAGCAGGAATGGAGAGAAATTCATCTTCACTGGACCAAAAAATCCTCAGCCTCCCTACAGTATTTCTGATGATTTTCAACTCTCTCTCTCTCTCTCTCTCTCTCTCTCTCTCTCTCTCTCACACACACACACACACACACACACACACACAAACACACACACTTTGAAGTCGGTGGTTTGAGTACTTTGCGAGAAGTGTGCTTCAGTCTGCGGAATGATTAAAATCAGACAGTGGGGTCAACTCATTCGAAGCCGAAGAAAATATACCCGTCTCTCCATTTGAAAACCACCACCTGGTCGCAATTTGTTATCGATGATAAGAAAAGCACATCTCAGAGGACAACAGTGGTCAAACAAAGTGTCTGCTATCAGAGGCTGATAAGCAAAGACTGTTATTGTGCCTTTAGTATGCTACATTGGGGGCAGCAATCATACATTCTAGCGCACTTGAGTAGATAATATCTGAAAGCGATCCTCTTGAAACGTCACGCAGGCTAATCTGATCTTGATGCTGATTACTTTATTGCTTGCCTTACAACAAGTATTTGATATATATTCTGAATCTCCATCGGTGCTACATGTAAGGATTCATCTCACACATTTATCCTGTTCCTTCTTATCTCTGATTGTCTTTTTGCACACCTATCTGATAACATTGCTGTACTAGGTGATTTAAATAGATAAGGGGGTGCAGTAGTTCACACATCCCCTGCAAAGGCCTTATCCTGCAGGTTTGCATTTTAACATCACTCACCATAAATCCCAACTGAACGCCATTGTCTTCCCAGCACGCTGTCACATTGCAGTGCTGTGTAATACATTTAAAGAGATCCACCCATCCATCTTCTGTTACCACTTGTCTTATTCAGGATTGCGGGGGGTCCAGAGCCCATCCTGGAGGCTACAGGCACAAGGCAGGGGACCATCAAACCAATGAGCACCAACCAATCATGAGGCACACTCACACTTACACAAGAACTCCAATTAACTTCAGCATGTTTTTTTGGACTGGAGGCAGAGAACCAGAGTACCCAGCAGAAACCCCAGAACAACATCGGGAGAACATGCAAACTCCACACGAAGAGCAACAGTGGAGAATCGAACCCTGATCCCTCAGGGGGGAGGTAACAGTTCTAACCACTGCCCCACCACGCCAGCTGAATAAAAGACACCCGACGCCTTAATGTCATTCGAGTTGGGCAACCCTGTGAATCAGGGTGTAGTCAGGGTGTAGCACTGTACCCTCACAGCTCCAGACCCCCCAGCCCTGTGTGGCGCTTGAGAGCTTCCACTGGCAAAGTCTCTGTGAGTCTCTGAATAGCCTATGAACGTGTGTCGTGTGATAGACTGGCATCCTGTCCAGGGCCTTCCCTTCCCTAACGTTTGCTGAGATAACTCAGTAAAACGGCTCATAAACATATGTTTCACTTCAGATATCAGTTCAATATAAAAACACTAAAAAGGGGGGGGGGGGGGGGAAACTACATTTCTTGGCAAGCAAACATACCATTTGCTTTACACTAGTTTTCCGAAAATCAGAGCTGGAATAAGGTCTTTATTGCAGGAAGTGTTTATTGCCACTGTAATTACCTTTAGTAAGACATAAATTTAGCAAGCTACCTAGGATATTCAAAGCTGTAAAGTGATTCTTCTAGTTAGATTATTGACATACAGAGTCAACAGACAGTTGTTCAACAACAGTAGAAAGTAGACATGCTTTTTATGAAAGGTCTCTGAAGGATGGATTGACCTTCCAGGAAAGTACGAAAAGCCCCTATGATCTCCAACCTGGTTTGAAGGTCTTTGTTTCTCTTAGCTTACAGTCCAGTAGCGATGCCTGCAGAATGATTGTGTGACACTGCTTCCCTGCCATGTCACACACCCCAACTGGCCTCTCAGCCTCTCTTTCCAGCCGTTCAGTTGTCTGGTCCCAGAACGGCGGTCCGACGAGCCAAAAAGGAAGTCCGGGCGAGCCGTGATTCAGAAAACCATGAGGCCACACACAGGGCACCGGGGCAGGAGTCAGCACGTCTGCAGCCCTTAACCTTTTGATCTGGGCGTGGGGAAGCAGGCGGCCAAGAGGGGGAAGGACTAGAAGAGTCTGTCTGAGTGATCTCCAGGGCATGTCTCTGGCCCACCTTGTGGAGTATGGGTCTGCCAATGACAGATTCCTGTCTGACACTCATAACTTCTGCCCCAGACTCTGACTGGCTGAGTGGTCATGGTCCGGTACACATCTGCCCGGGGTTAAGCTCCCAGGGGATGGTGGTAAATGGGCCAGGGAGAAGATGTGGAGGTATCTCAGGAGCCACCTTCTCAATGCTGAACTTGGCCTGAAGGTGTCCCTGGACTTTGATGAGGAAGAACAGAATATCCAAAGTGTCTTCTGGGAAGCCAGAGTAAGCTTGCAGATGCGTCTCCAAAAGTAAATTTGCAGAAAAGGCATGAACCTGTGGCATTGAATCAATTGTGTCAATTTTCCAGCGCAGATATGGGTATGGGGGGGAGGGGGGTGAATGGGTGTTAATGAAGGGAGCAGAGGTGGAAATTTCAGGTCCGGGAAGTAGAAATCCAGACCAAGATTTTGTTTCAACCAACCAGTTGAGTACTCTGTGAATGTGACTCCTTATATTCAACAGGCTGGTTGAAACAAAATCTTGGTCTGGATTTTTACTTTCAGGACTTGAACTTTCCACCTCTGGAAGGGAGTGATAATGCATGCAGGTACAATGCTACCATAAGCAAGGACATTCAGTGGGGCGCTTATATTACATATATGTACATCCATCTATCCTCCAGACACTGGAGGGTCAGTGGTCTTGTGGCTCCCCCTGGCAGCAGAGTGCACCTTCCAGACCGGATGCCAGTCCATCCCAAGGCACATATACACAATCAGACAATATACCCAGATGCCAATTAGCCTAACTGCATGTCTGTGGTCTGCGGGAAAAAACCAGTACAACACAGAGAGAGCATGCAAACTGCACACAGGCAGAGCGGCGACCGGACTCAATGCCCCAAACCCTAAGGTAGGAATCTCCAACTCGGGTCCTGGAGGGCTACCATCCAGTAGGTTTTCTATCCTACCCAGCTTTTGATGAGCCACACCTGATCCTGATATTTGCCTAAGGAGTTTGAGACCCCTGCCCTAAGGTGTGAGGCGACAGAGTACACAGTTTATACCACTTACATGGCATATTAAAGTGGCAACGACCACACAAACCCATGCGTGAGTGCTGCGTACATGCGCCAGAGGGTGTACGTGTGCACAGGCATGACAGCAGTAAGTCAGCCTGCTGCCAACATTTGCGATCACGGCACAGGGGGGGGCAAAGTTCATTTTGTGCAAAGACTGAATCTAAAGTTAAACAAAGGCAGCCATGTCCAGGGTTAAACTCCATGAAATCTGAACAAGGAAGCATTTTGATATGCGAACGCGATGTCCTTGCGAACACACTGTCCCTCTCCTCTATTTCCTCTATCTGCGATTTTAGGAAAAATAGCAGATTTAAGGTCCCTTTGATGGTGGATAGAGGATTTTTTTAAGTATCTAGGAGTTCTGATATATTTCTCTTAAATTGGACCGTAAAAGTCCACTCAGTACCTTTTAGTGAATTTATTAACTTAACACATGGATTCTTTTCCATTCCAAGGAATACTACAATGTTTAAAAAACAGTTTTAAAAAAGTCAAGATAATTTAACATAGTTCTTCAAGCTTAAAATACTAGAATATGCCTGTGAGTCCAATTTAGATGCCTCTAAATGATTTTCCAGCCTGGGAAATATATTTGAAAGAAGGAAAGCTAATGTGCCACAAGGCTGCACACACATGCAAGCCACACTGGAGCATCACAATACAAACCTGCTGATTCTTCTGCCCAGAGCATTATTAATCATATAATTTAAAAAGTAATCCCCGATGAAGTTGACCCCCTTACGATTTTCATGACGTGATCCGGAAGCCATGTTTTCTGCATCTCATAATCAGCATTTCTATGTTTTGTAGTCTTTCACGTTTCTCACTTAGCATGTTTTCTCACGCGTTTCGTGATTCGTTTCGCATTTTTAGCTACTTTCGTTCATTATGCTTGTTTTGCAAATCACGATTCATGCGTCATACGTTGCTTGTATTGGTTTTGTGCAGTGCATGGTTGCCTCACACCTCTGGGGACCAGGGTTCGAATCTCTGTCCTCTCTCTATATGCGTGGAGTTTGAATGTTCTCCCAGTGTCGTTGTGGGGATTCCTCCAGGTTCTCCGCTTTACCCAAAAAAAAAACAAACATAAAGTTGCCAAATTGTCTATAGGTGGGAATGGTCTGTGTGTCTGCAGTGGGTTGGTGCCCAAACTTGCGTTATTCCCTGCCTTGCACCATAGCTTCAGAAATAGGTTCCATACCCCTGCACATGCAGGAATAGAAAACGGATGGTTTTCTCACCTTCTTGCAATTCTTCCTCTCCAGTTATGCACATCACACATGCGTGTGTGGACGCATGAGAGTTCTGCTGTCTGCGTTTTGCTTTGTCTACGTCTTTTGGTGCGTTTTGTTTCCTGTTCCCGGTTCACTGCAATTTAATTTGTGAGTTTAGTCCTGTTTGTTTTGTTCCAATCATTTAGCTACATGGACTTCATTCGAGACATTCATTTTGTTGTCTGGGAAACGTTCGTTCTTACAGCGGGGAGGAGTCCCTGAAGTGAACATATGCTGGTGGACGTCCTAGTTTAGAAGGAAATTATAGATGGACATTGTGGACACTTAACGCACAATCCGGTGGGGGGGGGGGGGGGTGCCTTCATTATTTATAGCATCCTGATTGGAGGGAATGGGTGCCATAAAGCTTCCCTTTTGAATCTCTGTTGCAGACCTACTATCACCAGCAGAAGAAATACTTTCTCTTTAAGACGTTGATCCTGTGATAACTGTGACATTTGTTACAATTGTGATTATGCCTGAAATCGCATGATATCCCTGACTTCCCCCGGCCACCACACAGCGTATAAATATCCTTTTTTCCATCATGGCCACTGACTCACCCGCAATAACACGTCCGTTAGCTTGACCCATTTGTTTTTCTCCCCCTGCACCTCCCCCCTTCTGTAAACCATCATCCTACGAGGTCAACGAATCCACGGGTAAAATGAGATTCCAGGGGAAGTGGCTTACGGCCTGCAGTCTGCTCCTTTGCTGTGTCTGCATGGTTTTTGCGTGACATCACGGGGCCCAGAGTCCCGCCACCGCCCGCAGTGCACTCTCTCATCCCGAACCCGCGTCTCCTTCGGATCTGCTTGTCTCCCAACCTGTGCTGCCCTTTTGTCTGGCCCCGTAAGCAGCTGGGCCCCTGGGCCCGGTGGGGACAGGTGTCCATCAGACTGTCGGAGCCTCCCTGAGAGGCTAATCAGGGCTAACGAGCGGCAGCCCACACTCTGAAACCCAATCAGCACAACCTCTCACCTACTTTGCTCTACACTTCCACCGCTGTCTCCTGCCAGAAAGACTCCCAGACTCTGTCTGCATGTCACCTCCCTGAGTCTTTCAAGCACATGTCAGAGACGGGGCGTCTAGGGCAGGTTTAGGGGGGCTTCAGTCCTTAACAAAAAGCTTAGCCCCCCTTTTCATAAATCTCAAGTGACAGTCCTGGCCAGGTCTTCCAGTTCATTCCTTATCTGCAGTTCTGCTGTCTTAGCTCTCCTTAATGATTCCTTCAGGGAATTTCTCTCTGACACGAGCTCTTTCTGCCTAGCGGATGAACAAGATTTGTACATTAAATGTAAAAGATTCATTATGCACAATAGTACATACATTTTATTTAATATTGGGACAGTTCACTGTCTGATGCATTGACTCATCTTTCACTACTAGTTCTGGAAATGCAGTACATCACAGGGCACAAACTTACATACTATATGCAATTCAGAGACACGGACGCATAGAGATTAGGTATCTATATCTTTGTAGAGACTCTTAACCTTAAGCAAACAAAATACAAAATTTTGGACGTTTTTAATTTCTGGATTGCAGTCACAGATGTTCATAAAATTGAGTTTTGTATTTCTAGGCAGAAAACTTTAATCCCAACATGACAATCGTAACCCTAACCCTAACCTAACCCTAACCCTAACCCCACCCTGCCCTAACCATAAATTACCAGATAAAATATTTTTGGCACTTTTACTTTTTTGATTGCTTTCACAAATATTTCTGGGAACCTGAAAAATAGTCCCCACAATGTAAAAAAATTTTTTTTTTACCACATTGTGGGGAACATTTGGTCCCCAGAATGTAATATATATAAAGATAATCCACACACACACACACGTGTATTTGGACCCATATACCAGGAGGTGCATGTGAGGTTTCCAGGATAACTGCAAATTCGCCCCGTATGATACAGCTATTATTAATAATAACTAATAAAACAGGTGCCTTCAGAAGCTGGCTGTTATTACATGAAAGCAAACATTTGCTGTGGAACTCAGCTTCTTCTCCAGAGGGTGAAACCCACACATCAGGCGATACCAAATCTCTCACAGCCTTCCGGTCCCTGGGAAATTATTCTCACACTAATGCCGCCACAATTAAAAGTCTGTAGTTCTCCAGTTTGCCAGTAGCTCCTCGCTACAACCAGCTGCTTTTCTGTGGTACCAATCAAGCTGGTGAATTTTCATGCATAACATTTAAAGATGTTCTCTGCCCAAAATCTGTTTATATATTGAAAAAACCTGCACACATATTCTCATGTTTTAATAGATTCCAGTGGAGCAAATCCTGTCATGAAAAGTGCTTGATTTTCCAGCAATGACAATTTAAATTACCTTCATAAAAACATTAGCTTTTTTTTCCTTCAGTCAAAGCAATTAAAGAACCGATGACCCACTGATTTTTTAAAACACAACTCCTTCTTTAAGTAATAAAGGATTTCTTTAAAAAGTAACTAATTAAATTCTATAATGTCAGCAAGAAGCTACTTCAGTTAATTCATTCTTCTTATGCTGGTCTGGGGCCCAGGAAGGCCTGGTACCTCTGCTAGGCAGCTTAGGTCTCAAGGCCGCAATTCTGCATCCTGATCTTTACGTTTTCTCAGGGAAAGTTTTTTTTTTCTGGCACATTAGCTTGTCCCTTACTGTATCATCTGTCTGTATTTTTTATTTACTGGAAGGCAGAACCAAAATGCAAAATTCGGTTTAGGGTTCAAGTTTAGCAATTAAACTTTTCGACCTATCCCAGAATTCCACTCAACTGAAAGGCATCTTAGGAGTCATGCAGCGTAGAGGAATTTGGAAGCAATGACTCAGATGATGAATTTATGCCAATAAAAATTACAGTTGTCATACAGCCACTCAGTCAGAATACAGAACAATATAACAACAATGACAGTAGATGGAATAAAAGACTAACTAAGAAACACAGCAAACATGCTGTAATCCTATCAGTGGGATTAATTCATTCCAGGCCGCTGGCTTCCCAGAACATCTTTGGACAAAACACCACCTTTTCCCTTCTGCTTACGTTTTCATCTTCACTGTCAAAAATCCAGTAAAAGTTTTATTTCCCATATTAAATTTTTCCCTTTATTCTTACCAAACCTGCACACTCGCACACGTAATTAGAACGGGCAGCTTAAATGCAAGATGACAACAGCCAAGAGTTTTTAAGGTGTCACAATATGTGAAATTCGTGCTATACTAAACAGGAATTAGATGCAAGTATGCATACAGGCAGCCGAGAGGCTGTCCAGTAGTGATAATATTCGAGTGTGAAAAGACGTGTGGACAGGCAACAGGGGCCTTACTCATGTGACCTTATGCGTGGTATCTGACCTATAATTACTGCAGTAAAACAGCAGGCTTGATAAACTGGCGAAAGTGTGGCCTATTAGCATCATTTTTGGATAAATGAATCTGAAATGCATGCCAGTGTACTCACAAACACACACAAACACACACACACACACACACACACACAGATGTCAGCCCATGCACACACATAGTTTATCAGCTTTTTCCATTTTTTTTTATTGTACGGAATTTAAAGCAGATTCACAGGGTAATGAATTGCTAACGACTTTGCAGCATTTCTGAATGTCACCATGGCTTCCATGACCCTTGGGGGGGGGGGGGGGGGGGGGGGGGGGGGGGGGGGGGGGGGGGGGGGGGGGGGGGGGGGGGGGGGGGGGG
>JAODJX010000020.1:5678719-5721724 GCA_026776945.1 Isichthys henryi
ATCACAGAGCTGCTTTCTTAAGCTTCACCAGCCACATATGTTTAGGGCTAAGTGCAGACAGTGGCACACGGAAGCCTAGCATCATAATGACATCATTTTCATTCTGACAGTTACACGTTTAATATGGGAATGATTAAAGCGACGATAAAAAGAAAGCTAAAAGCCATTAAACAAAACCACCAAATTACTTACAATTTTATAGGCCGTAAATAAGAAAATGGCATTGATGGCTGTGTTGTCATGCAGTCCCTCTCAGGCTCGGATGCCGTGCCCAGCCCGGGTGCAGCACTGAGAGTCAGCTGTACGGCCGACACGCCACCATCTCACTCTGCTCCACCGCAGAAACCCATGTTTGTCTTCTCCTCACACTGTGTGGCTTGGTTGAAGCTATGTGGGTCTAACCTCCTTCCTATGCCTCCCCCAACTACTAAACCAGAATCTGGAATTACTGTGCCACCCCCACCCCCAACCGCCCAAACCCCCACCCCAAAGAGTCCCACTGAGACACAAAATGCACGAGAACCGTATCCATAATACGTACATGCGTGGCGTATAACCATGGAAACCGAAGCCGTGTGCCGACAGCCGTCAATGTTGCCGCATGAAGAAGCCAGTTCCTGTATCAATGTGAGCTTCCCTCCGATTCCCAGCCACTCAGCTGAGCTGCTTTCTCGTACCCTGGCCCTTGATGCCCTGGATAACAAGGTTTCGGCAGCAATCAAATGAACCACCTCACATCTGGGTCAGAAGTCAACACGTAACTCAAAATGCTGTTGCTTATGTCCGCCATTACTACACCACACCCTTACTGGCTGAGATATTTCCCCTTAAAGGTAGCCTGGCAGACTCTGGGAGCACAGCACTTGACAGGGGCTCCTTCAGTACATGAAATTATACATAAAATTGGGTGGGGAGGTGCAAGGTGACATTTCTTTCTTACCAGCTTCTGCACTTTCGCTAGAATCCGATTGCCATGGCTGAAGTTTTACGGAAAGAAGTTGTGCTATTTTGACAGGTGAGGTAGTGGTATTAGCAGGGTTAGCAATAAACCTTGTGTTTAACTGGTTTATAGAAGATCACACTGGGAAACCTCAGGCTGATTAGAAGCTAAAAATGTAAAAACAAGCAATACTATTGAGGGCACGACATCAGTAACAGTATTTATATATTTATAAGTCCATACTCTAAAGCGTAGGCAACTCTAGACCGTACCCAAGGGGGTTTCATCCCCCGTATTTTTTGTGTCTGCCCCCCTGAAAAATATTAATTCTAAAAGCATTTGATGATTTGTCCCAAATTTTGATATACATTTCTTACCCCCTGGCAAATTTAACCTTTGTGCCCTGGAATTCTTCTGGGACAAATCCTGGAATTGCCCCTGGAAAGAACTATTTTCATAATAACAAAGATTTAGATGACAGATAGAGTCTGATCTGGTGTGAGTTGTCTGATTCTGTGAGAGGAAGGCAGAATTGCAAGGGAAATGTGGGATATTTGGCAAAAATATGATCCTTACAGTAAAGCTTTTGGCAAAAGATATCGGTTAGCGCTGTTTTTAGTTTGTTTGAAGTTGCACTAGCTTCCTGGAAAGCGAACACTGCTCAGTTAATTTAAAGGAAAACAGGCTGATAGGACTCAGTCTTAGGTATGAAATATTTTGCCTGTTTATCGGTCCATATCATACATGGATGGACAGCTGAATGAAGTTTGAGCGAGACACACGTTTGTTGTTTAAATGTTTGTCACACCCAACTATTGAATCAGTCTAACCCCAACTGACATCAAGTATTACTGCAACAAAGAGTTCAAGTCCATCTTCTGTTCAGCAGCTGATTTCTCAGGGGCGCAATCTGTATTTTAAAGTTTTGTCTTGTTTGTTTCTCAAAGTGTTCTTTAATCTCTTTTCATCTGGTTTTATATAATTTTTTTTCTGTAAGTGGAGCCAAATGCTTTGACAGCTTGCCAAAAAGCATTTCCAGTAAATCTGATACATGTAAGGAATATTTGAATAAGGACAAATAAATAAACTCGTAACTAACAAGAACTCATAACTTTGGTGTGTAATTATGAACTGCACAGTGACTAACTGCTTTTACCAACATGTAAAATGCTCCTAGTCTGTATGGAAATGACTTAAAATCCCCCGGAGACAAGTAAACAAGGGCTTTTATTCATATAACTTTTGTTCATCAGACTTGTAAATTGTTTCTCCTGCACCTTTGAACACAAAACCATAAAAAAGAAACTTTCCTTTGTGAGAATCCAAACCTACACTGCTGAATCACTGTCATTCACTGATTGTTACAAATTACACTCCAGGAAATGAAATGGTGAGAACTATAATACTTACAGAACGCTCCTTTAATGTGGCTGACTCAGAGGACATGTGTTAGAACAGCAAAGGGCAGAGGTGAGCTGTCCGGCTTGCTGTTTGGGATTAGGAATGGGGCTCAGTGCTGACCTGGAGGGAGAAACACCTACAGAATAATGCCCATCATCCCTTTTCTGCCTCCATAGTTTGGTCCAAAATGATGTGGGTCTCTCACATGTGTCTGTGTACTGGATGATTTGTAGGAACTCCAACATCTGGAAACCGCTAGTGTTGTGCATGACACTCAACTGATTTTTATCAAGAGCTTAAATGGGTGTGATTAAATGGGTGTGACCTGCAATATATAAGCATGAAAATGCAAAGGTTCCTAAATTCATTATCTCTAGTGAAGACAAGCACACCAAAAGGACACCAGTATGGTCTTGACTTTTGCCCTGCCACTTATGGCCTCTGTTGTCTCCTGAAGAAGGATCTCCTGGTCTGGTTCTGGGAGCTGTACACACTTGCTGAAATTGGCTTCCACATGACATACTCTTAAGCATCAGTGGAGTGTAACCCCGTTGGTTTGTGACTTTCATGTGATCAGAAGGTCGCTGGTTCAAATCCTCTGGTTGACCGTGATCTCACCGTTGGGCCCTTGAGCAAGGCCCTTAATGTCACTTCACCCCTATCCCTCAGCCATGATGTTACACTTGATCTGTATGACCATGGGTATTCTTTGAAGGCAGCAGGAAACATTAGTTCCCCCAATTTTGGCCAAATCTGCTAAATATTCCATAGTTTGCTTGCATAGATTTTATCCAATAAATTATTTATGAGTTATTGATAAAGCACCCATTACACCCGCAAAACATGCCACTTGATGTAAGTCAAGTGAGCTTTGCCCTGGGATCAGCCTTGTACTGATCAGTGAGCTTTGCCATGGGATCAGCCTCGTACTGATCAGTGAGCTTTGCCCTGGGATCAGCCTCGTACTGATCAGTGAGCTTTGCCCTTGGATCAGCCTCGTACTGATCAGTGAGCTCGTACTTATCAGTGAGCTTTGCCATGGGATCAGCCTCGTACTGATCTGTGAGCTTTTCCCTGGGATCAGCCTCGTACTGATCAGTGAGCTTTGCCCTGGGATCAGCCTCGTACTGATCAGTGAGCTTTGCCCTGGGATCAGCCTCGTACTGATCAGTGAGCTTTTCCCTGGGATCAGCCTCGTACTGATCAGTGAGCTTTGCCCTGGGATCAGCCTCGTACTGATCAGTGAGCTTTGCCCTGGGATCAGCCTCGTACTGATCAGTGAGCTTCGCCCTGGGTTCAGCCTTGTTACTCCCGGAGCGTAAGCCTTCACACTCTCACCTGCTCTGTTTCCTCTCAGTGTTTTTCGTGTTCGTTTTGTAATCTGTTTGTTCGCCTCTCTATCTTTTTCTACCGGGTCCTGGCTCTCGTTTCCACTGGCTCCACCAGCTATCAGCGCCTGTGTCCTCCTCCAGCTTGCCTCATTGTGGAACCTTCCATCCAGTCAGTGGCGATTACCTACTTCCTGTGGTGTCCTCTCTAACGTCAGGCAGTGAACTTGGCAATATGGGTAGGTGGGTTCTTTTTGGGGTGCACTGTGTCCTGCTACAGTAAACCAAGTTTCTTCAAGCGTGTTTGTGATGCCTATATCACCACCTATACTACTGCATAATACTTGCTACTGCCCAATGTTATTGCGATTAACCCCAAAGCACCAATCAGAAGCCTTTGTGAATTCACTCTGGATATTATCTTCTGTAATGGCACAGCATGGTGCAGGTAGGAAAAAAGGTGACAATCCACAGAGCGGCTCCAAAACAACAGGGGTTTATTAAATACAAGTAAAACACACTGGGGAAAAACACTAAAAGAAAAGAACCAGGAGGGGTCAGAACAAAATGGGAAAACAGGAAAAAACCAAAAGAAACCACAAAGTAAATACACTGGGGAAACTGAACAACACAGGGAACAGGACTAGGGAAAAACAGGCAGAGTATCCACACATAGTAACATATGCACAATGCCTGACTCACTGAGGGAGTGATGGCAGGCACTTAAATAGACATAGAACACCGGGGGGAACAAGGAACAGGTGTAAATCATAATTAAATTAACCAATCAAGGAAGGCACAGGAACAATGAGCAACCGGTGAAATCAATAACAATAAATGAACAAGGAAACTAAGAGAAATAGCAACACAGAAAAACACTGGCATAACAACACTGGGAAGGACTAGGACCTTAGGGATACACAGGATTGATAAAACATGATGGTGGGGTAAACTAAAAGCAGGGAAGCAATTAATAATAACAGACGCTAGGAAACGAAAAACCAGAAATGTAGTGAACGTGTGACCAGAGGGGACAGCCTCCGAACTGCATGCTCAACCGATCGAGTTACACATTGGCCCAGGGAATAAGGAAAAAACACTAGGGGTAAGGGGCTCCAACACAGAGGAGAGAACAGGATGGCCAGCAACACTTGCTGGCCAAACAGGGATATTACACATAGGATAGGGATCGATGGGCACCGACCCTATCAGTCTTCTCTTTCAGACAGAAGGGTCAGGCTACAACAATTTACCTCTGCTATAGTTTCAATTTTATTTGGCTGTAGCCCATTTGTCCTTAAATTTTCATTGAGATTCTGGATAAAGAACAAGCATAAAATCTTTTGAATTATCGGCTGGTTACTCAGTGGGTAGCAGTGATGCCTCACATCTGCAGGACTTGGGGTTTGAATCCCACCTGTGCTCTGGGTGTGTGGCGTTTGCATGTTCTCCCTGGGTGGGTCTCCTCCTGCAGTCCAGAGATGTTTAGTTAGGATAATAAGCAGCTCTAAATTGCTCAAGATGTGAGAATGTAGGTGCCTGGAGATGGACTGACATCCCATCCAGGCTGTACCCCTGTCTTTTGCCCTGATCTGCCTGGGATAGGCTCCAGGCCCTCGGTGACCCTGACCAGTATGAGTGGTTAAAAGATGGATGGACGGATTTTTCACATTAGGGGATTTTTCAGAATGGGAAACAACAATGTGAGTTTTATGGTGTGTTTCATCTGGCCAGAAATGTGGTCACACTGTTTTAATGGCTACTGCATAAATCATTTGGTGGTCTCCTGCAGCATGTGGAAAAGCTCTCTTCATGGAAATGTCCAGCAGTCCACAGTGAGAGGAGGTGCAGGTCTGAAAATGGTACGTACAACGTGTCATATCCATTTGTTAACAGGTATATACCGTATAGTCATACAGTAGAATTTTCCCAAACACGATTTCCAACTATGTTGAGCAATAAAAGATTCTATTCTATTCTCTTCTATTCTATTTGAAATTTCTTTCCTGAGTGAATCCTCAGCTTAGAGCCGATATGAGTAACTCTTTAGAAAATACTAGAACACATGAAGAATCAATTAGTGCCAAAATGCAGCTTGCCAACGAACAAACCGGAAAAGCACTACGCCAAACTGTTGACTACAGACATAAAAAAATAATAATGACCCTCAAGACAGTCTCACGGTGGTTCGGTGAGTAGTGTAGTCACCCCCCCAGGTCTTAGGTTCAAATATAATCCTTGCTGACAGAGTTCTTCTGAGTACCTGGTTGCTTGGGCTCTCTCTGCGTAATCAGATTCCCTCACACCGTTCAAGCAGGACTTTTACTCCAGGTGAACTGGAAGGCCTTTATGTGAGTATGTATGCGCACGTGTGAGTGCCCTGGTATGCGATTAGGGGTCTTCCCACCCTCCTGAAGGAGGTGCCTGTTCACTGTGAGCACAAACAAAGGCTGGGCACTCTCCAGACAACCATGTGGCTTAATCTGCCAGAATTGACCAGTGACATTTAAATGGCTTATAGAGTCACTGAACCACAATATTTATATCATTCGTTGACTAAAAAACCCCGCCAGAAGAAAGACTATGCCTTGCTTTGAGTAAGAACTGGCCTGTGAATAAGGGCAGCAGCGCTAAGGTGCGTGTTAGTGACCGCAAAACACACATCAAGGCATCTCAGGACTTTCATCTGACAGGCTTTCACTTTTAAGGGAACCTCGTGTTATGTCTAGAGGGAAAGGATGTACAGATTGGCCATTGTTTGTGTGACATGACTCTGAAGGAAGCTATTTAACATCTTATCTTGCCTAAGAGATACTTTAATGGATCATAAAGTCTGCAATTTTCAAATAAACACGGCACTTTACTGCAGACGTGTAATCTAGGAAAGAGTCTGAAATGTGTTGATATATCTGTAGAGCCTCACAATTTCAAAGAGTTTACAAAAGTTCACTTTTTCTGATTAAAGGTGAGGACCATGCATGCAAAACTTCAATAATAACCCCCAGCACCCCCTGCAGACGTGCACAGAAGGCAGGGCCTCTAGACAGAAAAGGGGAAAACAAAGGAAGGATTTTTAAAAAAATGTCTTTTTTTTTGATGTGGGGGAACTCAGGACATTCCTGACGGACAGAGTCAACTCAAGATACTACTACAGGCCCCACAGAGACTGAACTGAGGTTTCAGAAAGAACAAATGGAGATGGAAAGAAAGGAAAAAAAAACAAGGAATTCCCAGACGAGCTGTCAAGACCAAGCACTCGCAGTCCTCTCCCATCCTTTATCACAAACCGCTTCTGCTTTGGTTTTTAATGTCGGTACAAATCAGCAAGCGGAGGAAAGGCCTACAAAGGTAGGCCGCAGAGGGAGACAATGCCGGACAGGCATAATTGAAAACACACTCCGAGCCCAGAGGACCTGGGCTGCCACACGAGAGAGAGAGAGAGAGAGAGAACAAAAAAGAGGCCTTCATGAAAAAGGGGGGGTTTCAGTTGCGAAACAGACAAACTAGACTCTGTGTGACATCTGACTAAACACTCTTATTGTTTTTCTCTCTGAAAACAAGTATCATATAACAAGCAGAGGAGAGGAACAGAGGACAGGCTGGTCTGCAGAGTATAAACCTGGCACCTCTAGGATCTTCGGCAGGCTGCGCACTCAATGCGCTCGCTATTACAGAGATGTGTTCCTGAATCTGTTTATCCGTCTGACTTTTTAAAACAATGTAACCCTGTGCATTATAATTTGCCATGGCCTGGGCCTTTCTGGGAGACCTGCCGCTTTGGGAAGATAGGAATGGGAGGAACAAAGACAGAGGTTTACTGTACGGACTGAAACATGCCCCAGAATCCCTTCTGAAAGAGAGTAAACAGTACGTAAATCCAAGTGCCACTTTAAATTCCTGAAATGTGTTTCTAGGAAGCGTGTGCGCATCAGAAGACACGAGGAAAACATCTTTGATGGAATGCATGGTTAGGCCTGGCTTTCTGAGGTTAAATTCTCTAATTTATCAGGAAAAATGCAGATCATTTTTTCGCAACATAAATTGATGACAGAATTGTCAGGGAATGAAGGATTGTATTCTATTCTAAAAAAAACTCAGGATTGCATGAGTAAATTAAGATTGTTTTTTTTTCCCCGGGTTACTCTTCTGTTTTCTCTCCTGCGTGGGCTCGCTGTGACCCAACACCGATGATGCACAGGTGCTGCAGCAGCAAGGAAAGGCGACTTCCAGAGCAGAGCTGTAGTTTAAGTCGGGTGAAAGCCATTGGGGGGGGTAGCAGCTATGAGAAAACCCTGAACACAATACCAGCTGCTGGAGACAGAGGCCTGAGGAGAGCAGGAGGACAGATGTCCTCACTGGTCCAGACGCTCACTTCAGCAGGATTGTACGGCAGCGATGGCCTCCATGGACCAGAGTGGCTTTTTGGCGAACGAACACAAATGGCAGCCTGTTTCGGATTTTACAGCCACACATCCGGGTGCCTTATCTAACCCTTCTTGAAAAAATAAAGGTTATTACGGGCAAATTACTGATGTCTGTGCCGATTTGAACCAAGATCAGGATGTTGATATTCTCTATGAGAAAAGCACATTGACCACAATCTCCTTCCCATTTAAAAACATATTTCTCCTTTTTTTTCCTCCAGCCACTTTATCTAATGCCTCTTTTTGGGCTTTCAAGCTGACTGAAACCCTGGTATTTGTCAGTGCACTGCTCCAGTGTACAGCTAGAGTACGGCCAGAATATTGCCAAAGTATGGCCTGAGTACGGCCGGAGTACAGCCAAAGTATGACCAGAATATTAGCAGAGTACAGCTAGAGTACTTTCTCCCTCTTAAATTTGTAATGAATCAGGTTTTGAGGAGCCTGCAGGTCCATCCGCCTGCTTGTCACTCAGTGGCGCTGAACAGCGGGAGCTGACAAGTCAACCCAACAGAAAATCGACAAAAAATTCGCCTGGGGCCTCTTTGGGTGGATGGGTTTAAAGCCGTTTCCATTTTTAATAAGGATCCAGCACAAGGATCCATTAAGTGGCAAACAGGAAGACTGTCAGCATCTTATGAGTTGATCCAAAGTAAACCTGCCATCGGTACCCTCAAATGCCAAGAAATGATCGTGGAGGATCGAGGTGACAACTAGGAAATTTCAAGGTCTCGCCTGACCCTACTTGTAAAATATACCTCCTGGTCATCCTCCCACTTCAGCCCCAGGTACCAGGTCAACCTGCCTTCCTATCAGAGCCTGGGCACTGTTTTCTAAAGCAGCAGGCTGAGACCAAAAGTGACGGGGAACATCAGACGAACCCGTCGCCTCCCTCTGTCCAGACGGCGCATTTCTGCGGCAAGGTGAAAGCAAGGCACAAGAGCACAGTGGCGGCCGGACCGCGGGCAGAAAGAGAGGCCTGGCGTGAGCATGAATATGATGTTGTGCAACGCCATGTGATCTCACGCATCAAGCGCGGGGTTATGCTAAACACAAAAAAATGATGGGAACTAACAGCGGAGAGGAGCACAGCTGGCCGTCTCTTCACAGGGTTGATGAATCCCTTGCGAAGCAATTCCACAGCTGCCTGATGCAAAGGGGAAGGTCTTTAAGGACTCGTGAGGCGCGGACGGGAGCCCCATGGGCGGTGCCGGTGACAGACCGTCCCGGACGTAAGAAAGCACAGCTGACGTCTTTACCACCCAGGACGCCTCAGGCGCAGACGCAGCGGAACATGGAGCTGACCGTTTCGACAGGAAGTACCAATTCACGATTCTGCGTAAACATCGTTTATATGAAACACTACATAAGCATAACACAGAAAATAGATGACTGGCACCCCAAGCAAAGGGATGCAGGACTCTGGCAGCCACTTGGGTGGGTCGGCGGAACATCAAGACGACGATGGCGTTTTGATGTCACCAGCAGGGATTATCTGCACTACGTCGGTCTGCTTGTGGAGGCAGGCATGGACAAAACAGGGTGCCTCAGCTGTCCAGTGACAGGTGGGTACAGTCCCACTGAGCAGGAAGTGGGGGTCTCCGATGGGGAGAGAGAGAGATTTATTTAGAAACTGATCTGCTTTAAGGGAAGATGATCTCCTGCAAGCTACCCCTAGCAACAGACAGGAGCCCAGAGGCTGGACACCCGAATCAATTTATCTTATTCGCTCTTGGTCACACTGACCACATCATTAAAAATAACACTGCTGAGAAAGGTTTTTTGGTAACACATTACCTACAGCAGTCATTATAATTCATTATAAACATAATGCATTATAATGCATTCATTAAGCATTATAAACACGGCTATATAAAAAGACATACCACAGTATAGCCATGTTTATTATACATTTAGAATAATGTATGACGCTCTCATCTATAATACACTATAGATACCTTCATAATGCATTATAATGGTCAGTATAAGTCATTATAATGCATTATGAAGGTGTGGGATAAGCCTTTGGAAAACGGACAGATGAATCTTTAATGTAAGTCCCCTCAATGTGTTGGAATATTTGTGTTTTTTTGGCCAATGATGTGGCACAATCAGAGGAGTTAAAAAGGCCCTTTCAAAGGAAATACAAGCCTTAATCTTGATCTTAATAATAGTCAAATACCAATATTGATACACAGAGCATACATATTTGAATTCCAGTTGATCCTTCTATATGATGAAAATAAAAATAATGCACCCCAAAATACTTTGGCAATAATATATAAATAAAATAAAAAACAAAAATTTTAATTAAAAAATTCCCCAATAGCGTAAAAATGGTTTGTTCATTATCTATATGCGCCTGACATAGAATCATCTGACTTATTTTCGCATCAATGAGCTAAAAAGCATTTGGGCGTATCTCTTACCCAAAAACATTACATCACAAAGTGGAAACGTGTCATTTGTTCGAAATGTGTTTGTCAAAACAGAATATGTAGTAGCGAGAAAACAGAGAAGGGCGAGAGTTTGTACAAGTGTTTGGCGTCGAGCATCAAGGATAAGAGTTTAAAGATCCAATAAAACCGAATAAACATCTCGAGTAACAAAAAATGTTCCTGTCCTTTGAGAAGAAAAAAACAGCAGTATTTTTTTCACTGGCTTCATAAGTGAAGGGTATTATTGGAAAATAACTGTGGTGTGTTTTTTTCCCTAAAGATCAGTATACACAAAAAGGGGTTATTAAAGAAGTTATTTAAAACCAGAAAGAGCACATGACACATCTGAGTTCAGAGGGTTGACCTATTCATAGGCTAACTTGTAAAATATCTATAAAACACATAACAGCGGTAGCTGATGCTGGGATCTCTATGGCGCATTTCACGAAGCCCAGGAAAATGTGAACTAATAATGTCGTGATTTGGCATCACGTGAAACGCACCCATCCCGTCGTCGAAAGAAACACCGCACGGAGCGTCTGCTGGGAGTTCGTGTCTTTCAGCTCTTACTGACACCCCTCCTAACGTTGGTTTCTCCCAGCCACCTGAACAAAAAAAAACGCTTCCATGACCGGGGCACAGATGGGGCCTCACTGCCACATCCTGTAGCGACACACTCAAGAAACCAAAACCCATGCTGGTGGATTGTGGCACAGTGGGGCAGGTCTCTGTGCGTCTGACTGGAAGATTGTGGGTTCAAGTCCCAGCCTGGGCAAAAAGGTTGAGCAAAACCCAAAACTGCCCCCACCTCCCAAAAACACCCCAGAGGTACCAGATAAATCATCAAATTCTACACTTAGACCCCAAGTTTCAAGTGTTCCAAAGTATCGTTATTTCTTCAAATTTCAAAGAAAGCTTCTTCATTTGTCATTTTTGAATAGGTTTGGTGAATCGCAGCATCTGATTTCCGCGTCCCTGGGTGACGGTGACTGACAGAGCAGGGATGTAAAGGTAGAGAACCCACTGCAGGGGCTCCAACACCATCGCAGAGGCAGAGTTAGGTGGCGGCCTGGAAAGAGGGCGAGGCGCCCCCCTGCCGTCACCACTGGCATCCCTCAGACTAAACAAAAAACAACAACATGACGACGTCGCCACGGTTATTCTGACGGACGCCGAACCGCCAATCCGGGGGGAGCGTTTCCCTGCAACACCACTTTGGGGAGTCTGTCAGAGACGGCAAGTCAGTCTCGGTCACAAATTTATTTACTCTTTTCACTTTTTTTGACTCTTTTATGTGACTGGAACAAATCTATTTCAGCTTCATGGATCTTTCAAACCCAAACCTGAAGTACATTAGACCGCAAGTATGTTGAAGTTAATCTAGTGCTATTTTTCCTGGTAGTACAGTTTCAAAATAAATAGGAGGAAGGGCCTATTTTTCTGAAGCCAACGACTTTACAAAAAGAGGAAAACAACAATTACAAAGGGAATTAAGGATATTAAGTGTTCAATCAGATTTTTCCCCCAGGCTGATTTTTCAAAGTAAATAAACAGTAAATGATATGAACTAGAGATCTGTGTGACATCAGCGAAAGAGAATAATACGAAGAAAAAAAAACAAATAAACTTTATTTAACTTTGAAATGACCCCTTCTGTTGAAGCGGGACTGCTGGGCCCTTGGTGTTGGATTACAGTAACTTTGACTTCTCTAAATTTTTTGACTTTCCTCTGCCATTACTAGTGTTGTCAAGGCAGGAATTTGTACATAAAGTTACTGCCAGCCGATCTATCTTGAAAAACACGTTGTGTTTTCTGTTACATAAAATTGCCTGTATAAATAATAGAGGATGAAAGTGAAGCATAGTTGTCCGACGGTAGTAAGGGGGTTGAGTTTTGCGAGTTTCTGATGGCCCAAGGCCAAGTAGCCACTTGGCATCTTGACCCGACTGATGCTTTTCTGCATGGATGTTGGACAAAGGGTCTGTGTGCTTACGAGGGTGTGGGCCTTCCCTCCTACACTTGACTAGTTGAGAAGCTGATGACATTCTCTACTTCCTCATTCCCCATCATGAGACTGGAGGATGGTCTAGGTGAAACTTTATTACATCCCAGTTTCTCCTGATAAGACAATCATACAAAAAATAATTTGGCCAAACCCAAATTGCGCAACATTAAGCTTTGACTTATTGTTTTGCCCAGAAGTCCACATTAAAATAGAAATATAACTCTGTGAACAGAAGAGAAACTAAATGGATTGAGGCACAAAAAATGGTGGAAAGAGGGCTGAAAATCCATTGAAGATGTTGGGTGGTGGTGAAAGGGTTAATTAACCATGCATACTATGTTCCCGTTGAGGTTAGCTTATGTAACCATCATGGGACACAGTTAGAATTGTTGAAACTGCTAACAGAGTGCTTGAGAGTGCTTTGATTACTGTTTGTTAAGAAGGCATCCCTCACCCTAAACCTTCTGTACCCTCTCACTCCATCCATCCATTACCTCTGATAACTCAAGGGATGCCAGCAATTGTTAGCATTCCAAGAACTGAAAAGATAGAGGCCTATCAGGTCAGTGTGTTGGTTCCAGTCTGATGACGGCCAAACTAGCTTGGGATCTGTTGGCCAGGTCTAGTTTGATACTTTGGGATGCAGGTCTGCTTTGTTACTTC
Source organism: Isichthys henryi (assembly GCA_026776945.1). NCBI lineage: Eukaryota > Metazoa > Chordata > Actinopteri > Osteoglossiformes > Mormyridae > Isichthys > Isichthys henryi. The sequence goes on from JAODJX010000020.1 coordinate 5,691,917, forward strand.
ATCCATGCACAACAGCAACCAGAATGGGACAAAATAATGCATTTGTGCAGTTTCTTGGCTACATCATTCAATAATTCATGTTTTATTTTACAGGGAACATTATTACTAACGTAACATACTGTATATTAATACAGATATTTGTAAAGAACATATGAATCTTTATCATTTTACATAACAGCCTCAAGGACCTGTTGTACAGAATGTTTTCCTCAGAAAAACAACTTGTAGCTTTGTGTAATGGGTCAAATTATCCCTTACGGCACAAACAGGGAAAAAATATACGTGAAAGTACAAACAGCATCTGATGAAATGTGGATTTTTAATTAATTAATTAAGTATAGTCTCTTAGAAGCTGGAATGCTGGAGGGGTGCTGGAGGCGCAGAACATCTGCTGGTGAGGTTTCCCTGCTTTGCATATGGAATGGAAAACTCCCTTTCTCGCACCTCACTGCCAGACAGAATTCCCAATGACTTCCTGCCCTGGACACACACAGGGCCACAGGACCCCTGGCCAACAACTGCAGCATAGCTCCCCATCCAGGCCATTCTCATACTTCTTTTGAATTTTTCATGTAGACATTTCATTCCCCCTCCCAGAACTGGAGCGGCGCTCCTCATTAATTCTTCATCTCTCGGCATATTTGGCATACGCGTCTTTAGGAGACGGCGCATGAATCAAGCTTTTAAAATATATTTGGATACTTTGCTAAGTAAAAACAGGACATTTCCTTGCACGCTCCTCTGCGCTTTCGCATCTGGTCACTCGAGTGTCTGTCCCTGACGTGGACAATACAGGAAGGCTGGTAGAGGCAGTTTCTTCAGCAATTGTAAGGGAATGACTGTGTGGTGATAGAACAATGTAATCTATAAGGTTATATATACTAGAGGGAAGCTGAAAAGAGGGTCTGCAAAGACTTTAGCAGAGCAAAACAAGTTTTTTCTTTTAATAAAAGTAAAACTACCCTTCTACCAAATCACACAGGAAGCAAGCATTCCATAGAGGGTATAAATTCTTTTTGGTCTGTGCTGCTAATGTTTTGGCGTCTGTGCTGTTTGACATCATCAGAACAGGACAATGGTTAAAAAAAGTTCATAACCTAAACCGTAGTTTTTGATTTTATAGGGGCAGCTACTCTCTAACAGTCAGTTATTTTTAAAACGTCACACATATAATTGGGTGTGACAGTCCGCTGAGATCGTTTTATTTTATTGTGTTATGTTTTTTTTTTTTTTTTTTGTTGCTTTATGATCAGTTATCCCACAAGGGAGGGGGGGGCGGCTCCAATTAGCCCAACAGCAAGTTAACTGTTTTCAGGCCAGATCCAGATATTTAAAAGGAATTTTACAAAAAATAAACCAGACGCTGGAGAAAATATCAGATTTAGCAGAAACGGTCCCAGCCAAGGTAACCAAGCATGAAAGACATCAGATCATTCAGAGCTCCTTGGACTTTTAGAGTAGTATATGAAGAACGTTAAAGAAATGTGTCAAAGCGAATTAAAATACATTAAAAACCAATTGTATGTACAATGTCTGTATGTACAAGTTCCTCACTTTTTGCAGCTCATCGTTGCTGAGAGACATTGAGTCTTTATATGAGCAAATAACCCCCCCCCCAAAAAAATATAAATAAAAATTGAAAAAATTAAAAAATAAAACTCTGGAGAAGGAATTTCACTACGGCAGCTTCATAAGAGCAGTGTTTCCCAATCCGGTCCTAGGACACCTGCAGCCAGTCCATGTTTTTACTCCCTCCGGCAGCTGGGAGGGTGCAAAAATGTGCATTGTCTCACTGAGATCTGGGAGGGAGCAAAAACGCGGACTGACTTTATGTCCCCGAGGACTGGATTGGGAAACACTGCATTAGAGGAATAACATCTGTGGGACCACAGTGATATGTAGACTGTTACGATTTCTTAGACTCTTACACAAGTCAAGGACGTGTTTTTCCACAGTGCGAAGACAGAATGAAGACTACTAATGACACCATAAGGTTAAAACACATTGCATTTCAACAGAGAACCTGGAAGCCAAATCTGTGATATTTACTGCCTTCAGATCAATACATAGTTGAGGCAATGAACAGGGAGAAAAGTGAAATCAATTTTACCATATTTGTACCCATGGCTACTGCAAAACACACAGAGAGGCTGATCCAGCACTGACCGCAAGGAGGTAGCGAGCTACAAATGCTGTACACCAGCGGGCTAAGCTTACAACTGTTAGCTGATTTTCTGACCTGATAAGGCCTCATATTCATCCTACAGGCAAACATTCAGAATCTGGCAAGACATTCCACAAGGAAAGACTCATTCATCAACTGTGAGTAGAGAGAGGGAGAAGGAGAGAGAGAGTGAGTGTGTGTGTGTGAGAGAGAGAGAGAGAGAGAGAGAGATAGAAAAATATATATATAAAAATATAAATAAAAGAGAAAAAAAAAATATATATATATATAAAAACATATCAGGAAACCATCAATCATGTAGCAAATCATAACTCAATCTATTGCTGGCCTGCAGGTAATTATGAACCACAGCAAAAACAACCGTAAGACAAGAGGGTTTTTCTCATATAGGGATATCTACGGTCATATTTGTTTCCTGCTACAATGATTTTAATCTTTCAGAACCATCAGTGTCACTTTCTTTCCCTCTCGCTCTCGTCTTTAACATTCATATCTCCTTTCTCGCTCTTTTATATCCTGTTGTGAGCTTCAGCGATTCCCTGCAGTGCGAGGGCCAGTGTCCAGACATACGCTTGGATACCTCTGCAGCCATCCAGGCAGCCTTAACCGAAAAGCTTAACGCCCTCCATTGTCTGGAAAAGAAGGCTGGTGCTGAAAGGTCAGCCGATTGTACCGGGGGTGAGACCTGACAATGGACTGGCCCGATTCTCGGCACAGGTTCCAGTGATGCTGCCGGAAGCCGTCCTTCTTGGGCTAACGTTCTTCCTGCTCGTCTGTGGCCCTCGGTATCTCACAGTGCCTGACAATAGCACTTCCTGCTTTCGCTCCCCAGTCTGCAAACAAAAATAAACGGCAGAGCAGGAACCTCGCTGATTTACTGCCAACTGTAATTCACTCAGCGCTAAGCTAAGCAATGAGCCAAACACCACAGGATCTTGGCTACGACTTGACTGTAAATGCAAAAAGATGTGACAAGTACAATGGACCCATTAAATGATTGAGCTTTCTTAATAATCCTTACCTCATGTAAGGCCTAGGTGGTAGTGTGGTTATGGAATATAATTGATGGACACTGAGTTTGAAGGTGGTTTTCCTTGTTTTGAAATAGTTAGTCAGTCTTGGGGGTTGGCCCTGCTGCCTCACACCTCCAGGGCTGAGGGTTTCAATCCCACCTCCACTCTGGGTGTGTGGAATTTGCATGTTCTCCCTCTGTTCTGTGGGTTTGTCTCTCTGTGCTCTGTGGGTTTAAATCCCACCCGTTCTTGCTGTGTTCTGTAGGCTTAAATCACACCCGTTCTCCATGTGTTCAGTAGGCTTAAATCCCACCCATTCCCCCTGTGTTCTCTAGGCTTAAATCCCACCCGTTCCCCCTGTGTTCTGTAGGCTTAAATCCCACCCGTTCTTGCTGTGTTCTGTAGGCTTAAATCCCACCCGTTCCCCCTGTGTTCTGTAGGCTTAAATCCCACCCGTTCCCCCTGTGTTCTGAGGGTTTCAACCCCACTTGTTCTCACTGTGTTGGGAGTAGTAGGTGTTCTTGGTTATACTGAATGGCCCAGACCCCTGCACTTGTTTTTGGTAGTTCTTGCCCCAATGCCGCCAATGTATCTGATGGGTTCACATATATGCTGGTTGCTTGTTGGTGGATAATCTGGGTAAACATGGGTAAATGTGCAGCACTACAAATTCCAGAATAAGTCCTTCTTGTGCCATTCGCTTGACAAGTCAATGTCATAGAATTAAAAAACCTGTCTTGGCATTAAAAAGTAATAAATAAAAGAAGCTACAGCGAAGGGTTGTGTCCCACGTAAACTCCGACTGGATTTGTTAATACCTGTCATAATAATCCGTAGTACAGCAACACATCATGTTCATTCTCCAAGACTGAAAAAAATCTATCGATCCCCCAACCCCCAGCAATCAAGATGGATGAAAGGGATCTATCGGATGGCATCCCATCTCACGAATCTCCAGCATTTCCAGTTCACCTCAGATGACTTGTTAAGTATGTACAGTCTGCATTTAGTCCTCCAGGAAGGAAGTTCCTTACGGAGTGAGATGTGCAGAAGATAGCCAATCAAGTAGTATGGTTTATTCTCCGTAAAGCAGCGTTCTGTGTCGAACCTCTCTGCTGATTTACATCAGGGAAGGAATCACCTTGACTTTGCCAGGATTCTGATCAAATCCAGCTTCTTATAACATTTAATTGAAGCAAGCTGGACCTCCATGGAATTTCCGAAGCACTTTAAGCTAACCGGTGGCTTCGGCAAACCTTGCTCCGAGAACAAATACAACATCCATTACGTCCATTCGTCTCTTCAGCTTTACATAAAGGATGCCATTGTTTTCTCCAATGCAAATAATTTCAGTGAATCTTTTCAGATGACTGAAAAATAAAACATGGCAAAGAATCAGTCCCGGCATCGGCCGGCTCTCCGCCAAGAGTTAGTGCTGGTTGTTTTGCGGATGTTTTTCATATGTGGGTGCTACATGTAAAACAGATTTGCTCCAAACAAGCACATCTGACTAACAGAGAAGGCAGAGACGTGTTACAGGTGAAAACAGTAAAAGCACAGTACCTGCAACAGGGAACAGCAAGATTTACATTTTATTAAGCAGACGCGATTGTTCTAGGTGACAGAAAGCAGGATTGGACAGTCACTGGAGCGACTGAAGAGCAAATTTCCAAAACTCAGTCCATTTTCTGTTGCTTTTGAGATGAGACCACCAATGACCAAAAGTAAGGCTTCCTCATCATATTATGGGATCTGTTGGCCAGGTCTAGTAGATCCCAAGTCCCACTAAGACCTCATGTAATGTAATGAAGAACCTGGGTCATATTTCCAAAACTCACTATACCCACAGAAATGGCACTTACCCTGTCTGCTGGGTGAGATTTGGAATTTTGCTATTCAACAGCCCAGTGATTTAAAAAAAAAAAAAACTCACTTCACTGAACATAGGACTCGAACGAGTAATTTTTCAATCACAAGCACAGAGCTACTCAGCGCCCCATCAAATACATAATAACGATCCGTCATCCAACATGGTACTGAATGCATGGCAGGCTAAAACACAGGTGCATCAGTGCGAGTAAGTTTTGGTCATTTTTAAAAACAGTTACTCTCGCAGTACAAAACAGGGAAGCTGCCCTGCTTCAGTGGTCAAGATTGGACTGACAATTTACAGGGAAGTTGAATGACAGTAAATCACACAACAAGAATAATATTTGTGATAAAACGGGGAATGCAATAAGTGATTTGAGGCAGACCACAAACACACCCAGAGACTGCGGGTGCTGGAAGCCAAATGATCGAGGAAGCCTTCCCAGAGATGATGATATCTCAGGCTTTGGATAATTCTCTGGGTCACCGTGCCATGAGAACATGAACACCATCTTTCACGGTGAACACGGGAGCGTCAAGCAGGACCGGGTCCAGCATGTTTGCCATATTCCTCCATGACAATCTCCTACTGCTAAATCTCCTACAGTAAAAATGTTTAGAAAAGATATTTCTGTCTTTCACTCCACGTTCATTTTTCCAGAATCAATCTTAAAATATGATAGCGATTACCATGTTATATGAGAATAACGTTCAGTAACACTTTATGTGAGAGGAGCACGAGTAACTTAGTAACTCAGTCATTACTCAAATACAAATCATAAACAAATATAGGTACTGCATGAAATACACGACCTGATACGATTGATTGATGATGAACGAACATGTGATCAGTAGGTAACTAACACTTCGTTTCTGGTTAATTAATACATTAAAAAAGAATGTACTACTACATCATCAGTGTTACCATGGCAGCTTTTTTTGGTTTTTTATATGTGTTTTTAATCCAGTTTTTTCACACCTGCATTTTTTTTAGCTTCTGTTACGGGGTCTGCGCTCCAAATACCCAAGATAAAATCACAAAGTAGTTGAGAAGATGACTATACATCACTCATCGTTTCCAAATCCAAAAATGCTGAGAAATTCTCACTTGCTACTACTGAAAAAAAAGTGGCTTCTTGTGAGTCCATAAAGGAAAATCCGTTTGGAGCGTCTACCCTCATAAAGTGGCTACTTTGGAGGTATATATTTAGTTCGACACTCCATTTTAGGAAGGAAAAAACATCTAGGCTGGCTTTGCAGAGGAAATCCCCTGGAAACACTGGGATCCAGAAGGGCCCAGGGGCCCACATGCACACTAGCTTAAGGGGCCCAGGAAAGCATATTAATACTGATACATAAACAAAAGATAATATCCTCAATGAAATGCAGGATCTCTCGTAAAAACATAAAGGAAAGACAAGCAAAAAAAAAACACGCCAACATGTTTTTCTGAATAGACTGAAGCTAAGTACAAGTTAGCAAACACACGCGTACAAAATAAATAAATTGTAAAGGCTTTGGATTTAGTGGCATGTGGACGCATCCAGCATCTGAAAGGGAATCTCTTCATTTCCTTCATCGTGAATGACAGATACGGGATAAAATTTACACTGTGTGGCTACGAAAACAGTGTATTTTTTGGATGCTCTGCTACCGACTGCCGCTGCCTTCTGGGTAATGTTTGCTGGTCCAGGGACCCAAGAAGGGCCTTTATTCAGCCAGGAATGGCCGTGTGGAAACTGTTACACTTAAGCTATTCTGCCTAGGAAGTGACTATTTTGACGTTAGTCTTCTGGGTTTCATAAAACATTTCTATCTAATTGTAGAATAAAAAGGGGTGGGGGGGTAGAAAAAACAGCACTAGGGGCAGGCCCAGGAAAGACAATGAGTCTTGTATAGGCTGATTGCATTTATGTGACTTGCCCTATCCAGTGACTCACGCGCTGTTTTCTCAGCACCTCAGTACCCTGTCCGGCACTGGTGTGGTTTTGGATCACGTTCATGCCATTTCCAGACAACACTGTAAACGCTCCTTGCCGTCATTGTTTTCTCGCTTTTTTTTTCTTTTTTTTTTTACTTTCTTCACTGGGTTTATGGTTAATGTTTGCTCTCCTACATCCTCCCTCCCAACCTTTTTCTTCCAATCTGGTTTCACTTGAAACTAATGAGGCAAAAAAGTATTTTTTTTCCCCTCTGTATTTAATTTTTTTTCTTTTTCAATGCATTGTTTATTGGTTTTTTTAACGCGATTAAATTCAGGGGCGCGTGAACCTCTTTGATTCAGAGCAGCCCGTCTATAACTACCTCGACACTGTCAGTTTCTAGCGTGCAGCCCAGCTTATCTGGACAAGAACGTACGGTACTTACCAGCAAATACTTTTTCTCCAACATAACCCCCTTCAGCTGGTGGTATCTGCCCAGCAGACATGATTTACCCAAAGAGAAGAGCTTCATGGTCTTGATTACGTTTAGGATTGGGTATTTACAGAAGTAATATGTTTGGGTACTTTTCTCATTCATGTAACAGTAAACCTGGAGGATGGATTGGTTGTGTCGCTAACCAAACCCCTATCCTACCAACTGCACTGCCTCCTACAGGAGGGAAACAAAATTGCTATTCATTGTCATAATCTGTTCTTCTACCTACCATCTTGTACCTGATTGAAAGACCATTGTCTGGACCGGTGTTTTCTAATCTGGACCCACGTCCACGTTTTTGCTTCCTACCACACAGTCCATATTTTTTGCTCCCTCCCAGGTCTGTGGGTCCCTGAGGACTGGATTGGGAAACACTGGTGTAGAGTGTGTGAAGCTTTTATAGATCCTACGCAGATATTTCGAGTTCCTGCTTTCTGCCCACAATGAGTACGGAGCCGCTCCTTGCGATGCAGTCTCATGCGGGACCCAATGGAGAAACTATGTCAACCCCGAAATGATTTTTTTATTTCTGCTTTTTTTGACCAACTGTCCTATTTTTTGAATAATTACACACTTTTCCAGTTCGACTCATACAGAGCAACATCTGTATCTAAGAAACACAGATTAACAAGACAAGAACTTGGAACAACATCAGAGGCAAGGAGACGGAGGGATTCAATATGTGTAATGGCATTAAACAGGGACAGTTAGGTCAAAACCCCCAATTTTCTCAGGCACTAAAGTGAGTTTTTACAGCATGTTTTTTTAAACCCCTCCCCCAATACATCAAGCATTAACTATTTCTAAATAAGAACCAAAATGAGTGATAATGTATCCAAAGGAACGTTTCAGCTAAATTCACTTCTGCATTTAGAAAAGGGTGACATCTGGGATCTGATGACATTCTCCCTGTGAATCCTCTCCTCACCCCTGTTTCCTGTTGACAGTAGACAGCAGACAGTATAGAGGCAATCGCAGCCTGTGCAGCTCATTTGAGTCAGAATCTATCCTCAGCTTGTCACTCTATTTTGAGCATTTTTTCATCTCCAGCAGACTCACACTGGCATGCAGTGAGGCAGCGTGGCACCAACTAGAGGTCAAGCAGGCTGAGGGCCCAGACTCTTAGACCGTCTACATGCACAGACCCCCCCCCCCCACACACACACATTATCCTCTGCTCCCCAGAGGGACCCTTGGATCACAGCAAAACCGTTTCCCTGGATGCAGAATCAGAAATGATGAAGACAGGGGGGCCGGCAATGATGAGGAAAGCCAGGCCAGACGGGACTCCTCAGAAGGATGATGGACCACACAGACCTCTCCGTCCAGTCGGACCAGCCCTGACCAAACACTCAGTCTTGAAGGCAAACAAAACTGGACAGATCCCACAATGATATTTTTTACAATTCAGCGGCACGCTTGGAATCTTCGATCCTGCCTTTTCCAGTGGAGGAGAAGTAATAATTAAAATGGGTGGTGAGTTTAGAATGGGGCGCAGGAAAGGAGGAGGGAGGCGAGGGGGTGGTGCTACAAGGGGGCAGAAGCGACTGTTTAAGTTCTCAAAGTCCTCTGTTGACATTTGGGGGGTTTTCTAAGAAATAGCCATGGTATCAGCGGGTGTTTACACTGGGTCCCAGCTGGTTACTGTGTCCAAAATGTCAAGTTATTTAGTTACTCACCCTCATGAAAGTGGAAAAAATTAAACAGCGGGTGAAATCTGGACTGGGGTTGCTGCAGGCCTTGGAGCATGTGGGCTGCAGGGCCGTGGGCCTCTTCCCGTCCTGCAGCCAATATGGGAAGGGTCCTACAGGCACAGAGAGGACACCCTGCCTCTCAGGCCGACACCCGAACAGCCAAAACATAAAGGCACGCACACACACACACGATTTGCCCCTACCTTAAAAGCTAAGCTACGATCACATGTAAATGTTTATCCTTTGTGTCTTCGGCCATTTAATCCATATTAACATGGTACTGTATGGCCCTTGCGGGTCCAAGGGCAGGCACACCAAGGGCCTGAAAGCAAAACGAAACGACACGCTACATACTTGGCCATTTAAATGGAAGTGTTTATGTTTTGCAGAAGAAACTCTGGTGCGTAGCAACGACATAATTTATATCCATGTTGCAATCGTGTAAACACTTAATTTGACACCTTCTTCATTTGGAAATGCCTCACTGTTGGGTGCCGCCCAAAAACAGGCAGACACAGGTGACACTTAATTCTGATTCGTCAGACTCATAGAAGTTGCCGGTCTCGATAAATGCTGTTAGAGCCAGGAAGAGGTCAAGTCGGTGTTCGGGCCGACAGCTTCCAGTGAGAGTCGGTGACTGCCTGTCACGCCAGTGCATGCAGCATGATGGGACATGTCCAGCCCTAATTGGCACTGCTTTGGCTAACTGAGCATGCTGAATCATCGTCAAAGCTAATTGGTGACACCAAGTTCACGATACCTGTATTTGTGCCGGAATTTTACAACACAGATTTTCACAATCGACAGGAAGCTGACCATTCATTGGCCTTGGATGGTGGTAGCTTTTTTGCCGTCAACTTGGCGGGCACCCAGCGCACAATGGGCAGCTTGGGGGGCTCTGTTGTAAGCGCTGTGGCCTCCAACCCACAGGGTTGTGGGCTTGATTCCCGCTCCTGTCTGTGTGTGGAATGTGCATGTTCATGCAAACGTCCTGTGGACCCTCAGCTTTCCTCCTGCAGTCCAAGCATATCTGGTTGGTGACTCTCATTGGTATGTCAGAGTATAAGCTGCTAAAACTCTCCTGCCTCAGCTGCCCTCCGCCACTTCTGGCTCTCATTGACCCTCTGCTGGAGAAGTGGATATTACGGACATAAAATGTTTCTTAAATTTCTTCATCTGTTAGTTGTTACGTACAAACTATTTGGAGGATGCCGGTGTCAGCTTTTGTAAATGACCGAGATCAATTAAGTTGGGTATTTGCTAACATACTTTGTCGTGAATTTACGTGCTAAACACTAATAGCTGCACAAGTCGAGCTGTATCGTGACTGCAAATCACTGTGACAGAGCTCGCAATGCAAACATTTATCACAAGAATTAATATCCAACTTCTAAGCACTTATATTAACAAGGGTTACGGATGGGGCTGGAGTCTCTCACAGGCCGCACAGGACGCAAGGCTGGGGGACACCCTGGATGGGATGCCTTTCACCAAAATATGACAATAATTAAATCTTTCCTTATTAAAGAAATAATAATAAAAAGAAAATGGGCATGAATTATGTCAGAAAATTAAGCTGCAATCTTAAATTTCAGATTCAAAACAGCGAACGTATAAATTTCGGTAATTGCAGCCTAGCAATGGCACCGTGCGCTCCATCATATCTGCGCGACGGTAACTGAGAATTTCTCCCGGACTGTGAAAGTCATATTCCTGGTCTGCGGTTTGCCGGGGAATGTCATAAACCTGAAACAAAATTAGAAGCATGTGATATGAGAATTACGGGTACCGCAAATTCAAAAGCAGACATGCTACCTTACAACTGCGCGATGAAGGCGCGCCGATATGCGTCTATGAAGGACATTAGCATCGACCGCAGATAAACACTCCTGCTTAATCACGGAATCTGCTTATCGCCACCAGCAGGGTCTTGGCTTTAGCCAGAGGAAAATCAAACTTTAGCATTGAAATTGCATGGATTCTCTGGTTTATTTTTCTATTCAACTCCTGCCAGGAAGCAGCCAGGACCCAGTAAATATTTGCGGTGCTTTGTGAAGAATGACCACAGCATGGTCAAATGGCTTCCAAACGAGGGCTTCTGCTCTGCCTCTCGGGGTGCTATTCGATGTTCGCTGCTTGCATTAACAAAAAAAGAGCAGAAGTCATCTGGTGGATGGATTTCAAAGCGATTCCCTTTAATAAGCTGGTGTTTAAGAGGAGGACGGCTACGCTGGTTTGATGTGGGGAAACCCTTTCTGTTAATTGAAGGAAAGGGCCTCCTAAGGGCAGCTGGAAAACCCATGACATCACTCCAGGGGGAAAAAACTGAAAACGCTTGCCACTGATTAGCAACCGTTTCCAATTAGAGCAACAGAGGACTCGCTAGGGTTTGTTTCCAGAGGTTCCTCTTGATTTCTTCCTGGGCAGTTCATTTCATGTTCTGATGCCTATTTCCCCCTTGATATGGGCTCACGTCGTTCCCGCACAGAAGGGTCTGTGCGTGTCTGCGTCGTTCTGACAGGGGAGCGAGGAGGCTGTGGCCTCAGGTTCAGATGAAGTCAGAATGCAATTATGCTTCAATGAACCAAAGGGGAAAGTAATTAAGACCAGCTGCTCGATTTGTAATTCCGCAGTTTAGGTAAGGCCACATTTTCGCTGTGGGTGAAATATAGAGATTACTTATTTCTGGATGTGTAAAAAAGAAGGGGGGGGGGGGACACACCAAGAAAACAGGAAAACGAAAACCATATGTTTGTGCCTGTAAAGAAGGAAAGAGACTGAGCTACCCAAACTATCTCCCTCTACATTACAGCGCATGGTTATAAAAATTGCAGCCAGGAGAAGATGCTCATACTCTCCGTTTACTCTCTTGTCTTGTGAGTTCAGGCCAGGTGGCTCCACTTGGATCACGGGTGGAGCACATAAATCTGGAGTAAATCTGTAGTAAATCTGTAGAGCGTCATCAAAAACATCCCTCTATCTTCGTCAGTGCCTCCTCCTGTCATAATCTCTGCAACAACCTACCCCCCCCCCAACCACACACCTCACCATATTTTCCAGACCCTGACATCCATAGATACGGTATCCAGCAACAGTAGCTGTGTGTTGTGTGGTGGGGGGGGCACCATAAGGGATGAGGCTGAACCTGACCCCCCCGCCCCCAAGTACAGAGTGACAAGCTAGAAAGAAAACTATCCTTTTTGTTCTTGGGAAAAAATGTGCCAGCCCCCCATTCCGAATATCAAAAACCGTAAGAAATAAAAGAAAAACGGGCCGATTTATGTGCAAAGGAAATACTTTTAAACTCATTTCAGACCTGAAAGGCTCCACCCTTTAAAGGATTATGACAGTTTTTAAATAATATCGTATAAAACTGTCTGTCCATGAACTATAGACCAAAAATGAGTTCTTACTGATGTTCTCCAGTTGATATAAGTATGTTATATGTAATATGCTTCACACTTATCACATATAACATTACAATTTAAACATGTCCAGTGGAAAGAAAATAAAATGATGCTTAAAAAAAAAGAAGAAACGTCAGTAGGGCGTAAAGTGGATCATATTCAATTGCAAAACGATTAATTTCAAATTAAAATACGAATATCTTAAGTCAACACTGGAAACACAAAGTTATACATTTATATTCACTGACAACTACTGGAATTTTCCACTTCTAAGATGTTCAACAGTCTTTCCTTTGACACATGTTTTCTTTAAAAAAAATAAGTAAAAAAAAAAACCTTCTCTAACTCTTGAGGGACACTTTTTTTCCGAAAGGTGTCCTGCTCTGTATCTGGCTTTGATCATCGTTCATGAAAAATATCATTTATGTGTTGCAGGTAGGAGAGCCTGATGGATCCTCGTTGAAACTTGGTGTGCATAACCACTGCAAAGTAATTTTGTTTTACGTACTAATTTGGCTGCTGGGAGAGCTGTGATATTCTTAGAGGTGGATAGTTCAGGTCCAGAAACTACAAATCTAGACCAGGATTTTGTTTCACCCAACCAGATGAGTTACTCTGTGACTGTGACTCTTTATACTCAGCTGGTTGGTTGAAACGAAATCTTGGTCTGGATTTGTACTTTCTGGACCTGAACTATCCACCTCTGGATGCTTTAAAACCAGTACCAAGTTGTATTATCCTGGGCTATTAAGACAAGAATGTGGCTATCGGTTTGATATTAAGTGTGTAAAACTATAAATCTTACATTTTTTTTTGGTTACCTCTGGCCCCAGTGATGGAATCTTCCACAGGCAGCTTATGAACAGTAAGACACTTTGCATTCTACTGCAAAATACTCACCCGTCCAATGGGTTCCATTAAGCTAAGATGGTATTTTGGCCCTATGTTTGTAAACAAAAATGTCCAACATTTGTCAGATATAAATGTGAACTAGCTAAACCCTTAAAAAAAGAGAATCACCGCATCACAAATGACAACAATGACCTCCTTGTATAAACTTGTCCCAGCTGGTGCATATATAGACATCTGCTCCGTATTCACTGTCTGACAGGTGGTTATGTTCTGCGCACGGCCTAAACTTCTATTAAAGCATATAAGTTGAGCAAGTATTTCAAGCTAAGACTGCTTGTAAAAGCGTATTTCAGACAATTCCCTACCCTCACTTCAGAAAATTAATCACTCATCCTGACTAAATCCCCAGTTACCAGCAGTGACTAGTTAACAAGTGTACAATTAACAACGTGACAATAACGCCAGCAAAGTGAAAATGATAGTAAACTATTAAAAACATAGATTCTCTGTCCGACCACATTACAGCCATCAAAGGCCAGTTGTTGAGCAGCTAATCAGATGTGACTTTCCACTGAAACAGCCGGTTTGCACTCCACTGAGGCACTTGCATTATTGCAGTATAAACTTCCATGTTATTTCGATATTATTTATCACACTATCATTATCTGGGAGGAGGGGGGATTATTAGGCTGGGAGTTCTATTGTTTTTTTTACACTGCTTCTAGACAGCAAAAATGCCCTGCTTGGAGGATCAATAAAGTCTTATCTTATCTTAAAAGATGAAGCGTAGTATCTCCAAGCCCAGACCTCTGTGGACAGGAACAAACTACCGCGACATTCTCAACGTTCACACCAGGAGGAGCGTAAGCAGGTGGCCCAACGTCTTCGGATTTCCCTTAGCAGCTAAGGAGATTTCTCTCAGGGGGGATATCCTGGGAATGAGCACGACTAAGGCGAGTGGAGGTTGTGGTTCCTCAAGGTGTGACCAATGAATGGGGCAGCTGACATGCCACAGCAAAACAAGACATGCAGTTGTATATGCCAGTTTTATGTATTTGTTCGTTGCTCTGAATATTTTATTGTATTATTAGCATTAAGCATTAGTGAGAGCGAGAGATCACGTCCCTCAAGGTTAGTATAATAGAGACGGAAAGAGCATGAACAGCTGCAGGAACTGCAGGAAGTCAGGGCGTCTGATTTCCTGCGACTCTCTCCCCAGAGGACTTGGTACCCTCTTCCTCATGTAATTTGTCTGGGCCATAAAGGCGACCTCCTGAACACTGCAGAGGCCTTCCACTTACACTGAGCGCACAATATGCCTGACAGGGAAGGGAACCGCAAAGTTCGTTGAAGAACTTTGAACGTTGCAGAACCACAAGGAACCAATGAGGAGCAAAACATCTCAGCAGGACATTCTGCTGCCTCAAAATCGGCTATATTCCTGTCCAAGGCATTTCTCTTACCTTCTATCTTTAAGGTACCACCACCAGATATTATATGAACTACAAAGTTTTCATATAAACCAGACTGCATATTTCTTGGAACTGTCTTCTGTCTGCTGTGTGATGAATAGACTCATGTTTATAACTGCGTTTCTGACAAATGTGCCTGACATGATTTTCCAGTCATCGAATACAATTTCTTTCTACATTTAAATCTTACAAATACTGCACAGGTTAAAGTGGACCTGTCTGATACTCTTGGTTTATTTAAGTACTTGTAATAATAGTTTATGTAAATAATTCTCTGGCAAGGTTTAGGACATTGTGCTTCAAAGACAGCAATCAATACGGACGAATCTGCAACCACAGAAATTCGGTATACCGCGATATTCTGGGCAAACTGCGGTATGTTCCTTCGCCGATATTTTTTGTGAGGGGATACATTTCAAAATATTGCCATAGTGTTGTTTTTTTTAAATACCGTGATGATGCCTTATACTATAGTAGGAGGTCGGCATGGTTATAAATGATAAAACATTCGATACAGCTTGACATGACTATGAGTCACGGTTACCTGATAGACATCTTTAATTGCTTTCTAAAACATTCATATGCTGGTCTGGTTTCATATAGCACATCTTTTAAGTACTTAAGGTCATTTCCCTGTAATTAAAAACTGGTCATTTTAGTATTTCTTGTATGGTTTCCAAATACCCGGGTCTCTCTTGATCTTTTCCAAACAATGGCTGAGATCAACAGCATGAAACCTGAGGATGGTTTCAGATTTTGAACCCCCCCCACCAGTATTTTTACAGTCAGAAATGGCCCAACTGCAGCGCACTCTGCGCAAGTCATCCTTTGCCTACATGCTAAACCAGTTGAGACAGACAATATGGTTATTCTCCGCTACAGAACTCAATGAATGGTTTCAACGGAATAACGGCCCACCCCCAGGGTCGTTATAGCCAGTGACCTCATGATAACACATTCTCAAAGAACGCCCCTCGCTGGAATCCCTTGGCAAACACCCTAAAGGAGAGAGTCTGCCCCCCACACCCCCCCCCAGCCTGGATGTGAATGGCGTGATAACAGCAACAGACATTCATTCATTTCAAAACCGACTTTCCCAAAATCCTCTACTAACCATTCCCTATCCAATTCACACCCATAAAGTGGTTCACCACAATTACCAGATATGATAACTTATATAATCTTATAACCCCCAAAAAAACAGCAGTCCATCTATGATTCATCATAACAGAGAAGACTCTGGTAGACGATCACTCTGACAGACATTACACAATGCAGAATGTGCTCACATCCTTATTTTCATTTTATATTCAGCTTCCCACTACATATAGCCCATATTTGCCAGGATATTTTGCCAGAGTGGGTATGACACTCTCCTCACTAAACAACACGCTGCTCAAGTTGTTTCCCAGAATGCCAGAGTCCAGCGTTTGGTGTTCTTCAGCTCACACCTCTTAAGTTGCCCATGCCCATCCGGCTCCATCCACCAGCATTTTGCTGGAAAAGAAGATTATGTCAATGCAGCAGAAGGAGACCGAAAACTCACACAGCTGCCTTATCTGTCATTTTGGGCCATTTTACACGACCAGGCTTGAGGACTCTGTGCTGCATCAGGCTCAACATCTGGCTTCGGAAGAATCAGAAAAGGGAGAGAGAGAGAGACAAGACCATCTCCATTGCTGACCACGAGCTCATTTTGCTGACATCAGATTCCACCCAAGTACACAATAGTATGGAAAGCGATAAAACAGAAGAACAATATGCAACTGTTTCAAGACAAAATCTGATTGGCGGCGAGGTCTGATGCTTGCGGCATATACGGCAACAACAAACACCCAGTTTATAGCCGATGGTGAGGGACTGATCTCCTGCATGTGTAAGGGTCTTCAAATAAGTGGAAAAGGAGCAGAATCATGCCGACTGTCTAGGTACTTGAGAGGCCCCTGCAGGAACCAGGGGTGAGTCTGCAAACTTTTTCCATGAATGACTTTCTTTTATAGCCAAACATGGGTTGCGGGGGTGGGGGGGACTGAAATTTCACCACTTCTATTGGTGGCATGTGTAGCGGGGTTTTCTGAATCACTATCTAATTTAGTCGTTTGTCTTGAGGCACTCAGCATGAAAAGGGAGAGTGTTTTTTTTTCCTTTGCATGTCAACTGCATAGAAGCTACTCTATAAGCGTAGGACGTATGATTGGGTCCATAGCATCCAAGGCAAAAGAAACCGGTAGCCAATGTCTTTGGTGTATTGATGGGTATGAGAGAGGGCGGTGAGAGCCAATGGGACTCAGCTAAAACCTCCGCATCTCCATGTGGGATTCATTTCATGTTCTGTCAACAGCAGTGCTACAGTGTTTTTTTTTTTTTGTTGTTGAACGTCGATGCTAACGTGTTTTGTTTAGAGTGAAAGTGCAATCAGGAAATACGTCTTGACAATCTGAAGAGTTTTAAGACATATTTTACCCTCTTCATAGGAGAAAATACGTAATGAGATTAAGAAGGAGCGGATCCTGGAAAAGCCATCGCGCTGCTCCCTGGAAAAAAAGATTGATATGTTGTTGTTCACAGTCCATCCGAGGACATTTTTTAATTACAAATAAATTACTCACTGTTACATTTTCGTGTGGTCTTTTTGTAATCTTGAAGATTTGTTTTGAACTTACATAGCACAATTTTCTTTGTTTGGGTTCCAAGAGGCGTGATTATTTTCCTTTAAACCATACCAGTGTTAGTACAGAACAAGAAAATAAAAAAAAAAGTAGGACAGCCCTACGGCAAACAGTGTTTGGTCAGTTTGTTGTACACAGATGTAACTGATGTTGTTGTTATTGTAAAACACAAAAAGCAGTTCCCAAAACCACTCTCCTCACAATAACAAAAGCTCTAAGTGTCTGTCCTGTCGGCCCACCTATGGTACAGTACGTGTGAGCGTCCAGTGAACAATTTATCTGTGGATGACAGCGATGGGACTCAGCCAATGCGAACTTTCCCCGTCCTGCTGTCGACTGGATTGCTTTCTGAGTTCTTACCAGCTCATATAAAACAGCTTATGTTCCGAATATTTAATAAAATTCAAAAGCATTAAAAACCATGGTGAAATCCACAACTTCTAGCCGGCTCCAACTTTTTACCCTTTTGCATTTCCCTTCCAATAAATTTAATAAGATTTTCAAAAAGGAATAAAATGTTCAGCTTTTCTCAGCCAGCACTTAATAGATGGGAAACTTAATTCTATTATTAGTATTTACATAACTTCATTGAAGAAGAAAAAAACAGCCCACTGACTTCAGAATAATGGCTGTTTAGCTTGAACTGCTAACATGCACATGTGTAGATGTTGGGGGGGGATGGTGGAAAAATAATTACTAATACTGACGTCGGATTCTGAAGGTATTCCCCCAACAAAAATACATCCTATTATTTTTTTCCCCTCTTCTCAGGTTGGTTTATGAATATGTTCTCAGTCGTGGTGTGCTAATGCCCAATCTTTGAAGGTTTCCAATGAATCCCCTGAGGGGGGGTTTTGGGGCAAACCCCCTTCCAGCCAGCATACATTACGGGAAATACGCATGGGTTTGACATGCTGTGGATATAAGGTGTATTTTTTCGCCAATTCTGGGTAATACAAGGCCATTGACGGTGATCTCACTGATGACCTCCGCATAAGACTTTCCTCTCGTCTGAGACAACAGTGGAGCCTTTTCACTTTTGTTGTGGCCCCCGGGGGCTTCCACAGAGCCCTGTTTCCAGCGGCTCGATGGCAGTGCGAGGTTTTCTGTGGCCGCACCGCCGCAGCTGAAGCAACAGCGGAACCTGAACTCCGTGCGGTTCCCGTCCAGCGCCCGTTGCGTGCGATTAGAACCAGCGCTGGTTCACGTTGGCATAAAGAGAAAGAGGGGAAAAAAAACAGAAATCCTGAAATAATGGTCTGGCTTCGAGTTTTGAAAAGGCTTATTATTTACCTTCAAGTCAAGGCAACGGTAAGAAAAGTGGCGTCAGAAAAGCACTTTGAACAAACGCTCCGGCAAGAACAAGCCCAATTATTTAAAACAGCCCTTTAAGTCAAAGAGCAAGTTTGGATTTATTTCAGCTAAAACACAAAAAAGGGGTCTTTCAGGAAAGGCGGGGGGTGGAGTCTGTCTTTACAATCCTATTGCTGCTCCTTGCCAACTTTATGCTGGCTGCGGAGTAAACGGAAATGAAAGCATGCGAGATCCTCTTCTCCCGAGAATAACAGTAACCTCTCAAAACACAAATTAAACACACAATCGACGTCACAGGAAACTATTTTGAAGCCTAAAATCTCCCAAAGGGAGATTCATTAAAGTGTTGTGGGCATGTTCCCCTCTCCCTGCCACCGAGTTCCCCCCTCCCAAGCTGCAGCATAACCTGAACCACACTGGCAGCAAGTGGTGGTGGGAGGGGGGTGCTGTTCTGTCTCCCGTCTTCCCCTTTCGCCCCTCACTCTGGAAACGCTTACGAGCAGCAGGCCTTGTTTGCGTCTTTCAGATGAAAAATTCGAGCTTGCAGACACGGAGACAGCAGTTCTCTGTCACCCCACAACCCCTGAAAACCATCAACATGGAGCTGTAGCGCACAGTACGTCACACAGCCCCCCCCCCCGCTGACCTCACAGCCTGCAGCTAAAATCCTTTTTCAATGGCACTTTCGTTAACAATCCCCCACCCCATAGTCCTCAGCATCTCAAGGCCAGAGGTTAGAGGCTTAGAAGAGCAGAACCCCCCCCCCCCCACAGACTGTGACATGGCAACATGGCTGTTCACCTCTCTGACACGGAGAAACATGTTCTGCATTGTGGACCACTGCCCGTGAAGATTGAGGACGAGGCTTCCTGAAACACGTGGTTCACACAGCGCATTTCGCCGAGGCTACATTCCACCACAGCCGCTCCGGATGACACTCCAATGACAAGCACACCATTCATCCCCGCCCAAACCACCCCACCCTGGCCTTAATAAACTCACAGGCCACACTGGGAGTGACTAACTTAACTATCGACCCGATAAAGTAAACCCGCATGAAGCCAGGGATAATTGGGAATCAGGAGACACAGGAACGTTCCAGATTCCCTGCTGGCCACCCAAAGACACCCACAGTCTCTTCTCCGAAGATTTTCCATCCATTGCAAGAAAAGAGAAAAGAAACATCTCAAAGGTCATAAAGTCAGTTACCCCGCTTGTTGTGATTGCTGCCATCGATTCTGTCTGAAGCATTGAAGTTGTGTGTGTGTTTGTGCATATTTTCCTCCTGCTTTGTAAAAAACCGAAACACTTCTGGTACATATTTTTTTTTCGCCCCCCCCCCCCAAGCCCCCAAACCCCCAAACCTCCAATGTAAGTTTGGAGGTGGCCAAGGGGGGCGTCATATATTCATTAAACTGGAAACCACAGCATTCTCAGACGTTTAAAAATCTCCAAGCGTAATTTCGCAGCATTTAAGAAGTGTTGTAGCTCCCAGTGGGTTGCCGTGGGCCTGGACAGCCTCCTTACAATCCCGTTTTCCAATTAACCTTCACATGTCCCTCAGCACTGGGCCCTGGAGCTGGCTTAGCAGGCCCAAGGCACAGCCTTGCGGCAAACTCCCTGCGGGTGGTCAGCTTCCCTAAGGCCCGAGTCACGAAAGTCGAGTTGAGCAACATCTGATTTGGCCACTTGGGTGGATGACCATGTTAACCGCTGAAAGGACAAAGCGTCAGGCGCATCGAGAAGATGTCCGACACTGATGGAGCGGCACGTTACCCCCCCCCCCCCAGTGAGAAGCCTTCATCGGCAGCCTTCTGTAGTTCTACTGGCCGAATCCAAGCTTGATTATGACAATTGGTCTGGCTCAAAATTCGCTCAGCTTGTGTCAGGACATACCAACGACCCCAACCCCTGCCTGCCTGTTCTTGCATCATTAATAACATTAGCCAGTTTAAAATGCAAATGCGAACGGTTGCTTAAGACCACCCAGACCCTCAAAAAGGAGCATGCTGATTGCAGATAAACAGAAATGAAGAGCCAGGGGAATTCCTTTCCCCTTGCAGGCAAACTGGCGTGCGAGGGTGAGAGCTGCGATCTCCTCAGGAAGGCGAAGTCCTGAGCACCCCGTCCCCCAACCGTGGGCACACACGCAAAAGCCGAAAGGTGACACATCGGAGTGCCAGGTCTAATCTCGAAACAAGACTCAAAGCATTTGCTCTCAACAGCTGGTGAGACTGGCGCCAGAGTCGGGAGACAGCGGCACGGGAAAGGCTGCCGAGCACATGGGCGTCTGAAAGACTCCATCTCCACCCAGCTGGCCAGGCTACCCCGATCCCCCAGGCCTCACACATCTCAACACATCGCCATCATATCATAACAACAGATGCACCCATCTATGCATCCATCCATCCATCCATCCATCCATCCACCCACCCCTCCCTCCCTCTCTCTACATCAACAACTGAAGGAACCTCCCCCTCACCCTTGCCAAAATATGGTGACATAAGGACAACAGAAGCAATTAGATAGTCATTTTTCCGGCAATTACGCCCCCAGGGCATTCCTCAGCGGAGTGCTCGGGCCCAAATGACAGAAACTGCGTCACTGCAGGAAATGCGAGGATGCGAGGTCTGGCCGCCGGCCAGTTCAGGGCCCGTTCATTTCCCCGGCCATTGCTGGCGAGTCGCATCATCTGCAAAGTATCTGCTGTGCAGCTGGCAGGGCTGTGCCTCGCCTGTCCTGTAAGGCCCCTAACCAACAGGCAGGCGGCCTCCTCCTTCACTTTACTAAGGGGAGGGGGGACGGGGAGGGGTGGTGCCGGAGTCAGGTTCAGGGGTGAACGCAGTCAATCAACAAGACAAAGCAAGGAAAAGTAATAACTGGTGTTGGGGTTAATGTTGCGCTGTGAACTAAAGGATGCAGGTTTGAAGCTTAACACCACTGGGGCCATCTGGCTGTGGTTAAACAATGAGGTCACTCTGCTAAAGGCTCAGAGAAGCGGCGAACCCTGATGTTCTACTTATTTATTATCCTCCTCTCAACAGTAGCTGAATAGATGCAATGTTGGGGCAAGTTTCTCCACCTAGGAGAGAACTTACAAGCGAGCATGCCGCCCCCCAGCAGGGAGCCCGGGGCCCACCCTGGGGTGAGGGAGGGTACTCAGCAAACCACCAGCGACCTGGAGCTGGGAGCTGCCATGGACCCCATCCAACAATCTCCTGCTGGGACTCTTAGGAACCAGCCCAGTTGTCACTGGGATGCACTAAAATGTGCTGCCATTCCGGGGATCTCAACAGATAAGTCTTGTGCATATTTATAGACCAGGTTTTTCCATGGCTGGTTTCCCCCCCCCACACAGGACAGATGTCCAGTATTCACAGAGACAGCTGGGCTGACCTTTGTTGTACGTGTGGATCCCAAATCTTCACAACCGGCTTGCTTTTTAACCCTAACACTTCCCCTCCCCAATTAGCAGTCCTGGGTGGGCCCATGGAGCCAGTAACCGCCTCTTCCACCGCAAGAAACTGAGGCCGGTCCCAGGAACCATGGTGGGGGCGGGGGCACCCAGGATGGGACAGCAGCCAATGAGGAGGTTTGCACTCTGACGGTCAGCCAATCACGCATAAGATGCCGCAAACGCCAGGAGAACAACATGCATAGGTGTTACGCCCAGCAAAGGGTCTGAGATATCGGCACTGCGTGAATCTGGTCACCCAGTTCATGGCCATAAGCTGCTTTTAGTGCCAGCATCCACCCTAAAAGGCCTGATGACTCTGGGCTGCCGTATAAAAGAGATTTTGTCCCCATCACCCCCTCAAAAATTCCTGGTTTTGAATAAACGATCGATGAAGACGGGTAGGTGGGAAGCGCGTGTCTCCAAAGGCCCATTCGGAAAGCATTCGCATGAGCGCCCCCAACGGTTATGCTGTGATCTCATCCCACAGTTCAGATCCCAGGACAGGACAGTCTGGGATCGGTGCAGACAGAGCAGGGACCATCTTTAAAATATCCACCACTCCACACTGGAACGATTTTTTTATTTGACCGGACAAACCCTTTATTTTTCCATTTGTACACATACAAGTGCATTAAAAATCTTCTCTCTGCCGACCCCATTTTGCTCTTTATAGCTTGTGGATCACAGTGCAGAGTCCCTGCATCCCTGTAGCTGGGGGTTAAGGACCTTGCTCAAAGGCACACAGATATGTGACCGTTCTGCCGAAGCCGGGGCTTGAACTGGGGACCTTTGGATCACAGGCACAGAGACTTAGCTGAATGAGCCCCACACTGGTCACAAGCTGGTCCAGCAAACCCTTGGTTAAGATCACCATACGGTTTGATAAGTACATTTTCTCTCCCCCCTGGACTTCCCCCTCCCGCTGTGTTTCAGATTTATGCTCCACAAAGGAACATTAACTGAAACAATCCATGCAGCCTGAGGGCAGAGGTGTCCCTCTTTAAAGGGGCATTGAAGGGCAACCCCCTCGGGTTCCCCCTGCAGCCTCAGGCGTAAGAGGCCCAAACCTCTGACAGGCAGCAGGAACCCTGCGAGAACAAACAGGGAAATTGGTGCCAGCTGTTTCGCCAAAGCCAAGGGAAACGTATCACGCTCTGCGTCTTTCTTTTTTATGGGGTATGAAAGAGAGGGAGGGGCATCCCGTTGCTTGGCAAACGGCGAGCATGATTTCCCAACTTCCATGTGGGGTCTCTTCAGGCGGTGAGGAAACCAGGCAAGAATTTGCTTTTCTTTCCCTCATTCAGCTGCTTTCATATGGGCCAGACTTTTGTTTTAAATCAAATCAGTTTATACTAATGCAGGATTTAGCTTCGCTTAGCAAAAAACAACAGCCAACGGTATCAATATTGACTCGCACCGTGGTAATCACCTGGGCCGCCTCGTGACGTCCGTACCCAAGGCCTCACAGTGACCTGCTTTGCAATCGCACTCCACAAAAAAAAAAAAAATTGAAGGAAAAAAACACAGAAGTAACCGCCTTTCATAATTCATATCATACCAGGAAGAAACCTCTACCGGTAATCTTGCTGCCAACTACATCACTAAAAAACAATGTGACAAAACAGCCAGGTCTCTGATCTCGACACATCGTGTTTTTGTCCCGAGTCTATTGGTTATGAACAAATATTTCTGACACAGAAAAATCCATCTGGAATATATACACCCAAGTCCCAGTGACACTTTGAACTCAGGTAACTGCATGAAGATCACAATCTTTCTTACATTTTCAAAAACAGGAAAATACCAGACAGGAATTTGGGGGGAACAAAAAAATAAATAAAAAGGACTTTCTCTCTCTCTCTCTCTCGATAGAAGTATGTTGACTTAACCCACAAAAACTTTTAATTGCGCGAGCCTCTGCATTTAACAGAACAAGCCACTGCAATCAGCAGAGACTCCAGCAAACTCAATGCCCTTCCTGGCCTCTATTCACACAGCACAGACAATGACATCCCCAATGATCAGGACAATGCAACACAATTACCTCCATGCTAATTCCTCGCTCGCCTTTCCTTCAGCTCTGCTGACAGTAACCAGAACAAACCTTTTCTGTCCTGACATCAGCGGAACCTTCCGCATTTACACTCGGACTGCGCTGTTTTGGACTTCCTTTGCCGGCCCCTGAGGACGGGCTCCCCCTTTGGGTCTGGTTCCTCCCAAGGTTTCTTCGTCTTAGGGACATCTTCCTTGCCACTGTCACCTCTGGCTTGCTCACTGGGAGCTTTAGGCAGGGACAATGTAAAGCTCTTTGAGACAATGTAATATTGTTAAAATTTAAGTATATTGTTTATTATTGTTAAAATGTAAGTGCTATGTAAGTAAGTTCAATTAGAAAAAAATGCTTATAAACCCAAAATACCACATTTTTTCCCTTCTACAGATGAGGGCTTAAAATCACTTTGACACATTCAAGCTTTATGACCTCCTCCGTTTCCTGTCAGGTAACACCATCAAGCACCATGACATCACCGGGGAACCAGCAGGGCGGCGCAGTAACATGATAAGGCAGCTCGGAGCTGGCAATAGCGGGCAGCAGAGAGGCGGCTGCTCAGACGACACATACAAGTGACATTATTCCACAGAATTCCTTTTATTTTTTTCCAAATACTCACACAAAATGGCTGCAGGAGGACGTCTCTTATTTCCTCCCAAAGCCAGACCTAAGTCTTGGCAGGAAAACAGAAGGCAAACTGAGAGCATCTGAAGGCTGCCTTGACCCAGGATGACATTTGTCTCTCAAATATGTCCTTTACAGGCGAATGGAGGAAGAACGCACACACACCCACGGGGCACGCAGGCGCGCGCACACACACACACACACACACACACACACACGTAAACACACACACACACACACACACACACACACACACACTCCCAAGCTCAGACAAAGGAGGCTGATTTAAATTAAATGGCCTGGAATTTGACCGCAAACTGCGGCGGAGATGCAAAGCTTGATATGTGGTCTGTGGACTGCAGTGGTTACTCAGAGGGTCAGCTGAGGTGACAGATGCACTTCAGGGCACTTTTCTGGTCGGTGAAACCTCCAGGCCTCAAGGGGGCGATGTGCAGAAATACAGACCCGGGCCTCTGTCTTCACACAGCTGTACTTCTCCGCCTGCCTGTCCAACTGCAAACAGACACGTCTCCCTAGATCCCAAACCACTCTGGCACCCCACCCCGCCTGGGGTCCGGCTTTTGCCGCTGCTGCTCGTCCTTCATGAACTTCTCTTGAATGGCCTCCATTGACCCCTCCTCTGGCTCACCATCTTTTTTGGGAAAGATGTCCGGGAACTGAAACGTCTGCCACTGGGCCTGTAGCAAAATGTGGGATTAAAAAAAAAAGACAAATAAGGAAAAAAAGCAGAAAATTGAAAGGGAACGGAGAAAGAGAGAGAGAGAGACAGACAGACAGAAAAACGGTTGTCCTAACAGCCGGACTTCTTATGAGCCGGAGAGTTGAGCAATTCCATTTTCTTTGGGATGGATACATAACTTGTGCGTATAACAGCAAGCTGGAGCCCCGGCCAGGAGTGCGATCCGGGCCAAACCAATTTACTGTTCACTTTCACTAAAGCTGACGGTACAGCGTCCGGAGGAAAGCAGCAGTCAAGGTGGAATCTCCCCCCTCCAAAAAAAAAAGAAAGAAAAAACTGCACTGACCACAGGGCCAGGACCGTGCATGGCGGCAGCGTGAAGGTAGCTGGGATGGATGGATGGATGGATGCCAGATGTCCTTAAAAGCAACACTGCATTCTGGCTTTGAGTACACTTCCATTTATAAACGTCCTGCATATAAAACATAGGCATGCAGACACTGTACACACTTGCCATGCCAGTGAGGCGGGGGCAGTGCTGTCAACCATGCCCTTTTTAATGTTTTTCAAGAGTCCGTACTTTGTGCACCACCCCCCCTACACACACACACACACATCCTGTAAACAGCACAATGTCCAATGCCCCTAATGTCCATATCACCCAGAAGGGCTTCGTGGAGGTGTTCGTTTATCCAGTGCTGGGGAGGGATTCCATTATTTAATCCATTCCACCACGGCACTGGCCCTCCACCACATGATGCTATTTCATATTTGGCATGGAAAAAAAATGTGAGGACTCGCTGCTGTGTCTTGTGTCAGGCACCCTCCCTACGGACCCCCTCCTCACATACGAACATCCCCCTCCCATGGACCCCCTTCCAACACACAGAGGCCTCCCATCCTTAACGGGGCTGTTTTCCGAACCTCACACACCACGCCAACCCCTCTGGCAGGTGCTCTGGGTCCCCCTCAGACCTGAAATCGGGCGCCAAGGGGACAGCCCTTAAAAGAATAAAAAAATAAATAAAAAACTTGCACTAAAAACTGAAAATGTGTCAAAAGACACTGCTATAAATCACTGTTAGCATTATATCTTATATACCACATATTTCACAGTCGCACGGGGCATGCTGAGATATTTTTCAAGGGCCTGAAACTGCAGTGTAAGTCTCATTCCGTCTCATTCTGTGTGTGTGTACATGCGCACAAACACACACGTCCACATATTGACATTTTTGTGGGGACTCTCCATTCATTTCTAAGAGAAAACCCCTAATCCCAACATGGCAACCTTAACCCCTACCCAGCCCTAACCTTAACCAGAAGTAACCAAACAAAATACAAGATTAATGGTATTTGAAGTTTTTTTTCATTGCAGTCACAGATGTTTATAAAATTGAGGTTACCCTTGTGGGGACCGAAAAATGAAAAAAAGTTACAGGTTTTTATTACCTTGTGGGGAAATCTGGTCCCCACAATGTAATAATCACAAAAACACTCATGCACGTGCCCCATTGGACCTGCAGGGTCTGTCTGTTAATCTCCCCGCACGAAACACACTTGAGCACAAACACACGGCACCACATCAGCTTTGGAATCTTGAGTCTCATCCAAAAAGAAAATCCACATCACGGCAGGGACGCAAGCACACATGGATGCTCAGCGGTCACCATGGCAATGATCACCACAGCAACAATCACCACGGCAACGATCACCAAAGCCTCCAGTGAACCAGAGGTGATAGGGGCTCGGCGTCCCAAACATGCTGGACAGGATCAGGGAGCACACCCATAAGAAAATGCCTGCCATCCCCAGGGGGAATTGTTGATTACCCCCCCGAGCTGTGAAGTTCTGACCCCATGCCATAAGCAGACATTCCATCCTGAGGGTAATTGCCTTGTTTCCCCCAAAACGAGACGCCCAGAGCACCGGTACGTATCTGGGGGCCGGTCTCAGGGGGAGGGCCAAAGTAAGTTCAAGAAACGGGGGGGGGGAGAAAAAACACCCGCCTTGATTGGTGCTGGCCTGGGAACGTCGGCCATACACACAACACGCACGCCGCAAAGACGACCTGCTCCCTACATGAGGCGAGGTGAGGTGGAACGAGGCAGGAGCTCTGTCCCCCCTCCCATCCAGCTGAATTCCTGCGGCTGAAACACGGAGGGACCGGCCGGTGGCGACAGCACAGCCCGAGAGGCCCGCCGACGTTGGGCAAACATGGGCTGGGCCAAACACGGGCTGGGCCAAACGCCACCACGAGGAGTGCCTCTACCAAAGAAAATAAAAACATAAGAGGTGCAGCACGGACGGCCTCCTTCCCGGCCGTAGTAAACGGCATGCCCAGAAAAACAGAACCTCCGGCACCATTTACACTCCCCCACAGGCCGGCCAGCGCCCCCCCCCACGGCCGGAGTGAGGCAGTGAGGACACCCAGTGTAAACAAGTGAGGCACAGACGGAGGGGAGGTATTATTCTCCAAAAACAAACAGATTGACAATGAGCCCGAAGCAGACGGGACCACGCACTCGCACGTCAAGCAATTCCTGCGCCGTCGGAAGCTAGCCGGGGTGCTCACACGAACATGGCTCTCGTGGGGTGGGGGCTTTCGCAATTCGGCGGGCCACTGGAACAAGCTGCTGGCATCCCAGTGCGGCTGCACGCACTGCACGAGTCACAGCACTCCTGAGGGGGTGGGACTCTACTTGTGATTCAGCCGGTGCTGCTCCAGTGGGGTACACATAGGGCGTCCCAGTGAGACACTCTCTCTGTCTCTCTTACACACACACACACACACACACACACACACAAACATGGAACACTAATGTTATCCTTGGTCCTGTTCCCTGGCCCCTCTCTCGTTTTTTTGCTTATTGAACTCAAGCCTCCTCCTGCTCCGAGTCACTGTGCATATCTGAGGACGTGGAGCTCACCCCAAGACCCCCTCGCGAGCAACGCTGGAATGGTGCTAGCTGGCGCAGCGAAAAGGAGGAGGAGAAGGAGAGAATGCGATTAGGATAAACAAGTATCCAGCAGGCAAAGAATGCGTAGAACAGCAGTCATAAAAAAAACTCTTGGGGGGATTTTATGAATTAACTAATCCTCAAAAATGGGGAAAGAAACACACACACACACACACACACACATACACAGCTTTAGGTGTTTAATACACAGGTCAGGATCTGAACCGCCTTCTCTCCGAAAGGGCAGAGTGAAGGAGTCGAGTAGGGCATGAGAGTCTGAAAGGGCGGTGTGGACAGCATGTGAGGCGAGGACAGCCGGCCACATCGTCCCCTTATATGACCTGCATCCTGTGGGGGAGTCACCCGCCGCTACACAGCTGCTTCACAACACTTCAGACGCCCAACCAGGTCTGCTCTCGAGAATCGAACAGGAAGGCGGGAAGGTCGGCCGAATGGCCCTGCCTCCTCAATGGCCCCTCCTCCTCGATGGCCCCTCCTCCTGAACCACATGTCACTGTGTCGGTACGCGCCCCAGAACAGCGGCCAAGTCAGCCAAGGAGGGGAGTGGAACCCGGTCTGCAGGGTGATAACAGGCCACCAAACGAGAAGCATGGCTCTCAGATGCTGGTGCGTCAGTCGAAAGTTGTCAAAACTGGGCAGCGGGTGGGCGTACTTAAATGGAAATTTCAGCAGTTGCATTTTTGCGAGGAAAATACATTCCAGACCACAAGCCTGAGCCCCCCCCAGCTACCCCCAGCCCCCAATTACTCAGGATATGACCTCCTTCCCACCCCCAATAAAATGCAAATTACTGATATTTGGTTCTACACATCTACCACTGTGACTCGCAAAATAAGTGGTTAGTGGTGTGTGTGTGTGTTTGTGTGCGCGAGCGTGTGTGCATGCACAAGTGTGATACTTTACGCTGCCCATCTCTTCATGTTTGTGGAACCAAACTGAGTATTCAGGAGAGCAGTGTATGGGGAGGGGGGTGGTAGGTAGGTGACCCCCTCCAGACCCATGGGTCCACCACCCACACATCCCCCCCCCCCACCCACCCCCCCCACCACCTTTGCCATGGCCGGGTTTAAAGTGGGTGGAAGTAAACCCATTTGCCCGGT